>JASSRZ010000083.1:10696834-10707838 GCA_032164315.1 Malacoctenus gilli | reverse complement strand
GTGTGTGTGTGTGTGTGTGTGTGTGTGTGTGTGTGTGTGTGTGTGTGTGTGTGTGTGTGTGTATGCGTGCGTGTGTGTATGCGTGCGTGCGTGTGTGTGTCCAAGTGAACAACTGTGTGTCGCTCGCCTTTTCCCGTAAGCTGACATGAAAAGATATTTCACAACTTGTGAAGCAGTGTTTTGCGAGACACGGGGCGCTCGGTGAGATGTCATTGTAATCGTACCGCAGGCCATGTGTCCATAAAGGAAAGGAACCCCTTGTTTTCCTTACACTTGTATAATGTAGTGTATGTGGGTTACTGCCAGTAAAAAGTCACATTTAATTCAGCCTAGAGGCCTCGGCGCTGGGGAAACGGCTCCCGCCAGACCAGGCAGGGGTGAAACGCGCAAACGCCGGAGTCAAATGGCACAACTGTTGATAACGAAGGAGCTACCTGAATCGAGGTGGAAAATAACTACTGGAGGAACATGTTGCGTGTGTTTTCTTGCAGTAGATGAGGATAAAAATCTACAAGGGACACGATCCAACCCGTTAATCGTCTTGTTTCTCCTCAGCTCATCAGTTTTTGTCCTCCGTTGTCCCACCAGGTGAGGTCCTGAGCTTGATGGACGATCTGTTCTCCGGCCTGGGCTCCTCCTGTGTCGTCGCCGGGAGACGGAGCGGAGACCATCCCCACTCTGTGCTCTATTCAGTGGTCTTCAAGTGCCTGGAACCCGACAGCCTCTACAAGTAAGTCGGCCAGATGTCCGATCCTGCCGTTCTTCATCTCGCTCCTGAATCGCGGATGCATCGCGCCACCTCCGGCTACACCGAAAGAGAGAGGAACTCACATCATCACCGAAGCTGCTGCCCCGTTTTTTCTTTGTTATTTATTTATTTTCATCCCCTCGAAATTGCTACGTCATCGGCGTCTCTTCTGGCGTCGTCCTGTTTTCTGTTATCCCGTTGCCGGGGAAGTTGTTGCTTCAAACAGACGACGCTGCCCCCAAGTTAAAGCACTTTTTAACGTCCGTGCCAACGGAACGGAGGGGTAAAAGTGTGTGGGCAGGGGTTGATAAAGTTGTTTGATTCTGACAGGTTTGATTCTGAAGCTAAACGGAGCCTGAATGGGCCCAAACAAAAAGTCTTTGAAACAGGTTTCATCTATTTCTTGTGGAACGCTATCTTTCTTATTGGTTTTACAAGACCCAAAGACCGTCGACGGATTTATCGAAAGAACCTGCATTTGGCTAAACGTGTCTCTTTTTCGGGGTTGCAGAGAAAAACGGCTACGGTCCACAGAAAAAAGCGCCGTCAGATAGCCGAGCGAAGAGGCGCGTCGAATACTTGGGTCGGAGTGGTCCCGAGGACTCGTAATGCGTTTTGGCAGAGCGGGATGATCCGCCTCATAAATGTCATGTCCAGGAACGTGTCTGTGAAGGAGGCAGAACGGGGTGGTGGCTCCCATTTCTTTCGACGAAAAACGCGGTTCGGTTGGGGTGTTTTTCACTCGCGCAGACAGCGGCGCGTCAGTCCGGGGTGGGGGTGGGGGGGGACTTCTGGCTGATTGATCCGATGTTCATGCAAATTTAACGCGGCCATGGACAATTGAATAATTTATTTTGTGATAAAAAATGACCAGGTAATCAGAGATACGCTATTTCATCGGGACAGCCGAGTCCTAAAAATTTTATGTCCCACTTACTCGCCGTATTTCGTGACATTGGTCCTGCTCCGAGTTCGCAATTTATTGCCGCCCGTTGGACTGGGTCCTTCCTCTCTGACGCTGAGTGTTTCCCATTACGATATAAAGATCTTTCATTAAACTTGATGTTGTGGCCGTGTTTGCAACTTACCCAAACAACAATAGGCAAATATCAGCGATACCACATCCTCCCCCCGGTCGTCTGCGCGGGGCCCCGCGACAGATGTTATTTTGTTTTCGGGGGGTGAAATTTGTTACCTTCTCCCGAACAACAGCTGGCTCGCGTTAACCAGGGAGGCATACTTCATCTCGACGTGGTGAATGCTTCCGTTCTTTTATGTTCTCTTTGGTCGGAGGTTTTTAGTGGATACAGAAGGATTCTTGTGAAGAAAAAAACAAAAAGAAAAAAAACGATAAATAAGGCCAAGAATTCAACCGTGTTGCTCCAAATCCAAGAGAAAAAATGAACCGCACTTTGCGCCTCTTGGTGATTAGGGTGCTCAAAGAATCAGTAAATATCCCGATATTTCAACTCCTAAATCGTGATAATTCCAGGACTTTTGTCAACGTTGATATTTAGGCGATACCAGGGACTGTGCTCGGACCCTTGGGATCGGATGACGGCCCACTCCTAGGTACCCACCTGAGAAGTCGTACCCACTTTCGCATCCTTCTTTGCTCCACCTCAGCACACCGATTCCCTCCCGCTCCTACTCGACGCATAGGATCACATACGCACAATATGCAGAACCATTTCGCGGACCTTCCAACTCATTTCCATTAATCTACTCACAAGTAGCTCCATCAACAGCCTCCTCGACATGGTGAACCCAGTCACTGCTACTTTCGAGTAATCTGGTATATAAATTACTTTATTGTTTGTGTTTGTTTTGGTGTTTTTTTTTATTGTAAATCTGTTTAAAGGGATGTAAAGTCTCTCATTTATGCCATCCAAGCATAGAAATTGACCCGTTGTGTTGTTCCAATATGAGTCTGGGCTGAAATAAATGACCGTAACGCTGACTCAACCTGTCTGTGTGTCAACGGCAATTAAAAGAGGCACCAGTAATTACTGGGTTGTTGTTTTTTCATAATAGAATGACTCAAACATTAATCAGGGTTTTTTTTTTCTTCATCCTGTCTGTGTGCGGCAAACTATCCAAAAGGACATTTCAGACTCGAAATACATATGTCTTCATTTTTTTTCTCATCGGATATTGCTGTGATCTGCTTTTCCTATGAGCAATACCCCCACCAACACCACCCGTCGCCCCCATTCCTCACCCTCCCCACTCCATCTTGAAATAAAGTTGCAAGGCAAACAATAATGGGTGAGACAGACAGGACCCAGATGTTGTTGTGGCTGTCGTTGGACACATGAAACACACTGCCTTCTCTCTTTTTTCCCTTCCCTCCATCTTGCTCTCTCTCGCTGTCTTCTCAGGTCTTGTTTCTCATTGTCTTGCTGTTTGGTAGCCTTGGTTTGTTTTGGGAACATTAGCCTTTTTTTTTTTCGCTCTTGGAAGGGAAGATAAAAGCGAGCGTCGGTCAACGCCCGACCCGTCGGTGATCAGCAGCGCTCGGAGAGGAGCAGACTTATAGAACCGTCTTAAAAACTGCTCGTAAAAACGAATCCAATAAAAGAAGCTGAAAGCAGCCACTGACCAGCTTTTGGGAATCGGGTTTGGAATACCGATACCACCAATTAAGCATCGATTGCTGCGTGTTTAGTTCGAGCTTCAAAACAAGCGTCCTGCGTCTCCGGCGGTGTGGTAGCAACAATATTTTCCCGTCGACGTCTGGTTTCCATGAACAAAAAAAAAAAACCTGCAGGAAGATCAAATTGTTAACTTTTGTAGCGCCGTTATCTTTGTTTGGGCATTCTCGACCGGCTTGTTTTCCGCTGATAAGCGCGCAACTTACGTCGGAATTACGTCCGTGGACGCGTCTGTGTGCAGCCGGCCTCACTTGTCATAATCAGGAGCCTGATAAGGTACTTTACTGGTACCGGCTTCCCACTTGATCATCCCCCGAGGCCTTTGCGTCAGTCCCCCCCCACCCCACCTCGCACACACGCTCCTTTCGAGTGATGGCGCACGAAGAAGTAACCACTGACATACCACAGCAGTCAGGAGAGCTCCGCTCCGGGGCGTTTTTAACCCCCTGCGTACAGTGGCCGCCGCCTGGACACTTTTGGTCATTTGTCAAACTCTTCCCCGAAGCGTCTCAGTCCCGGCTTGTCCTGCCTCTTCTCTTTGCCGCCCCTTCAGCTGCTTCTAATTGCCGCGGCGAATTTAAGACTGTGTCCAGACACCAAGTCAGTCAGACAGCTTGTCTGGATTCCTTTTGCCATCCTGTCCATGTGTCTGCCAGCCTGAATCCCTAAATCAACAACTTGGTTTCATTTTTTCACCCCCCCCCCCCCCATCCCACCGTCGTCCCTCACTGCTGGCGTGCTCGCAGCACCTGCCTCGACTTAACCACCTTCAACGAGGAATGAATTCTCACACACAAACTTTGGTGGCTGCACTCTGGAGCTGCAGCATGATCACCTTTAGCATGTAATGAACCAGAAATGTGTTGTTCTCACTCAGCTGTTTGTCTGATGACACAAATGCGCCTTGTTTGCATAGTTTCGCGGTGAAACGCGTCTGTTTTGGGTCTCGTTTGCTTTAAAACAAGCAAAACCCCAAACTTTGCACACAGGACTCTAGTGCAAGGGGGTGCCACTTCCATGATGACAGTAGTTTTTTCCGCTACTGCAGAATTTGTCCACTCTTGGAGACATTTTTCTTGAAGTGTTGCTGTTTCAGACGGACGGAACGTTTCTCCGATGAGCCACCAGACCTCCGGTGCGTCCCGACTGTTCGCGGTTTTGGAGACGGTTTTGCTCTCTGAAAGGTTCCACATGAACACAAACAGAAGAAAAAGAAAAAAAAACCCAAACCAAAACACATCAGGAGGGCTATTATTCGTACATCAGTCTCACTGCTTGGCGGCTCGCCAGCTCGCTCGCGTTTTCATTTCCTTCCCTCTTTTTCGCTCTCTGGTATCTGCCTTATTGATGTTTTACAAGCAGTCAATGGTGGAAACTTGCAGCCATTTGACCGTGACAACCTGACTTCACATTGAAACAGACGGCGTCTCTCCAGCGTCTGTGTGTCTTCAGAGCGCTTCCCTCCAGCCCGCGGCTCTGAAAGCGAGACGAGCGGCAGCGAAGCGGGGCTTTTTGTGTGAAATTGTTCACCTGAAACCGTCATTTCCTGCAATATCTTACATTTTATCTGCATATGAGATGTCGTCCACCCCGTCTTTCTCCAAACGCGCCATCATTTGCTGATCGAACCAAGTATAATGCATTGTTTTTGACTGATTAACGCCGTGTAGAGAAACCGTCACGTCTTCTCCGAAACGTTTGCTCTGCAGAGGATCCGCTTATTAAAAGTGAAAGGCCTAATACAGCGCTGTCATCATTACTTTGGACTGTGAAATCTTGCTGATCTGCAAGTGAGGTCATCCCGCACCCAGCTAATTTTTCTAATTCACAACGAAAGCCAGGGCCGTTTTTATTTAGCGCCGCTGACGCCGCCGCCGCACCAGCTCGGTGTCGCGCAGCCCGGGAGGATTTCGGAGTCATGGGCTGCGGTAAGCCGACGCAAAGTCTTCCGGCGACCGGGAACAATTCTGCAGGCTTCGATTGATTTGCGGACGGGCTCGATTGATGTATGTCCAAATGCTGATGTCACGGAAAAGGCATCCCCCCCCCCCTCCACACACACACACCCTCACCCCCCTACTTCTCTGGCTTATCTAATGCCAAAAATACGGCTGTAATTGATCCTCCCTCACTATCGCTTTGTGTCGGTCCTGCGCTCCTCCCTCGCTGTCCATCTCCCGGGCTTCCTGTCTTGTCATGTATCCTTCTGCCGTCTCGCCGCCGCTTCATCAAATTAGCCGGGGCGACAGCGGCCGCTTTCATAGCGACGTTGTTCATTTGCGCAAACATCGGTCTGCCGGTCGTCCTCCTCGTTGTTTGCTGAGCTTTTCGAAACCTCCGCTGCCTTCTCGGAGGGAGCCGCGGGCAGCCGGACGGGCCGCAAATAGACGTGAGAGGGACCGAATTAGAAGACTGGACGGAGACGCAGACGAACTGTATGCAAAAAAACCTCCTCCATAACTGCTGCGTGCATGTTTGTGTGGGTGTGGCCACATGTATTCATTGCGGTTGTGGGGAGCTCCATGTGTTTACATATTAGAAATATAGGGGGGTGCAAAGTGAGTGCATTCGTTGGGAGGGAAATGTCATGTCAGGTCATAACCGGTTCAGGACAAGGTTGAAGTCGGGACAAAAAGGTTTGGAAAGTTCAAATAGGCCAAAGAAAAAGTGACAAACGTGATATATGTGTTGGTGAGAATCTCTGAGATCTAAAATCTTTGTGCACACTCAGTTTTTTTTCTCTTTTTGGGCGAAAAATCAAGTCCAGAAATAGAAAAGTAATTTCTTTGTGTGTGTGTGTGTGTGTGTGTGAGAATGAGGCTGCGTAGTCTGTGTGTCTCTCCAATTCTGTCGCTTGATGATTTGACGGTCTCGTCGCCGAACAGACTGTGTCTGTTTCTTTTATTGTCTCTTCATCATCGCCGAGTGCTGAGACTGGGCTCCGACACCCCCCCCCGTCCATTAGGCCCATTTTAGTGCCGCTATAATGATCTATGACAATATGAGGGACCTCTGGCCACCGTTTCTCATCATGAAGTTACGACGTTCGCCTCGTTTTCTGTCGAAATTTATGTGCATATCCTTGGACATGTGATCCCGTCTCTGAAGTTGGTGCTCTCGGAGGCCTACCCCCCCCCCCCCCCCCACACACACACACACACACCCCTTCCCGACTCCAATGTCTTTTTTTTATATTGTACATAACAAACGCTGTAATTGCTGCGGGGGCTGCGGAGGAAGAGTCTGTACCTCTCGCCGGTGCCAACTATTTAAACAATCAGCAAAACAACAATACGAGGCTGGCAGGCCGGGAGATCCCAGGTCCCGGCAAGCAAAAGAACCGAACAAATTGCCGCGGTAAAACTCCCGCCGTGTCATCCTCCGCTGCCCCCCAACCACCCCCACCCCTACCCCCACCCCCACCCCCTCTCCCACCTCGCCGTATCCGTCCGCACGTTATGTGGCCGCGTAATTCAAACAGCGTGACGGCTGCATGCCGGCATTGTTTTTGCCGGCCGAAGGAGCCAGCGGGGGCCCGCGCGTCTTTTGTGAGGTTCCCGGGGAACACCACATCCACCCCTGCTGAATAACAAGAGCAGGCGAACTATGCGAGCAATGTCCAAACAGGTCACGTTACAAACAAAACATTTGACGGCACGGGAAAAAGGATCCCAAAGCGCAACGCGTCAACGCAAATACTGTTGTTTTTTTGCTTGTTTTTGTTTTGTTTTTTTCTTAGATGAAGAAGAGACTTTTGTTGAAAATGATATCATCCCTCATTTGTTTTCCTCGCACTGGATGAAGCTGTGAGCTTTGGAACGCCGCTCGAGGCGCTTTGTCTCACTTTGTCCTGCGGTTTCCTCTTTTGTCGTTGTGTTGTTTTTACAGCGGTAACCTTGTGGCAGCGCCGCTGAAAGCTGACACTTTTTCATAACTGGTTACAAATATTTCCCAATGTTTAATTCCCTTTTTTCTTCAAAACGTCCCCCTGCAGGAAGAAATAACACCCCACGTGGACCGAAGGATTCGTCTTCTCTTGACTCGCTCGCAGAAAAATCCACACGTTAAACAGTGTTTTTTTTTTCCCTGTTTTTTCAACAGCAACCAAGTGAGGGAAAAGTGCAAAGAAAATATGTGCAAAGTTTCCAGTATGTTACCTCAATATATACAATCTGACTGTTCTAACTGCAAAACACAGAATAAAGAGGTCCAGCAGAGCCTCTCTGTGTTTGAAAACATAGTCAAAAGAAGAAGGGAAGCAGGAAGTGTGATTCTTGCAATCACAGTGACGTCTCATTCTTCGTCCGTCCTTCCATCTTCCGCACCTGCTTTATAATTTGGGAAAGACACAAACATATGATAACTTTCTTTATGTTTTGAATCACTTACTTACTAAAGCTCTTCCAACTGTCTAAATTCATGCTTGTGTTGTACGCCGCTCTGGACAAAAGCGTCTGCTAAATGAGACTGTAGAACTGAACTGAATCTGGCTGGTAAATATGTTAACCTATTGACTCTTCGAAGGCCTTTAAACTCTTTCCTTTGCACCCTGAACATGTTGATGGTTTATCCATGCCACTCCTGTTCTTTACTCGTATTTCACTGTCACCACTTCCTACCTTTTTGTTCATTTATCGGCTTTTTCGGACACTTAAAGGTCCTTTGTTACTTATTCCAAGCTGTGTGGTCCCACATTAATCAAGATACGTTGCACCCCCCCCCCTCCAGCGTATCTCATCCCCCTTCTTGGAATGTCTCGAACCGTTCGTCGCGGCATCTTATCGGGGTACTCGCCGCTCCCGGAGTCCGTTACGGAACCCAAAACATTTTGATGTTTGATGAACATTTGGAACTTTGTCCTTATGGACTTCTTGGAGTTGGGCCAGATGCCACTTTACTCCCTTTTTCCTCCGTTGCCGTTGTGGTGCTGGCTGCTTTCATTTCAGAATATAATTAACTCCCCCCCCCCCCCCCCCCTTCACCCCCACCCTGCCCCGCTTCTTCCTCACAAGGCAGTTTCTCCGAAAGAACGCGGCGTCCGTTTGAGCCCATGTGTAATCAAGTCAAACCGGAAAAACCGACCTCATCACCAGCGTCACCGTCCAACTCCGTTTGCACACATTTGCGGCCGCGCGACTGAAAGTACGGCCACGATATGAAAGCTGTCAGTTCGCCTCTGATCTAGTTAGAACAATGCATGCTCCCTCCTTTAGTTTAGCGGCATGAGTTTATCCAAAGCATGTGTCTTTTATTTTGGTTGTATTTAATGTACAAGACAGCTGAAAGCCAGAAGACAAAACAAATGACAGGAAGCATTTAAAACGCCACATGCTGTTTATCGCGGACGTCCCGGCGACAAGCTCGCAAACTATACCAAGAACATGTGTCCGTGTATATGTGTGTGTGTGCGTGTGTGATCGCTAACAAACTGTTCAATCTGTTCTTTCTTGATCCCATTTGCGGGGTTCAGGGAAGAAATAACTGACAGGTTTCTTATTGTGCCGTCGCTTGCAGGTTCACCCTCTATGCAGTGGACAGCCGGGGCAGCCACTCCGAGTCCAGCTTCGTGTCCGTACGAACGTCGTGTCCGGTGGTGGACGACAGCCGAGCCGAAGGTACTCTGACCCAGAGGGGGTCCACGACTGGTCCTGCTGGCACTTTGCTTATTTCGTACCACTGCCGCCCTTCACGTCAGCACAGCTGACAAACATGGACACTTAGCCATGTTTTTTTGCCATCCCGATCATGTTGTATGTTACGTGCTGTATGTTTGGCCCTCGACCCCAGAGTTACGGTTTTACAGCAAATGCTTCTTTAAATATCACAGTGTCTGCAGGATCAGCCCTCATTAACCTCTGTGTATCAGCACCAATGAGCACTGCCTCGCGTATATTTCCTTGTTTTCTCCCAGGAAAACCCTCCGGAGATACTTTATGCAACTTTTGCAAAGTATTCTGCAGCGTACCGGATGAAAACGCAGCAGTTTGAAGACAGTAACGCTTCAAATGATGACAAATGTGGGATTTATAAAGCCTGTTTGCTGCACCAATCACCCAAAGTGCCGTCCTGGATCGCTGAAGTCATCCTGCTCTCTTCTTGATAGATGACACTCTCCTCACTCACCCGCGCGCGTCTTCCTCTCTGCTCAGAAATCGCGGACAAGGTGTACAACTTGTACAACGGCTACACCAGCGGGAAGGAGCAGCAGCTGGCCTACAACACGCTGATGGAGGTCTCCCCGCCGCTGCTCTTCCGGGTCCAGCACCACTACAACTCGCACTACGAGAAGTTCGGGGACTTCGTGTGGCGCAGCGAGGACGAGCTGGGCCCCAGGTGAGACCGTCCGCGGGGACCGTTTCTCACGAGGGGCTGAGGGAACGCGAGGGGGTAAAAAAACAGTCCTCCTCCAGTCTGCCACGATCCATCCATGTCTTGCTGTCATCATGTCCGGTGACATTGTGTTGTTTGGGACCAACTGCTGTCATCCTGAGGTTTCTTATGTAAGAACACCCCGAAAAGCTATCCGCGCTCGTGCTGCCAGAATTAGAGCCATCTACCATTTCACATGGCATTGCCCCCCCCGCCACACAGCCGCGGCGAGAGCCGTTTCACAACACTCGCACAGTTCCAAAAAAGCACCTCTGCTGGCAGACGAGCGGGCAAGGTCACCGTTAAAAAAAAAAAAAAAAAAAAAAGCTCCCGGGGTCCCGGTGGCTCCTCGCGTCACCATAGTAATGCCAAAACACTGTTTGACAGCCAAGCCAAACACTAAACGTGATACTCAGCTAACACCAACTCGACTTCCAACTCCATTTCCTCTCCTTCCCCCATAAAAAACAAAAAGAGAACGTTTATCCGTAGCCACGCTATACCACCTCTGCACCCCCCCCCCTTCCACCTTTTTATGGGGACACCCCCACCGTGGAATCGTTTTACCAGACGGGGAGACGTTACGACAACATCGGAGGAGCTTACCGACCGACGAAAGAAAGAAAAAAAAAGCCGGAGGAAGCATAAACAATGTGTGAGGAGAAGAGCGAGCAAGGAAAAACACTCAGATGTCTGTCGAAGGAGGCAACTGGTCCAGCGCTGATGATATAGCAACACAAGATATTGTGTTACAGACCGATGTTTTGGTTTCTTCACCCCCCCCCCCCCCCAATGCTTGGAAGGAGTCCTTTCAGGCCATAAATAATAAAATAATTGAGGAATAACTTTGGTCTGTAGGAAGATTATGCCTCTCTCTGATTGGTGAAGGGGGGTGGGAGGCACAGGTTGGCCATGGAGGCTGAGGATGGAGGGTTGGGGGTTGGGGGGGTTGGAGTGGTTGGACGTTGTGTTAGTGTGTGGGCAGCTGCAAGGGAGGTGGTGGTGGGGGTGGTGGGGGGGTGTTGGGCGGGTGGCGGCTTTTGGATGAGCGAGTGTGGATTATTTACTGCCTGAAGTTGGCAGGGTTGAGCCTCGTTGCGGTAATTTACAAGCCGACTCTATTGGTGGTTCCTTTTAAAAGGTAACAGAATGGCCAAGTGAAACGTAAGCACAGTCAGCACTCCTGCCGGGGGCCGAGAATCTCAAGACCGGGGGGGGGGGGGGGGGGGGGGG
>JASSRZ010000083.1:10655978-10674125 GCA_032164315.1 Malacoctenus gilli | reverse complement strand
CCCCCCCCCCCCCCCCCCCCCCCCCCCCCCCCCCCCCCCCACATAGATTGTGTCTTTTTTTTTGTTGTTGTGCCGTTCTTGCTATGTTTGTTTTCAGAGGGTTCTCATGCATCACCGTCAGCAGGTCACCGCCCGCCACGCGGGTGTTTAGCTTGAAGAAAATCAGAATCAGGTGTAAATTAGCCCCCTTTTCTGTCTCCGCTGGAAGCCACGAGGCCGGCTGATGGAAGCGGAGTGAACAGAAACCGACTCGGCAGTATTTAAGTTATGCGTTAATGCAAGACAGATCCTAAGAAAGTCACAGAAGTCTGGTGATTTTAAGAGGAATTCACTCTTTTTTGAAGACTTGACGGACTTTCTTTATATTTACTCCACTGTAGAGGGTTGATATTCACCCTGGCATTGAGCAACACGTGTTTTCCAGCAAGCAGCATCAATTAGCAATGATCTAGCAAGGAAAAAAGGCCTTATTCTAAGCATCTGGTGTCCGTCTGCTCTCTTATCAATTTCACATATCAGCTTAAGTCTTCACTGTTCCCCCCCTTTTCCTTTTTTTTTTGTTTTTCTCTCACCCACAGGATCCTTCCTTTGTCCTTTGCTCCTGGCAGCTGTTAAATCGAATCACGACTGTTTTTATTCCAGGCATTTTTTCTGGTGTGAGAATGAAGCGTTTCCAGAGGGCCCGACAGTGGAAAACACCAGTCAAGTGGCTGTTTTTCAAAGCAGAGTGTTGGCTGTCATGTCTCTGTGTACAACGCATCATGTATTTCTTGAAGCATTTAAAAAAAAAAACCCAAATACTTATTTTCTTTCTTATGTAATTATATCGTATTTCCTTAAAGAAATAGAAACATATTGCTCACTTTAAAATAGTTTCTTTTTTTACTTTTCCAAAACAAATCGTGAGACGGCTCACATTTCTGCGCACTGGACTGAATTTGCCCCGCCCACTTCTTATTAACCCACAAACTGAAGGAAAACACAAACATTTACAGTGTAGCTGAAGCCGCTTCGTTAATCCTGTTGATCTTACATACACAAGCAGCTGAAAATCACAATTGTATGAAAATCGAAATCGTCACTTTGATTGAGTTTGCTGTCAAAAACAACACCACTGGTATTTTTTAGCTATTTATCGATACTTTGTGGGGTTTTTTCCTGTTTGTTTGCTTGCATATAGGTATGAAAATAAGGGAAATAACTCGGGGGGAGAGGCGTGTCCGTGTTTGATTAACTGCAGCTGGCAGGCCGAGCCCCAGCAGGAGAGAGAGTGAAAATAAACAAACTTTCACTGTAGCTCACAAACCGCGAGCAGCGCGGAGGCAGCGGCGGGGCACAGGCAGCCCCGCTCATGACGCCTCGGTGAACAGGAGAGCTATTGGAGGCTTTGGACGGGAGCCCAATGCCCAAGGTGCTGCCTTTACAGGAGCGCTCCGCGATAATTAAAAAGACTATAGGAAGGATTCAGGTGGATCGCAAGAGAACTGACTGGCTATTTTTTTAACATCACCCTCAAAAAAAGCCCAAAAAATTCTCTAAAGCACAAAAACAGAAGGAAAAAGTTGCAAGTCTGCGCCTCAAAATTTGTTGTCGGGTATCATCGGTGGTGCAGGTTCAAAGATAACTTCAAAGTACAAAGAAATTTTTACAGTTCAAGATGTAAATCTGTTCCCTCACTTGCCAAAGCGAGACGTCACGTTCTGCCTCCCTAACCTTCACTTTCTTGCCCTCTCGTTTGCGGCTGGTGTCTAATGAAGTCCGTCCTCCTCCCGGGTTCTGTCAGTAAAAGTGAATTATGCAAGTGCTTGGCGAAGCCCCCCCCCGCCCCATCCTCCTCCTGCACTGGATTGAGGTCAGAAGATGTAGGGATGAGATAGCGTCAGTCAAGATCGGCGAAAGAAAAAAACGGGCTCCAGAAGTGAGGTCACTTCCTGGAGGGTCACTCCCCGACTCACTGCTCCTGCAAGGGCTCGGGCTATGGCAGCGGTGGCCCGGCAACCAGACGTTTGAGCGAGGCACTGGGGCAAGTCACGGGCCTCCGGACCGCCGTGGAGCGAGGGGGGGGACAGATGGAAGTACTGCATGCTCATGTCTGAGAAGCCGAAGTATGAAGAGCAGCTGTTTGACATCATGAGTATGATTTTTACACAAACATGCTTTTATGGCTCCACATAAAGCTACTTTTGAGTCCAACAATCTCCAGCTGTCTATAATCCACCTCAAGTGCTAATGACCGCAATTCATCATGGCCAATATTCACTGTTGGGATGTATCGCCCTTGTGGCGAAGCTGTATCACATTAACTCGTATAATCAGAGACTTTGTTCTTGTCGAGGAACGCGGGACTTTGGAAAAAAACATGACCTCCTGGCGGAAGCACCAAAATCTAACAACTTAAAGGATCTTGACTGAAGATGCGGGCGTTTCAAAGTTAAAAGCTTCGAGCTAAGGTCATTTAGGCCTTAACCTCTGAGGTTCTGCGTAGCACGAGTGTGAGTTCAGAGTTTAAAGGGTGAGTTTCACTTTCGGTGCATGACACCCAACTTTCGGAATATGTCTGTGAGCTGTCTCCAGGTTTTTTCTGCCAGTCTGCTGGTGAAGTCGATTAATGGGAAGAAAGAGTGCAATTTGATCCACTCTGTGAAAATAAATGGGGAGACAGGATAAAAACCTGCAAATATGTTGTGGAGCTTTACTGGGATACCAACTGTCCACTTGGTTACTTGTCCGAGGTGTGACTTTTCAAAGTAATGCGCTCCTGATGACGAGAGCCCTGAAAAACATTGTGCAAAGGTGGACCAGAACCAAGCGGAGAAGCTTTGATTGCACAAAGGCAAATGTTTGCGGAGGCCAGCCGTTCTTTGCATGTCTTTCCTCCCCCGAAGAAAGGAAATGAAGAGGCCCTCCAGTTAGACACACTGACACAGCCAGCGAGATGCATTGACTACTATATGAAGCCCAGCCAGCCCAGATGGATATTTCAGGAGTACAACTAAAGTCCCTCGCCAGATTCACGGAAAATCGGCCGGGCCAGAGGAGCAGATGCTGCGGCCCAGAAGCCGCGGTGCACTTCCAATCGGACCCCGGCGCCAGCAGCTGGCCCTGACTTAGCCAGACGAAGCACCTCCCTGGAATCGGCGCGCCACCTCCAACACGATGAGAGAACTCCTCCCGGTGCCAAAGTACAACACAGCAAATCAGGTGCTGAGAGATGGGTTTTTTTTCTATATTTCTCATGGATGAAGTGGGAAAAACTAGCTCGTCATCCCCTCGTACTCGCTCCCTTTGTTGTGAATCCGTCAGTTTGAAAACTGCCACCCAAATTGTTTTGCAAAATTGTATAAACACAAGCACACAATGAGAAACAAAACACCACGGAATGAGAGAGAGAAAGAGAGGGAGAAAAGAAGGGCTGAAGATGAAGGCTAGAAACTCCCACTCCCTTGGATGTGGGACTCCTAATCTGTCTACCAGTAATCTGAGGTTGGCTGGGAGACAAAGCGAGGAAGAAGCTGTTTAGAGGTGTTCCAAAAGGTGAATTACAGCAGCCTTCGGTAGTATTTCTGTTCCGACTTCAATCCGACATACCTCAGGAGTCACTCACGAAAGTCGCGGCGTTCGGGAGGAGCGGCGGGAGAACCTGCGCCGCCGCTCGCAACGGCACAAGCGAAGCGGGACCGTCGAGTGCGCCCGAGCGGAGGAAGGACGGTTGGAAATCCAAAGAGCCACTCACCTTCTTGGTCTTGACCGTGGACTGGCAGCAGTCTCCCCCGTCGTAGTTGCAGAAGGCTCTGTTGTTGAGTATGTCACAGTAGTTGTCTCCCATGAACGGCTGCACCAGAGCAGAGCAAAGCCGGCAATTAGAAAAGGGGGGGTGGGGGGTGGGGTGAGAGAATAAGGCACCGAGCTGAGAAAGCGCCACCTTCCTAAATTGCTATCCAGAGGATGGACGCCCGCAGCCTTTCGTCCCAGATTTCTCCTGGAGCATTTCGAGGCCCTCAGGAGCCCGCGGATAATTTTGCTGATGAATCTGATACATTAAATTTTCCTCATTTTTCAATGTGACTTTTCAAGCCCCCCCTTCCGTCCGCCAGACCCGTAAATCAAAGTGAGGACACCATAAACTATTCACTGCACAAAATGCTACAGTCAGGTGATTTATTGGACTGGCCCCACCCCCCATCCCCCTTTGCGCTCGGGTTACCAATCAGGTTATCCAGTTGGCCTAAACCGAGTAGATGATATCATTCTTCCATGAAGTGGAGTGGAATTCTTTCACATGTTGCGTTCACATGTGAGTTGATCCCCCCCCCACCCACCCACCCCCTCTTCCTCCTCCCTCTTCCAGGCGACGGACAGATTTAGCACGAGGCGATCACGTGCACCGATTACCGTGGGATGTAATACATCAGTAATCACATCAGATTAAATTACATTAATAAGTTTTAATGGGCCACATCTATTAGCTGCCTGATGGGAGACACCCAAACAGCAGAGGCTTTATTTATTTATTTACTCTTTTTTTTTACTGGCTTACAAATGCATAAATGGCTTTTTTTCTGTTCACAGCCACCTGCACACCCTGTTAACAGCAAGAGGAATTGCAGAAAGACATCTGCATGGGCTCGATAATGTTTCGAAACAGCCTCCGCAGACTGCGTTAAAGCCAGCTGCTAACCTAAGACCTGTTTTTTAAAAAAAATGACACCCTTTTACTATCCGAAGAGGGGGGGGAAGTCATTGAAATAGCATCAAACTATCATTATTTTCTGAATAATGACTGGAACATAATGCACGATTTTCACACGAGGCCAAAATAAAGTCGAGATTTTTCTTTTTCACAGGTTTGAAAAATGCTATGTGAAATTATTATTCAAACAAACAAAAGGCCAAATAATTCTGTATAAAACTTCAGTTTTAATCATACATCAATTCAATGTTATTCAGCATTTTTTAATGCCTAAAAGAAATAAGAAAGATTTACTTCGATTTTTCGAGTATTTTGTAAATTCTACAATGATGTTCACAAAGTATTCAAAAAACTGCTCCACCAAGTGCACATTTTATATCTCTGAGCGATTCTCAAAGAAAGTGACCTGCAAATTATTGGTGGACCAAAAAGACTGAAGTATTTTGAGGAGGTACTTTGGACTCAGCGGAGCAGGACGTGAAAAGGTTCCGCATTAAATACAAATAAACACAAATATTCTCCGAAGGGACCCTTCTTCATGGTCGGAGTGTTTTACTCGCGCAGCATCTGCTAGGTCAATGTCTGTCGAGTCCATTGGAAAGCTAATAAAACTTTATATTCCATATTTTATGCACCTGAGGGTCAAACAGGCGCGCAGAACGGAGGCATTAAAGTATTGTGTCGAAGCCGAGCCTCCTGCTGCCGACGTATGAAAGGACGTCTCTGTCAGCCCTCTAGTTGGTGGACTTACCTCACATCCTTTGATGCAGTGGAGCAGCTCTGGGTGTGGATACCATTTCAGCCCCATCGTACACACGATACTCTGTCAGGAAACAGGACAAGTTCATCAATTAGGAACGACTTCTCAATATTTTCTGATGCCGGTCTCGTTCCCCTCCCCATGAACGCTGAAGTCACTCTGCCAGGTCTTAGCGTTTGAATGAACCCTGCTGTGCACGTCCGGGCGACCACGCAGGATCCGCCCATGAGACGCCGGGGCCGCAGGTTATCAAGGGGGGGGGGGGGGGCTTCTTGGTGAAGTCATCCTTGATTCACTTGGACTTTATTTGATTCACTTGGACTTTATTTCACTTGACTACAAAGCTGAGTGAAATGAATTGGAAGAATGAAGATTGGGATTTTTTGGTACCAGAGTCGGACACAAGGGGGGGGGGGTAGTTTGGAGATAAAGGTCTGACTATTGCGGTTTGGATGCATGTCTGACCTTTGCCCCCCCCATACCTCATATACCATATGTATCTCTACCTCAGTCTGTTCATAGCTCTTAGTTTGATGATTTCTTGTCTCCCTGTTCAGTTTTCTTCCGAATCCCTTTATCTACAGATGTCTATAGAAGACGATTATCTTTGTGTTGTTTTTCATGAGCCTTCAGGTCAGACTTTGCCTTTAATAAGGTCTCACTTTTCGTCCTGCGCTCTGCATATTGGGTCCCTCTCCCAACTTCTCCCCACAGCAAAGGACTGGCTGACCTCAGACTCGCTGTGTCCCAATATCTCGCAAAATTCACATTTTTTTGTTTTGTTTTCCTTTTGTTTGCTGCAAACTAAGGTATTTTTCATTTCAGTGTTGTCAGCAAATCAATGCAAAAAACAGAGAGAGGTAGAGAGAGAGAAGGAGAGAGAGAGACAGAGAGATGGTGGAGAGAAAACAACAAAATAGACTCAGAGGTCAATCGAGAGCTGGGCGAGGGACTATTTTCCTGCTCTGATGAAGAGAGCAGGCGTAATGGTGATGTGTGAGAGCACATCGTGTTCGGCGGAGAGAGTGGCGGTATGGTTGCTGGAGTGCACAAGCGCCACATGGGCGCATTTTTATTCGTTTTTTTTCTCTACGTTAAAGGTAAAACTTTTTGCAGCTACTGTACTCTCCTTCTCCCTCTTTCACATGCTGTGCTATGATGATGTCATCCAGAAACTCCTTCTCCGCCCCCCACCCCCACCCCTCCTTTTTTTTCTTCTTCCCTCCCTCTCGCAGCAGGGCTGTAAATCATGATAATCCATGATTGTGGCCTGGCCTCACCCCTCACTACGTATGGGATCCTCACCCTCCAAAGCCTCCCCGGGGCACTGATACCACGTAAAAATAGATCCCTATCTCAGCGCCACCACAGACGAGGTCATGTCATACAGAAAATGACTAATTCGGCAGCGAGTCCGACAGGGTAATTTTGCTGATAAAAGGGGGAGGAGGGTGCTGGGGGGCGCAGAATCATCAGAGATAGAGAGACAAGGGAGAGAGGAGGGAGGAGGAGGTGGAAGACGAGGAGGAGGAGGAGGAGGTGGAGGTAAGGAAGCAGGAAGGAATTCTAAGTGGGTCACGCCAAGAACCAAAATACAACGGGTTTAAAGGCAATAAATCAACATCACTTAGCGGGGGGGTGGGCGACGCTGACCTCCTGCTCAGCACAGCGAAACCGAAAAAAACCCAAAAAAAGGTGCATTCGGGGACACGGATGGTCTCTTAGATACCGCAGAAGGATCCCGTCCCAGGGGGACGGTTCAGCAAAAGTTTACCGATGTCAATTCCCACTTCCAGCGCACCTGCTGTTACTACAACTGTCAGGACTGACGCCTTCCCCACCCACCACCACCACCGCCAACTCCTCCTTCATACCGCTTTGTGACAGCCCCCCCCGTGCATTTTTTATACCCGTCTGTGTTCGTTATCTCTGGGGTATTATCGCCTTTCCCCGCTGCACCCTTTTTTGTCAGTTTCCGAAGGATTAAACAGTCGGATGCTTTTGCAAGCGCGAACGTAGCACCCAACAATCAGCGTGAGGAGTTGAGCGTCGTGAGGCAGACGCCAGATTGTGACGATGTGGGACCTAAAGGCGAGTGGTAGTAAATGATTACTAATTGAAGACCAGAAGATTATATAGGTCATTACTCGTACGAGAGTTACGCCAATTTGCTTTGCGCCGCTCAACTCGCCTCGACTCTGTACAGTTTTGGTTGCTTGGGTTACCGTTATGTAATCCTCCCAATATGGGCGGGGCTTTCATCACAATGCAGTGCAAAACTTCGTGTCATCTATAATGACAAAAAAAACCTGACCCATACAACACCCACAAGTGTGTCACAGCAACACTCCAAAACAACTCTATTTAATACATTTATTTTGAAAGAGACACCGAGAGGAAATACCGCATCTTTTGAAACATTTTACTTTGTCATTTTAAGCTCAATCTCTAGCTTCCTCCAGTTAAAGTTTCACTCACAGGACCCTCATGAAAGCTACAGTTACTCTAGTAAACAGTGAGACGTGTGTGTGTATTTGTGGCGATGACTCCGACTCTGTTATCAGTATCTGTAGATCTGCTGAGGCAGATAGAGGTGGAGGACCTGCACCAGTGTATAAAATCTTATCTTCTTCTTTAACCTCCTAAGCACAGTTAGTTGCTGGGACCCCCCCCCCCCCCATCCTCCCCGCCACTTCTCGGACTCCTCCAATGCGATCCCACCCACCCACCCCGCTCCCCCTCAACAGTAACGGTCTTAAGTTTCTAATTACCACCGAGTCCAAATCATATCAATTACACAAATAATCTATGGAGAACAGATCATTTCATTGCCACGTGGCTTGAACCCCCCCCCCCATTGGTTGCTGACTCAGTCTGACTGAAACAAAAACAACAAAAAAAATGTTGGGGGGGGGGGTGAAAAATACAGTCGGAAATACGATGTGTTCCTCTACTGAGCGCAGGCCTCTCGACTCTCCTTCTCTCGTTACAAAACTCGATGCCGTTTCGCTCTTCCCTCTGACTAAAAGGGCATTAAAAAGCAGAAGAAAACAATCCAGAAAATAACAAATTGCGCAGCAGCGACATTGATCAAGTTTAAGAGGTGGGGAGTGAAACAAGAAGAGCGGGTATAGTCTTGTACTCTCTACGCTCTCTACACCACCTGAAGCCCCCCACCGATGAGCCTCCAACTCTCGGATGACACTCAGGCTGTGCCTCGCACCTCCCCAGGGGACGAAGTGTACAGTTCTGGAAATGACTCCCCCGCCCTCCCTGCCGTGACCTCTAACCTCTGCATAATGCTTAATCACTGGTCGGATGGGAATCATTTCCGTATCACATTTTTCTACGCTCCAGAATTGCACTTTCGCTTCACAGAGAAAAAAGTGCTTCCCAAATAAAGACGGATTGATGGATTAAAATCTTCAGACGATGTCCGAGAACGAGAAGTGCAAAAAAAAAAAAATCGATTCCTTTCAGTTGCTTTTATGCTGAGACATAATTGTGTCACTGCAAATGTTTATTCCTCTAAACAAATGCGTCACTTGATACATTTTTATACATTTAATCAAGAAATGTGATGAGAGCTATTATTCTACTGCCATATAACTTATTGCTTTGTATAACAGCCCGACGTCTCAAATTCGTGAGCTTTTTTTGGGGGGGGTCCAAGTTTTGTTCTAGAAAAACACAATAGATTTTAGAGATGACTAAGCAGCTGATGGGGCTGCTCACAAAAGGATCATTTCAAAGCGTAGAGTCCGGTTTGTTTCGAGTTCATTTTTAGGTAAAGACAAATCCAACAGCATTTCGACAGTTGTCGGTGAGGTGAAAACACCCAGCGGCCCGAGTCAGCAACCCGTCGTTGTCATGTCACGTGTTGGACTGGAAGGAAAAGGAGGCGCGCGCTGCGTCTTCACCGTCGCTGTCAAGTAACGGTGTTTAATGGGGGGTTGCCATGCGTTCAAGGCAAATATTTGCACAGCGATGGGCACCCAAGACGGACACAAGCCGGTATTTTGCATCGTGGCTGACAGAGCCAGGATGTCGGCGTTCTCTGTGAAATTCCGTACGAGGGAGTCGCCGATTGCAGAAGTTTGTGAAGTGCGTCTGTCAGGGCATACGCACACACAAACGCGCACGCACGCACACACTCACCTTGACTTTATGGGGGTTCCTCCAGTGCTCTTTAAGGACCTGCGCGACTGTCATGTTGCCGGGGAGGATCACCACGTCGTTGTTACCCTCCCTGCATGTCAGCTCACACTCCTCACCTGCATGCGGACATTTGTGCATGAGTGAGAAACAATAACAGAGTACACAAAGCGCGCCCATAACAACAACATTTACCAAACCGAGTTACGAGTACAGAAGAAGCAGGAATTCTTTTTTAATGGAGGAACTTTGAGGCTAGTATCCAGAGTAGAGTACCAATGGAATACACATTCCCACCTATGGACAGTTTAGAGTCACCGTTTGGCCCACCCCGTAACAAACCCTGGACCTTTGCATGGCAAGGTAAGAGTCTTGCCCGCTACACCACTTTGCAGCCTTTCCTGGAGTTGATCGTAAATAAACTCCGCCCGAATAACACCGCCCTCTTTCAAATCGTTGCGATATTAAGAACACAAGGTTACACAAGCCCGCTGTCGACGATGTTCGTCAGGAACAAACGGTAAACAGTCGGAACTGAAACGAGGTGAGTAATGGGGAGCAGTGAGGGGCATGAGGAACAAAAGCCGTGAGTAATATGAACAACACATGATGTCAGCGGCAATAAAACAGAGTGTCGTTACATAAAAAACAGTAGATGGGCGCGCACGCACCGATGCCGTGGCCTCTCTTGCACGAGTACTGCAGGCTGAAGTGGAGGTTCTGAGGTAAGGAGCACTGGCCCTTGCTGTGCGGACACAGGCGGAACGACCCTGTCCAGTTGCCATCCTTTCTGCAGCGGATCGCGTTGGAGGCCGCCCCCTGGAAATAACATATATATTGACAGACAAACAATTATACACACGCGCACACATACACCGGTACACAAACACAACCGGCCCAAGGACAACCGAGATGGCATCGCGTTGCAAACGGGGAGGGGGTGGGGGCGAAATACAATCCAATTTTTATCAGGCGTCCAACACACAACGCCTGGGAGGCAGAACAGATTAAAAGGTGTATACATTTCAAAAGTCTGTGGCGGCAGGGCTGCGCTGGAAATCAATGGCAATCTAATTAGCATGGCGTCAAATTGAGGAGGGCTGAGGGAGACAGGAGGGAGAAAGAGACGCGGCGGGGGCAGAGCAGAGACGTATCAGTGTGGAGACAACGATATTACAGGCTGCGTTTGGGGAAAACTTAATATTACGCAGTTTATTATCACCTATCACGGCCCTATTAAACGATATTACACAAGAGCCTCTTTTTTGCGAAGGAGCGTCTGCGGTTACAGCCGCAAACGACGCTCCGCCTCCGCTTCGGCCTCGCACACCACGACTTCACAATGCTCAGCCGGTTTTAGCCTGCAACCCATCGCAGCGTGCACGGAAATCGTCCCGGCAATTAACAGAAATGACAAAAATGCAGGGCCTTTCGTGAACGAGGTACCGTTGACATCACTCTCCGGCCAATCAGGGGCCTGCAGTCTGTCAGTGTCACATTCTCAGCCCGACTTGGCTCATTGGAACTGCAGCCGAGCAGGAGCTGGAAAAGTGTCTCACGTCTGATACGACACCAAATGGGAAATGCTCCCAGGTTGTGCAGGGTGGAGCCGAGCAATGCCGAGTAGGTACGAATGGAAAAAAGCACGAGGGAGTGATTCGAGCACGCCCGCGGAGACAAACTGTTCTGACGGATCTTATTTTGGATTTTATCTCGTCGAACTCAAGAAAAAGAGAGGGAAACTTTTTTATACGTGTGAAAAACAAAAGAGGACAACAGCAAGAGTAGAAAGAGAGGAAAGAGATGGACAGACCTGCTTGCATGGAGCGTGCAGCAGCCTCACCGTATGGGAAGAGCCTCCTGTGGCGGCAGCGGTAGCGGTATTACCGGCGGGGTCAGTGCAGTTGAGCCTGCACACGCTGTCGAAGCGGAAGCCGTCGGTGCAGTGGTACGAGCCGTGGAAGATGGGCGGCGGCGGCTCGCACGTCACTGGCTCGCACGCTCCCTCCAGCCATCGGCCGTCCTCCGTGCACTGGCGCTTGAACGCTCGCCTGAGGGGAAAAACGACACCGTGGCTGGAGTTTGTTTTTCATTTTTTGTCAAAAGCAAAAAAAAGCCCCTCAAAACACTCTTTTGGTTACCTTTTGGGTTTGTTGGTGACGTGGTAGCCCGGCTTGCACTTGTACTTGCAGAGCGTGCCCACCTTCAGGCCCGTCTCGTTGCAGCGCTTGGTCTGCAGCACGGCGTTGGGCACGGGAGGGGGGGCCGGGCAGCGGAGCTCGCAGAGCGCTTCGGGGAAGGACCACAGGCCGTCCTCGAGGCACGTAAGAGTGTTGTTGGTGCCTGGGAGAGGGAGGGTGGAAGGGATTTCAATCATTCAACACGGAGCGGTGAATACAAAAACAGAGAAGAAAGTTGTTGACCTAAAAAAACAAAAAAAAAAACCCTGAAAAACAAGCTCGCATCCGTGCGTTCCGTCTCACCTATGAGCTGCGCCGGCTCTCGACACTGAAAGGTGATCTTCTTGCCATAGGTAGTGCCGTCTGGGAAGCTGAAGTTGGCAGGGTGCACGTGGTATTTGTCTGGAAGGCCACAGTCCACAGGCTCACATGAAACCTGCTTGTTCCACTTCCCGTTCGCGCAGGTTATAGTCACTGACGAGTCCGACTGGAAAATAAGTTAGAAAAAAAAAAGGAGAGAGAGAGAGAGAGAAAAAAAAAAAAGTCCGAAGTGAGTGTCAGAAAAAGAGAGACGGATGGAAAGAGGCGCGGAGAGGAGAAGAGAAGAGAGGAGCGTGTACCGAAGCAGGCTTTAATTTGCGCGCTGATGTGACAGATTAATGTCCTGCACACAACCTCTAAATGTTTACCTCACAGAAAAAAAAAAAAAAAGGAGGACAGCGATCCGGCGCTCCAACACCAAACAAGCTCCTAATCGGCGTGCCGGGCCTAACAAAGCGTGCAGGGGGGGCTTAGCTTACTGTATGTCAGTGAACCACACAGGCCACTCAGCAGCTCAAGTAACTGCTGATAGCATTTGTAAGGTCAAGTCATGCCACTCAGACAACTGATATCCAACAACTGCACAATCAGCCCTAACCCAAAACACATTGACTTCAGTGGAAGTGTGACAGCTTCGGGGAAACACACACACACACACACACACACACAAACACGCACGCACACACACACACACACACACACACAGTGAGAGCAAAGGGAGGCTTCCACGGCTGGAAATAACACGGACCCCATCCTACACTTTTAATTTATGGTCTTTCTGTGGAGTGGTGATACCGAGAAAGGACGGCTGCCCAGAGAGCAGCTCGTATTTTGTCGCGTAACGTTCGCCCCTCGGAACCAGCATCAGATGTGCGCGGGCCCACACAGGGCGGCAACGCCGGGTGCGATCTGCGCGTCCGTGCGCTTGTTGTTGGGATGTGGAAGAAAACTGGAGCGCCCAGAGGAAATCCACATATGGGGAGAGCATGCGGAGGACTCGGGGCCAGGAGTCGAAACCCAACAGTGGCAACACCGGTCCACTGGGACGGGTTCAAATATCCTTCGGAGTCTGGGCAAAACTTCCCGATGCTGTAAATTGTATGTGTGTGTTTTGTTCTGATTCAGCGTGTTATGAGTTGAAGCTTTTTCTTTTAGCAGTTTCATTTGATACCTGAGGACAGATTTGATTCTCTGAGGTTCTCTGATTTATGGCCAAGTGGGGGGCGGACTGGGGGATGGCAGGGGCACATCAGGCTGACTCCATGCTGACCTTTGGGACTCACGTCACACAGAAGTCGAAGTCCCTTCACAGAATTCCTTCTTTTAGACGTTCGTTTTATGGTTCAGATGAACCAAAAAGTAGGAAATGCACATTTATCAATCAATGAAAAGTCTTCTAAAAGTGAGAACAGGATTTAGACTAAGATTAGGGTTTGTGTGAGTTGGGTTCAGGCGATTCATTCTTACGGCTGAGTCAGTCCTCAGTCAATTTGAAGTCCCTAAAATCACATTAAGTAATTGAGTGCGTGCACGAATCTCATTGACCGTTACACACACACTGCAACGATGAGCAACTATTCCTGCAAATAAACACGCTACTTTCTGGTACATGCGGTGCAGGAAGCAATCAGGCCGATCAGATTGTTCCCAACAGTCAAAGTAAAAAAACTGAGAGCAGAATTAATCCTCGTTTTATGTGTATTTATAAAGAGGTCGGATTCCTGTAAGTTGCTGGGCTCACTTCACCATGTTTGTCGAGATGAGACCTCAACGGAGAGCACGCGGCATTGTCCAAACCTCAAGTGCTTTGGTTCCAGCTCTACCAAACAGCTACAATGCAGCGCAACGGGAAAGCAAATGAAATCGTTGGCTTGATTGTTCTTGACTTTTCCCTTGAGAGAAGTGGTGGAGGGGAGGGGGGGAGATAAAACCAAGGCGAACCTGTGTTTTTATCATCGGCTACGTGAAAACGTGTTTTCGGTTTCGGACATCTTTGTCACGCGGCGGGCCAAACGTCGAGGTCGCGCAAGCTGGACTCACTTAACATCATGTATCTTCTGCTTCACAACCTCCCCGCTCTTCCTGTGTTATCTTTCATCTCCATCCTATTAAATCTATCCCCACACCGCTCTCAGGTTCCCCCTTTTGAAATAATAATGATGAAAAAAAATGCTTCCTTCACATTTGGAACAAAAGTAACATATGCATTGCATGTGGGCTCCTTCTGAGGAGCGCTGGCTAAGTCGGTCGTTACTGGAGGCTGCGGACAAAGCCGCCGCGGAAGAGGCAAACTTAATATGGTGGCTTTAAGTATTAGGTACACATGTGAAATCATAATGTGCGGGTTATGTTATAACTTCAAACATGCGTGGTATCAAAAGGCCGCCGAGGGGAACGCAGAGAAAAACGCAGCGCTGGTGGAAAACACGGACCTAATTACACCTGTGGAGGATCTTCCAGCATCTGCCTCGATGATCAAGTGAGCTAAGAGAAGCGCGTGCGGACTGTCGCTTCAGGAAGTTGCCGAGACTTCCCGTCTTATGTTCACGTCCTATTTGCAATTGGTCGATGTCTAACGCTCGCACCTCCTTGACCTGCCCAAACGTTACAGTGAAGCCAAATACTCACTCTCACCAACGTGAAACAAGTGGAGCCCTTCAAAACCAAAATTTTTTATGTTGTCTTTCCAACTTCCAACGTTAAACCCAGATTTTGTTTTTATTTTTGTGGGCTTTTTCCAAGACGCGCATAAAATTTGATGGGGTTCCACCTGTGTGCAAAACCGAACAAAATGAGAAACGTTGCAGCTCAGAGCAGCAACCGCTCCCGTCTTTGAGGCGACCCAAATTGGACCGCGTGTGAGAACAGAAAAAAAAGCGCGAGCTGTGATGTCCAAGTCTCCGCAGCCGTCATTAAATCATGACGATGGACGTTTTTCGGGGAAAAAAGGTATGAAACTATTTCTTAAGCTCCGACTGTTCTCAGGATCGCAGTGGGCCAAATGATTGTTCAGCGGGAGGAAGCACTGAAGCCACGGGGCTGTTCCTGGAAGTGGCCGGCCCGGCAGAAAAAACCCCCAAAAACGAACAAACGAGCGCCGGCGGGGAGACGGCCGAGTCACTTCGACACGGCCGAGGAGGTTCCCTGCCTCGATGAGGAGGATCGGGCACCGGGACAGGACCAAAACTACAGAATCAATGCCTCTTAGGTTAAAAACTCATCACCGAGTATAGAAAATAAAAGATATGACAGGACCAGTTGGACTCGGTCAAATCCCGTATAAATGTCTGTCGGAGAATAAAGAATAAAGACTGGCTGATCTAATAAAAACCAATCTTCCCGGGCTAAGCTCCAAGTGTAATGCTTGGGTAACAGGCACCATTCATCAAGTGGCTTGTACCACCCTATATAGCAGTGGCTCCCCACCCAGTGTCCAGGACACCCCCCCCCAACACACCCCCAGATCACAATGACACAACTTCAAAAATCCAAAGCAGATGTGCAGAGATTTTATTTTGAAGGCTCCTGGATGTATCCACCAGGGTTTGGCTTCACTTTATCGGGGGGTCAAAAGCTTCATTTAGGGGAGCGAAAGGGGCAAAAAGGCTGGAAGTCAGCGCAGTCCAGTGAAGCGTAATAGAGGGACTTCTCACTGGCAGGCCAGTTTAAACCGAGGAGAGAAGCAAACACAATGAGGCCCTCGAGGAAAAAAACCCCCAGAGTGGACGTGAAGTGAGACAGGAGCGAAGGCTAACCTTTCGCCACGACAATGCCCCCGCTGGAGTGGCTCTGGGGCAAATCTGCAACTGGCCTCGAATGACCCGGGTGGAAAACACCGAGAAAAAAAAAGGAAAGAAACAAACCCAGGCGACCGTCTGCGGAGAGACCTGAGGATGGCGGCGCACCAGGACCCAGGTGTCGAAAAGCTTGTGGAAACTTAAAGGCTCAGCGCCGCGAATGCTGTCAAACTTTCCCAAAAAGAGCAGAATTAATTTGGACGAATTAATTCCAATTTGGGAAAATGCCTAAAAATACACAGCACTTCCAGTTCCTCATTATGAGCTACTTAGTGGGAGACTGATGGAGGAAAAGCCATTTTTGCTCCTATAAAATTACATCTGCAACACAATTACGTCGGCAAAGAGTGAAGAAGTCTGAAAACTTTGTATGTTTATATTTTTAGATATATATGTGGAGTTGTGCTAATGTGTGTGCGACTACGTGTGTAAATGTGTGGGAATTTTCCTTCCTTTAAAAAATTTACAGCTGACTGTTTCTCTTCCAGTAGCAATTTTAACGGCCTCTGGCTACCCGGCCTAATGCAAGCCAGACAGAATAACAGACAAATCAAGCAACCGACTGACAGCTTCTTTCCCTAATTTAGGAGTTTGCCTTTGTTTGGACGGCACATAAACATAAGCGCATACACAAATACAGCCGTGGCCCACAGTTGTGAACTAATGGGGCAATGGGGGGGGAGGGGGGTGTTTGTGTACAGTAATGCAAAGCAGCAGCAGTGGAGGAGAAGAAGCAGCAGGCGCGGCTGGACTGGAACCAACTCCACTGATTCGAGGCTTTTCCATTAGGTGACAGTTCCTAGTGTTTGGAGGCTGATGGTGCTGGAACCATGCAACGGAAAAGCGACTCACACCTGAGCACAACTTTGCGCCACTCGCAGTCTCACAAAATCGTTTGTTAATTCAATTCAAACCGTCCGAAAACACTTAAAGTAAGATCTTAGTAAGAACTCGTTTCTGGACTTCAGAATCTTATTCTAAGATTTCTTATCGAGCAGAATTAACTTGCTGCGCGTACTCATAATTTCATTAGTTTCACAAAGTGTTCTCCTCAAATTTAGTGTTTGTGTCTTACGTGCGGATCACATAGTAGGACTGGATGTTCTTCCAAAAAAGGCCTTTTCTACACTTAAAAGTCGATGATTAACGAGGTAAAACTTTATGCAGTCTGTCCCCCCCCTCGGCGTCAAAACACTTTATGTCCTCATCAGCGTAAAACTGACGGTTTTTATTCAAAATGGGTTTGAGTTCCACCTCATGGCTTCGCTATCATGGTTATCACTGTGATGTCGTGTAAATGGGATGTTGCGGTCGGACCGCGGCGAGCCCACTGCTCGGCAGACCATCGGTGGGGGGGGGGTCTGCGCGAGATGCGACTTCTTCAACGCCAGCACGCAGTGTTCCCTAACCACTTCAAAGAGATTGGTAGGGGGGTGATAGCAAAAACAGACAGCAATAAAACACACATATACAAATCGAGCAAAGTGAGGGAAACAGATCTTTTCCCAAGATAGCATTATCTCAGAAGGTGGTGTTCCCAGAACCACTCTGACAGCGTCGAAACGGGGACGTAATTGGCTAATGAAAGGAGACAAGATTGTGCCTCACGCTGCACTTTTCAACCTGAGCGCGAAGGGGAGTGAATCAAGGGGATGGAGCGAAGAGGAAAGACTCATGTCTGGGATTGTGGCGTCTGATTTTCATAGTTAAACTTTCGTTTTCTGAACTTTCAACGAGTTTTTTCAAACAATCTTTGTGGTTAAAGGAGGAAAAAATCTTTACGCAGGTATGGATGAAAAACATTGTTAATAAACACATTATTCCTTAAGTTCATTTAGTTCATTAAGAGGGCAAAACACAAAAAAACCCCTAAAAACCCTACGGATAAAGCTGAGGGAAAAAGTCCTTCAAGTATCTTTGAGCGGTCGTCTGACATCGCGTGCGTCCGATCTCCGAAGACGGTATTTGGATCGCTCCCACTTGTTTTTTCCTCCACTTTCACGCCGCTTCTGCTCTGAGACGCCTTATTTACCGCTAAACAAGTTGACATTGATAAATGGCCGCACAGTCGACTGTCAATCAAGATCTGAAGCAATTAAAGTCCACACAGACTCACAAACAGTTTGTATAATCTGAACAACCGGTGTGTGCCTCCATGCCTCCTGCACATGTGGACACACACACACACACACACACACACACACACACACACACACACACACACACACACACACACACACACAC
>JASSRZ010000083.1:10622164-10640196 GCA_032164315.1 Malacoctenus gilli | reverse complement strand
CACACACACACACACACACACACACACACACACACACACACACACACACACACACACACACACACACACAAAGAATCAACAGTCTCTCCAGACATCAAACACAAGTGAAACACAAAGCCAATACAGGAATTGTTTACTAGATCAGAAGGAAACGATGCCATCAAGTCCACCAGCCTGACACACTCATTCAAAGCAAAGAATTGCTCAAGAAGCCGGTTTGGTATCGTCCTCCATCAGCCAACTTCAGCTCAGTCCTCACTCAACAAAAAGGCGGCACTTCACGAATAGAGAAAACACCACTGAATCAAAGGCAGTCACGAAAATGAATCTAAAGAGTGAAAATCTGCAGATTTCTGATCAAATCTGTATTTAGTGCAGTTAGTCGGGGCTCATTTGGGTCCATGTTTAAGGCGTGTAACACCCTGGAAAAGAAATCTAGAGACATGAGGACAAACTTGTGAAAAGATGAGGAAAAAAAGTGAAGAAAAACACACAGAATAGTAGGTTGTTTTTTGTTTTTTTTTACCAACAAAAAAAAGTAAAATTGCTGGTAATAAAAGTTCCTGTGTGTGTTGGGTGAAAAGAGGCGATTGTGGGATGAGTGCTGGTGGTTAACCAGACACTCAGTCCAGGAGAAAAACGTAAGTTCTCCTGTAATGAGAGTGACATTGTCTTGGGATGAAAACTGTGAAACTGTTTGTGCCAAACCTTTCCAGAAAAAAAAAGCAGGCATAAGAACCTCGTGGAGCTCGGTAAACACCGCAGCCGACAGAGCCTCAATTGAATTTGGTTAGTTGGGCGGGTGACAAAAGGAATAAGTGTGTTGTAACCACATAGTGAAAGCTGTTTAATCCCACTGCAGCTGCAGCAGCTGCAGCAGCAGCAGCAGCAGCAGCTCGAGTCCTGGCAGGGTTGGCCCTAATCTCATTTATGCGTGGTCACTTGATGCTCTTAAGAGGTATATAATGAGAGAAGATACAAGGACACAATCCTTCACACCTAAATCCAAGGGACTTCAAGCACTTTCGACCACATTTTGCGATTACTGTGGTTCAGTTCCTGGCGGTCTTGAGAAAATTGGCACCTTTACTCACTACTTTCAAAACATACTTATCGTGCGACTTTGCATCCGCGTTTTCATTCCGAACAATCGCAAACTGTTTACATAATTACTGCATATCCTGAATCCAAGTTCAAATCAAAAGTACTTATAACTGAAGAGAGCAGCAGAGTCTGCAGCAAAGATGTATCCCGTGGCCAATCACGAGACTCGATCCAACCGAATGCCACCCGACATGACCCGACGTGACCCCACCCGACCCGATCTCAAATGTAACCCATACGTTTCACCCTCGAACCAATGTGCAAAGAAATCGGTTAACAATTGCAGTCTATAAAGTGTTAACAAGAAAATCTCTCAGGCCAAAGTACCTCTTGACAGTTTGCCCAGGTATACAATCAAATTACGATTGTTCTTTCCCTTAGAAAGGGGGGGAACCAATCAGTTTGGCCATGATTAAGCACACCACAACAAAATGACCTCATGCATTGAGTTTACAATCGTTTTTCTCAAGTACACAACACGTAATGCATTCAATCTCGTCCTCCTTGAGTGCTCCGAAGAAACTTTTACACCGCGGCAGCAACCCATCATTCCTCAAACCTCACCGTTCTCATATTGACGAGAGCCGCGCGAAAATTGCCAAGCAATTGGCACTGCTGCCTCAACAGCTTTCTAACTCCCTGTCAAGGGCAATAAGCGAGTCTGTATCAGCAGAGCCGCGGTGTTCCTTGGCAGACTTTGCTCCGTGAAAAAAAAAAAAGCACATCAAAATCTCAACAAAGGTCAGAGATCAGCCGTATACGACCATAAGTAACGGCGGCGCTGAGAGGCGGACTGAAGATTTCTTGGGTGTTATCGCTCCCAATGCCAAAAGAACTTTTAAATCTCTGTCTATCAACAGATATATTCAAAGTCATCCGGGGAAATTGCAAACACCCTACAACTGAGAAAACTAAGACGAAGAGCTCTCGGTTTGGGGAATGAGATCCAGATGCCCGAGGAATGACTCTTCAGTGGGCACAGTCCTGGTTGGCATCAAGGGCAATTGTCAGTGAAAACAGCGATTAGAATACCACATGGTTGGACATCACTAAAAGCTCCTTCAGAATAGGTAAAAATCCTCCAAAGTGTTGTTTGGCTACTGTACAGCCTCTGCGGCATGTTTCTCATATGATGTTCTCGAGTGGTTACACTTGAAGTGGATTGGTGAACAAAGGCGAACGTACTGTCTGCTCTTCATCTCCACAATCAGTCCTTTCATGCTTCATCTGTGGCCTGAGCCTCCAGGACAGTCGCCATCCCCACATGCGTGCAATTGCCCAACTGCTGAGGAGGAGACCACTAAAGAGGACCTCAGCTCAGTTATTCCAGCTAAGTTACGTTATCTTTGTTTTCCATGGCACTCTCATAGGCAAACAAGTATTTAAAACCATATGCTCCCGTCTGTGTGTGTGTGTGTTTGTGCATTTGTGTGGATGTGTGTGTGTGCGCCCAAAGCTCTAAACTGGATCGAAAGAAGAACATTTGGAAGTGTAAATGTAATGGCTTCGATTGCAGGAAGAAAATTCACAGTCTGTGATCCATATCAGTGGCTCCAAGTTCATTTTCCCTGGAGCGCCCCCAAAAAGCCTCATTGCTCAACCTGCCACAACGTCACAGTGAAGCCAAACATTAACATAAAACAAAAAGAAATTCCACCAAAGAAGATTCGAAAGCTTGACCCTTCGAAAGAAAGGTTTGGATAAGATTTCTCAAACATGTTGAGTGGTTTTCCTCAAAAATGTGCAATTCTGACAAAGACAGACAAAGCCCGAGGGTCCTCTGACGGCCCCTTCAAGAGCGACTCAGATCCCAGGCTGAGGAACCACCGATCCAAGTTGGTTGTTGGAGGAAGCGGGGGGCTCCAGTTTCCTGATGCGACAGTGATCTCAAGAGCTTCGGCTCCATGTGTGAAAGCGCAACAAAAGGCATAAAGAGGCAGGAAGACGGTAACACAACAGTGGTGTTCTGTTAACCTGTTTGGACATCCGCCACACGTGCACTTGCGTTTCAGTGGCCTTGTAACAAGGTGATCTCATCACACATGACCCTCGGGGGAACAGAGTGTTCTCCTCCGTAAAAGTCCTTTTAGTATGAACAATGTGTCCTTCACAAGAGAAATCCTTTCTCTATGGCTATGTGGACATGTTCCACGAGTGTCTCGTTCCCACGAGGAAAAGAAAAACATCTGCAGCGTTGCCGGTCGGAATGCCCTTCCCTTCCGTGCTCAAACAGGAGCCGTGCCGTTGAAAGATCACGTGCGCGAAAGGGTGTCAGCGTAGTTCCCGCCGTTGTTTGAGCGAAGGCGCCCGACCGCAGGGTTTGAGAACGAGTTCAAGTCGTCTGAAGAGCCTTTTGAAATGCATCAGCAGCAGCGGGGGATCAAGCAGCAAGAACCAAAATTACGTTCCAACTACACCATCAAACACAAAACTCTGAAGAAAAAGGCGACGTCAGCAAGGAGCTAGAAAACAAAGCCCCACCCCCCACAACCCCTGCTTGGTGAGTTTAAAGCAACGCTGCGAGTGGAAGTCACCAGCACGTCGATGTTAGCATTCAAACTCACCAAGACAAACGTTTTCCATTTTGTAGGTGTGAATTTGAAGTGGAAAAAAAGGTGCCCTGAAGAAAAGTGGACAGTAACAAGAGGAAACAAATACGAGCTTGAAAATAAAAGCGACGCTTGTACGTCAACAACATGCCGTCGCTCCCACCAGCCATATTAGGGAGAGGAGATTAGATGGGATTGAGGCCAATGCACTTCTGTGTGCGCAAAGCCTCGAGTGTGTGCGTGCGCGGTGTGCGTGTTTGTATGTTTGTGCGCGCACTTTTATAGCTCATGTTCTGGGGACATAAAGCTGCTCACAAAGAAAAAGAACAGGCCCCATAATGCATATCGTTACATTTTAACACATTGACTCTGTTGAAGTCAAGGAGGCGATTTAGAGAGAAAAATTTGAGAGAAAAATCACAATATTGTCCCAAAAAAATAATACAAACATTTATTCCTTTTCAAATGGTAAATAGAATTAATTGTTGGCCTGGAATAGTGAAGACATGGTCTGATCTGTTGTCGACTCCAGGGAAATGTCCTTTTTTTTCTCTAAAATGTTTAATTTTGACCACTTCAGGGCAGGCAAAGCCTCCACCCTTCCCCCCATAATCCATCACAACCCCTTTGTGAGGGTCCTAACCAACAGTGGTTCTGAGCCACAACAGAATAATGTTAGAATCATCTTCCTGAAAAAAAGAATAAAGAAAAAAAACACACTTCAACATTTAGGCATTAATATAAGTGTGATCTTCCCACAGTTTTATCAAGTGCTGACTGCAATACAGCTCGTAATTAAAACCAGGGTGAGGTTGCATTTCCTTAACAGAGCTGTGAGTCAATATCATGTCCTCTGGAGTGGTGGAAACATGAGTGTGTGTGTGTGTGTGTGTGTGTGTGTGTGTGTGTGTGTGTGTGTGTGTGTGTGTGTGTGTGTGTGTGTGTGCGTGTGTGCGTGTGTGTGTGTGTGAATGTTTCTCTCACCTTAATGTTTTGGGCAGTCAGCCCCTTTTTTGCTGTTCAACACTAACAGATCAATACATCTACCAGGCTGAGCTGCGATCAATGGCTTTCGCTACTGTCGTCAGTGGGCATTACTTTAATGAGAGGAGTAAACTTCTGCACTTTTTTGGTCGCAGGACCCCCCCCACACACACACACACACACACACACACTTGTTTTGGCAAGCGGAGCGGCGCTTTACTTTACCTTCGTGACAGCGGGATATCCGGCGGCCACCTCGCCAGAGCAGTAGGGCCTCTCTTCGTGGGAGACATCCACGGTGGATGCCCACTGGTCCAGGAAGCCGCTGGGGGTGTAGAGGCCGCAGTCCCTCACACCGGTCTCCCGCTCAAAGTCCTCGCACACCCCATCGCCGTCGTAGTAGTAGCACATGCTTGGCTCCTCTACAGGTCGGGGGCGAGAGCGGAAAAAGACAGGACTTCAGATAAGTCAGCGCCCTGACTTTTTGATGATGGAAGAGGCCGTCAGTTAAAGTTGCTTTCGGCACATTCTCCCTCTTTTCTCTCGCACATTTTCTTTTCACGAAGCCATCAACTTTTACTACTTACTTTCACTCTTTCATCCTTTTTTAGTGGTTGTTCTTGGAGAGAGCGTTTCCAACCTTATTTCTACTATTTTGGAAGGCGAATCGAGAGATAAAACGAGGGGAAAGCACCAAAGGATTAAAGGAAAATAGAGAAGGGGAAAATTCATCCATGTATCAGGGTATAAAAGTCGACATGAGAAGTATTCTAAGCTTGAACAGAAACAGGATGAAAAAGAAAGCATAATTAAGTGAGAATAAGACACGGAAACGGTTGGGGAATTGGGGGAGCAGGGGGGGGGGGGTGCAGACAAGTCAAGGGGGTGTATGGAGATACAACAGTGTCTCTCCCACCCGGAGTTACGGTCTGGAACTGAAAGCTTATGGGGAGAGAGGGGAACCGAGCAGGGAGGCTGCCTGGGCCTCATTGGTCTCAGCTCCTCGCTAAAGCAGCGTCAGCCGGTGGGGTTCCAGTTAGGGGGGAAAAGGCGGCATTCAGTGCCAAGTTGGCCGGGGCCTCCTCTTCGAAATTCCAGCCATCCCCAGCACGGCCAAAAAAGCTCAAGTCAGTTCTGTGCTCTGGCAATGGTAAAACGAAGGGGCTACCGAGGGGGGGGGGGCACGTCGAAAAGGCTCCCGCCACTCACTCAGCGGGAACAGAGGCACGGAGGGAGGGAAGGAAGGAGCGAGACGGAGGCACGAGGAAGCTCGAACGGTGGCTCGTGAAAAGGTGCAGAAGTAATAGGTGGGACATGAGGGGGAGAGGAGGAGGGGGAAAGGATGACAAAGAAGAAGAAGCAAGACGTGTGTTGTTTCAGTGCATTTGAACGGGGACTGATAATAAAAAAGTCTGGAGGTAAGTGAGTGCACGAGAGAGAGAGAAAGAGAGAAAGAGAGAGAGAGAGAGAAAAGAGCAACTGAGGCAGGAAAGAAACTTGTTTGGTTTTGGTTTGACTTCGTGACACTCGGAGACATTTTTCACAGCGTGTCAGTGAGCAGCAAAGATTGAAACTGGACCTGGAAGCCTCCAGTGAAACTGGGAATGCGTCTCCAAAAGCCTGATTTTCTTTTTGTTTTACCAACACCTGTGTTTATTATGTCTCAAATCCCTTCAGAGACCTGGACAACGGGAACCGTAGCGCCGTGTGGGGTCATGCGAGAGAGACAAAAAAGAAAGACAAAGACAAAGGGAAAAAAACTGATTTCTGTCCAGTCTCCATCGTGTGAGCGACCCATCAGAGCACGGCCAGATCCCAACTCCCCGGACCGACTGTTGCGCGCTGGAGGGGCCTGGCCCCCGCCGTCCAAACTCTGTCCTCCGATGCGCTGACGAGCAGGCGGTCTCCGGACGGACAGAAGGTCCCGTCGTTATAGTGTCCGATTTCTGCGCAAAGGCTTTGGAGGGGGTGTCGTCCAAACAGACGCACACACACGTGCAAAAACACACGCACTCGCGCGCTCGCGCACCCCCTCTCGCGCACTGCAGTTGGTGGAAAAACAACACAGCCAATGCAGTCATCCAGCAATCTGAGAGGGATTAAGTGGCCACTTCACAGAGGCTCTCACACGTGTGTCCATGCATGTACTGTACATGCACAAACACGCACACACACACAATCACAGGGGGAGAGGGGGAGGGTGGAGGGGGGGGGGGGCTGGATTGATTGCGAGCCAGCAGGAGACAGGACAGGAAACCATTCATCTATTCATAAAATAAAACAATGTACAGAAGGAGATGCCATTCACTCAACTATGCAAAATAAGATTACGCTCACCCATTAAAAATAATGATTCCCAGACGGGGTCAAAGTGATTATGATATCTTCTGGTGTTTGGTCCATCTGAGGGGAAGGCACGGAGCACTCTGCAGCGCGCCCAGATGTCAAATACGTTCATTCACAAAGCGAGTCTGGCGGAAAAGTATTCAGCTTCTCTCTTTTCTTTTTTTCCCAATGAAATTTAGTTTGCGTGTACATACGAGTCCAGACTGTGAAAATGTGAAAGTTAGCACGCGTCAAGGACGCTTTTGGGGGGGTTTGGAGTCTTGAATGAATCGACTCACAGCTCTGATTTGAAGATCGGCAGCACGTCGGCGGGTCGACTCACCCACACAGTTGAAGAAGGCCTCTTTTTTGCACTGACTGGAGCAGCCGTCCCCGTTCATGGAGTTCATGTCGTCGCATTCTTCACCTTTAGAGCTGAAACGGAGAAAGAGTTCAGGGTGCACTTGAGAAAAACTTAATTGAAATGTGATTCTCTTTTTGTTTGGTTGATTTGAACTTTGAATAAACAGCAGCTTTATCTTGCCTCTAATACAGACAACACACAGCAGTTTTTTCTTTCTGTCACAAATCAGATCGTTTCATTCAAGTTTCCACCTCAGAAGGCGAGCAAATGTGTCCTCTTAATGTAGTGCCTGAGTACTCGTAATCATCAAGACACTTGGGATGTTTACCAAATTTATCTGAAGGCACAATTTTCTCAAGTTCTCCTTAACAAGTTTTTTTAGTTGCTGACATTTATTTTGAAATTCATCAGATTCGTTAAGCCTTTTGTGCAGGAACTTCCCGTTGATGACGGTGTTGACTCATTTTTCATTATCTTCCACTATCATAAGCTCTCACAAAAGAGTGAATTCGCAACCGTGATCGTGTGTAAGAGGGCGGGCAGTAAAAGGCTCATTCTACTCATCATGTAGCTATTGCAAAGATGAAAAATCACAACAATTCATGCCGCCCTTATTTGTGTTTTGTTTTGTTTTGTTTTTTTACATATTTGCATCACTGGCATGTGTGATGTGCTCGTTACCTCTGGATGCGTCCGTCCCCGCAGTACGGCGCCCCAAGTTCATGCACCAGGGGCGGCGAGGGCTCGCTCTCACCCTGGCTGGAGATGGTTTGGACCTGATAGGTGTAGACGACATGAGGCACCACGTCCCTACAGAGATGAGGGGGGGAGGGGGGCAAAGAGTTACGCTGATGCCTCCGGGCAATGCAAAGAAAAAGGCCAAACATGAAGGAAAGAGACGATAACTGCAGACTGATAGAGAGACTCAAACCGGGGCTCGGGTCGATGGAGCAGACGAGAGTAGCTATTAACGAGGGGGTGTGTGTGTTGTTTGTGTAGATGTGTGTGTTTTGAACATGTCATGAAAATGTCGGTCTGAGAAGACAACCCCACAACCACCCATTGAGGCGTTCGCTGAAAAACGGCCGCGTAGGAACACTTTGGGGTCCGAGTTATTTTTTCGTTTGTTCGTCCTCATCGTAGTGATTCAAGGGACCATCGTGGTGGATACACAATGGGTAGGAAAGATATTTGGGGAGGGGCGAGGGGTTGAGGTGGGGTGGGGGTGGGGGGCACTACTCACTTTGTCGGTGTAAGACGCCATGATGGTTTCTTGAGTCACCATGATAAGGAAGTCTGAAAAAATAGTCTGAAAGGAAAAAAAAAACATAAATGAGAAAATCAAAACCATAAAGTTAAAAAAAAGAGAAAGAAAAATCAAAGCTACAAATGAGAAACCGAAACCATCAGCTAAATGCAAGCGAGGGTGCTTTCATGAGGTCAGTTCTCCTGCTTTTTGGTTAGATTTACATGATCTTTTGTCTGCCTTCACATGCAAGACTTCAGAGAGTAAATCGAATTTTGCAGTTTTTTACTGCAGCTCGATAAAGGTATCATTATTTTTTAGCAACACTGGAATTTTCTTGGGTTTAATTGTGGGCTTGGACTAAAAAAATTGAAAGATTGTCATGTAAAGGCAAGCAAAAAATACAAGAAAAACAATTTAAAAAATGCCATCAAAAAAGAATAACTGATTTCATTCAAGCACTCTCATTTGCTACTGTATCGTTTACAGTTTCCTCTCTTTTTTCCCCCTCTGCTCACAGTTTTGGTTTCTCATTTCGAGTTTTGATTTGTCGCTTATGGTTGTGGTTTCTCATTCATGGTTCTCCTTTTTGGCTTTCAGAGCTGTTTGGCCCCCGTGTCGCCGTTTTTTAACTCATGTTCTCGGGGTCATAAATCTGTTTACACGGTCACATTACGGGGAATTCAAACTTCCTTTTGGGGACACAAAAAAAGGAAAAAAAAGACTGAGTTCCTATGACACAAGCCATTAAATATTAGGGGGAAAGACGGGGTAATTTGGGGGTTAGGGTTGGTTCGCGGCAGATGAAGTGAGATGTAACTTGGTGTAATGTCTTTTGGAGAGGACGGGAACATTACTGACTCTGTGTGTCATTGTGACCGAGACAAGTGCTCTCATGTGAGTTCCTTAATTGCATGTGATCTTAGGGGTTGTTGTCAGAAGACTGCCGCACACACGCCACATTTTAAACTTGACTGTCATGATTGTGGGAGGTGATTATTGTGCTCGATCGCCGAGGAGATTCCCTGGGAGTCATTTTGGTTGTCAGTCACGGAGATTTCGTTATTACAGTTTCAAACATCCAGACGCTCTTTATTGTATTCATTCTGTATTGAAGGCTTTTCTCATACTACTTAGATTACTGTTAGGTTCAGTTCATAAAAAGTTCATAAAAAGTGTCAACAGTCGAGTCGTGACTCTTTATGTGCAATAAACAACACCTTTACTTTTGACGCCCTGCTGCTGTAAAGTTTTGTTTTATCATTTCTGTGACTGAGTTCAAAGTTTAAACTCAAGCGACAGCCATCATCATGTCACGTACGCGTGACCTCAAGCAGGTTTTTGGGGCCACGTTGACATGACAACTCCACCGGGGCTGGGGTGGGATGCGGTCGTAAAACAGAAAACAACGGTGAAAGAGTCCAAGCGGGCAGAGACTTCTCGGTGCTGGAGGACGAGTGCAGGAGGTTCATGGCATCCAGAAGAGATAGGAGTGGGTTGGGAGGGGGGGACATTGAGGTGCTGTGGTGGACTACAAGGGGGCGGGGCTGTGCTCTCTGGGCGCTGATCTGAAGCAGCCTTGTATTTGTGGTTCAGGTTGATTATGAAGGGAAGACTTTAGGGGGAATCATAAGTGATGGACTTCAGTTGCATCGTCTCATGATGGGGCACACACTGGGAGGTGGGTTGATGCTGGGGGGGGGGGACTCAGATGGATTTGTGTTTTATAAGTGGGCTATGGTGGGTGTACAAGCTACAGTATATGTTCCCCCTTGTGATATTGTGTACATAAGGGGATTGGAATGCCTGATTGTTGGTATAATCACGAGCAGTATTGGTTGAATGTGTGGTACACATTAGGCAGACTGTATGGGTGGGGAGAGAATGTGGGTAAATAAGGGTAAATAGGACCAATAGGATATCCATAGATTATTTCACGTGGACCATCAAGTATCATAGAGGAAATGCCCTCCGCAATTTTGCGAGCACAGTGACAAGCGAGCGAGAACGCTGCACTGCTCAAACGAGCAAAGGGGCATCCAGCAAGCGGATACATAATTGACAATTACACAAAGCATCCCCCCCCCACTCCAGACAAACTGGCACACACACAGAAACATGTGTGCACACACACACACACATGCCGAGACATTAGAAAGCGCAGACAATGCAGACAAACATACCGCCTGCCAGCCAAGGCTCGGCGCTACAACTCCAGCAACACAGGCATGAACCTGCTGCCCTCTATGCTACACAAGTCACAGTACAATGAGCAATCGGGGGGGCGAACTGTCTCCCGAGTCGGCTCTTAACGCCACGACATTAATCAACTTTTTTTAATGGCGACAACTACTGATTAGCTCCATCAGCAGCCTGATTAAACAACTTCTGGATAAGAATGCATTCAAACCGCGGGTTAAATGAAGAAACGGGTCGGCGCATATCAATGCACGATTGGATAAACACCCAGGAGGGAGAGTGGGTATGTGACATAAGTTGATTCAATATTTGCAGGACGTCTGAGAGAGGACTGGAACAAAAGTGGCCCCGATTTCTTGAAGTATGGAGCGCCTCCTCTTTTAAATTTCTTAATTTTGCTTGTGTTTCTTCACCACATTCCCAACAGGCGAAAGAAAACCAAGCTCAAATTAGCTGTCCTGTCCCAAAATCTCAAAAGCGAAGGGCCCCGACGATCAAGTATCAGGATGAATTTCCTCACAGCGCAGCTCCAGCCCGAGAAGGCCGTATTTTCGTTGGCCTCGTCACTATCAACACCGAGCGTTCGACCTGACGGACTCCCGTCCGTACAACGGTATGTCCTGATCTGTCATGTTGGCTCGCGCCAGCGAAACTCCAGGCCACACTCAAACATGCCCCCCTTCTAACTGAATTAGTTTAGCCCCTGGAAAAAGTCAACCTGTTGGAGACTTTATCTTCGGGGAGGCCAAACACGGAGAGGAGCGAAAGAGACACCGCTTCCACTCTCCGCACGCAAACGTTCCCTTTTTTGGAGGAACGGATACTCGCGTAAACGCACCTAATATAATCCATTGTATAGCAGAGCCACGGGTACCTTTCGGTTGGGATACATAGCGAGGCAGGGTCATGTAAGTACACGCAGGGATAAAATTGACTTTGGGGAGTGCGGAGAGACGGAGGAGATGAAAACGCACGGGGAAAAATATGAGAGGAGATAAGAAAAATGGAAGAGCATATTGTGATTGTGAGATTAGACCCTGGAGAAGTTACATACAGGACAGGAGGGTGTGTGTGAGGGAGTGGGGGGGGTTGTCTGTGGAAAACATGAGGTCATCTCATCGTCCTCACCCAGAGGTTTCGTTTTTTTTTATCTTCCACTGAGTGTTCTACATCTATACTTAGATTCAAAATAGTGCTTTCCCAAAAGCTTTGAATGAGATTAGCCGGGTCTCTCTGTAGATCACAGGCGGCAGAAACATGACGGCACTCCTCAGATGTTTACAATCTACTGAGGAGTTCTTCTTTGTGGGACGGTGTCGTGTTGGTCCGCTGCCACAATGAGACCCCCCCCCAAAAAAATGTAGGTATAAATCCTATTTGAGAGGATAATCTGTGGTTTCCCGGTTTGCAGGTGAAGTCTATCAGGTCTCTCAAACTTGGGACAGAGCAGATACAAAACACAATCATAAATACAAGTTGGTGTCACTTCAAGAACAATAATACTTTTACCAAGACTAAAAACTGATATATAGTTTACGACATTGGCCCTGGAGCTCCTCTGCCCTGAAAAACACATTAAAACTATTGTCTTTTAAATCAGTGCTCCTCTTGTGTGAGCGTGGGTGTGAGATCGGTAGTGTCTCCACATCTTGTGCAGGACCGAACACATGTTCTCTGGATGTAATAACGTGGCATTCGGTTCCAAAAGGTCAGAAGTGCTGCTCCTCTTAGCGTGATAACAACGATAACAACAGCCCGACCGCCGGGTTTCAACCTGTTTCCTATTAGATGCATGCCTGATTCCCCCTGACCTCACTCAACGCGGGCCGCGTTAGCAGCAGGAGTCTGTGGCACTTCAGATAATTGTGTTACTAACAGCCCACTTGATTGAAGGGTTTTTCAAAAGAAATCGAAGGTTTATGAAAATCAGCCTAGAAACCTGAAACCGACCATTGATTCAGCTCCAACTAGTGTAGAAAAAAACTCAACAAAAAGCAAGCAAAGCTGAGTTCGTGTTTCAATAGTAACTTACAATGAACTTGAAAAATTGCAAACAATTGCTGAATTGAAAAATAACCAGAGGTTCAAAGCTGAGTCAGAAGGTGTTCTGACAGCATTGCTGTCGAGTAGGAAGACAGTACGACCTGGTGTAAATGTATGACTGCAGAGGCAGGTGCAGGTTTTTCCATCAATATTGTGCTTTTGATCACTCAAACGAGAAGGTTGAGTTCTGGGTTATATTTACTCAGTACTTACTTAGTTAGTTAATATGCTTTATGCCAGTGGTTAAAAGTGAGTTGTCTGAGACCCCCATTTGCAGGCACCAGATATCATGAGGGAATCAGAAGGGGCTGAATCAATATTTTCGAAACTAAGATATTATATTTGGATTTTTTTTTTATCTAAGATCATAATTTCAAACATTTTCTTTCCATTCTAGTGATGTCACTTTTTTTTTTTTTTTTTTACCAATTTTCTTAAAATCTTTATTTAGGTGTGGGTACAAGACTCATTTCAAAGGACCCACTTGACGTGGAACAATAATTCGACACATGCGTGCGGTGGGCGCCGTTCAGCGGCGCACATCATCTCCGGATCACATCTCAGGATTCATAAAACCACACTTTGGTCTGTACCTGATTACATACATCATATGTAAGCGATCCGGCCTACAACTCAGATTACAGAGGACCTCACCCCAGTCACTATCGAAGTGTCACATGATTGGACCCCCCCCCCCCTTCACCCTCCACCCCCTTTCATTGGACTGTCTTTTGTTCGCCCGCTCTCCTCGGGACCCCCCTATAGCGGCGGAGCGTTTTATCTCCAAGTTGAGGCACATGGTATCAATAGGACCTGGTGATTACACATAGAAGCATGTTCAAAATGTTCACGTCTGCTACTGAGAGCAGGAGGAGCGCTTGTGAGGGTCCGCGTCCATCTGTGTGTGTGTGTTCCTGCCTTTTGCTTTGCCGTGAGTGTGCTGAGCTTATATGTGAACATGCATATGGATGTGTTTCCATTGTGGAGCTCCGTGTTGTTCTTGGCTGAAAGATTCCAGATGAGAAACACAGATAAATATAAGGAAGTTGAGAAGGGGAAGGAAAACTTTGATTGAGCCCGCAGATTAACAAACAAAGCCGAAGCTCCTTTTATCAGCTTGGCAGCTGATGCGCACTCAAATTTCCACTGCGATTAATTTCACACCTATGACGCGTCAAACGATTCCGCGCGACATGTTTATAATTACAGGAGATACTTGAAAAGGCTGGAGAGGTCGCGTTTTTAATGGGAAGTTCACGCTTTTAAAAGAAGGGCCATGTGTGGCGGCCGTCTGCCGTTTTGTCCTGCCTGAGCAGCTGCCTTTTTTTGTTCTTTTTGTCGCAATGACACGTCATCTTTTAAACTAAACTAAAACCTGGATAGCGAGAAAAAACCCCTTGAACTCTCTGAACTTGTAGCCTACATTGCCTGGACTCTGGACGCCTGACAGGTCATTATTTACATGACAGTCCAACAGAAACTGTAAAAGAAATGTCTTTACGGGCAATATAAGCACAGTCGTCGTTTGAAGACTCGGGCCTATTAGGGGGGCCAGAAACCAGCCAGAGAGACTTTTGGTCCCGCAAATTCGACAGCTCTTGTGAGGAAAGATAAACTCTAACTGGTGGAGATTCAGTTCAGAAAAGGTTCCAAAGAACTTGCACAGAAACAAAAACAAGATTGCAAAGTCACGGTGTTTCAGTTCTTTTTTCTCTCCTATCGTCCCTTTTTCACGCTTTTCCCGACCTCCTGACGTTCTGCTTTATCGCCCTTTCAGACTGACCCCCTCGCACCCGCCCCCCACCCCCTTGGCCATAACTCACCCTAAACCAGTCCAACCTCCCACCCTGCAGCTCCTCTTCAACCCCCCTCCGCCACGCTGACCTCCCAGCCGTTAGCCATTCCAGACAAATCACCACCCATGGACGGAGCCAAAAAGAGCCAAGATGTCAGCCGTTCCTTTCGCTCAGCGCAGATGAAGGCCAGTGGCCCTGTCAGCGGGAGGTCAATCGCCCCCCCCCCCCACCTCCAGTCCCCGTGGAAACATGCGAGCGTTGCCACTGTCTGTGTGGCCAACAGAAGCTTTTCCGCAGCTGGGCCCCAGCGATCAAACGAGGCACCACGCATTAGATTTGTGGCGTGCCAAAACATCTGAGTGAACCCATCGCAGTGTCAAAGGGCATGTTTGTTGTGAGACCACGAGTGTGACAGGACATCACGGTGGCCACAGCGAGAGACGCAACTTCCCCGACAAATGTCTGACATGAATCACTTTCCCTTTATTTCAGAGAGGAATGACAAAGCGCCACCGCCGAGGGAATGCTGTGTTTCACTTATCTGGTGGCTTAACTGGTAACATGATCTGGAAACATACCGAGGGGCAGTAGCTCCCGACCTTTCTAACCCGGAGCCCATCAAATCGCCTCTATGAAAGGCCGTGAACCGCCGCTTTGATCTTTGATTGGTTAAAACAGTACAGAGGAGCCAAACACTTGTGGAAAAACACGCTCTCGCCAAAACAGAAAAGCAGGGGCCCCCTTTAAAACAAAGAGAAATGAGGAAAGCATCTTCACCCTTGTTTATACGATGACACTCGCAGGTGAAACTGAGCTGTTTCGGAGGAAGGAAAATGCTAAAAGGTGCCACTCAGCCACTTAGCATGCTCGCTACATGTATACATTGGTGACACGGGCGCAGACCCTCAGTGGGGTCAAGAGCCACAGGTAGAGAACCAAAGCCCCAGAGGACCAGCGACAGCAGCAAGAACGTCATGTGTGCATTCTGACCAATGGGAAGGACCGACACGGCAACACAAGAAAAAGTGCATTGTTCCCCTTCTCGAGGATCCCACACGCTCTCACAACAGAAAATAGACATCCGCCAATGACCACCACCACTGGAATGCGACCGCAGCTAGTGAAATATCCCACAGCCGTAAAACTACCTACAGTACATCAATAATCACTGAAGTGTGCGAAAAAAAAAAAAACTCTCCACATAAATACATTCCGACGGCAGGAAGCCCCCTCCGCAGACGTTTGCCTTTCAGTGGGGAAGTGGAGAAGGGGGGACACTGGGGGGGGGGCGTCGCTCCGTCGCTTCGCACGACACGGCGCACTCACCCTTTTACCTCTTATCAAGCACTTTCCTTCTCATGTGAACCACGCTGACAGCACGATAGTGAGATGGCATAACACGCAGCGGTGCCATGTATACAGCGGCGCCCCTTTCATCCAGTCAGCACATTCCATGAAAGCAAAGCACTAAATTCTCACCACAGTATGTAGATAATACCCTCAACAAGCCGACTATTTGCCCTTGCTCCATGGAACATGGAGAGGAGGGGTGGGGTGGGGGTACAAATGTGGGCAACAACTGACCTGTGACTTAGGAAACAAATGTTGGACGACTGATTTGAAACTGCAGAAGCAGCGGCGGCTCACTGGCAGTCCTGGGGGTATTAAAGAGGATATCTGGTATTACGAGAACATATTTTTTGTGGAGAGTATCCATGAATAAATAAACAAGTTTTTTTGCAGACATGTCTGAAACCCCATAATTACATCACGCTGAAGCAGGAAGCTCAATGGCAGCCACTCAGCAAATCTCAGCTTCTAATAAAAAAAAAGCAATTGTTCCAGCGTGAAATATGGTTTACAAGAAAGAATGGTCAGTCTTTTCCCAACCAAGACCAAATATTCAGCATTTCTCTGTTCAAGGAATGTTGGGGGGGGGTGGGGGGGTGTGCGTGCCGAGTTTCAAGCACATCGCTGACGTTGCCAGCGACAACCGTAGTTGGGAGTCGACACTGCCCTCGCGCGCAGATCTTAACTTCCCCGGACCACTCACCTGTCTGTGTACCGGCGGGCGGGTTGATTGAGCATCAGGCCGTGCGGCGCGTGGGTGAAGGCCGGGTGGCGCAGGAGGCGGTAGCGCAGCGGCTGGCAGTGCCGGCACAGAGCGCAGTCGGGCTTGGACGCCAGCAGGGTGGCGTCGATCTCCAGGTTCTGCTCCATCGTGTAGAACTGCACGCCGTACACCTCCTCCTCGATGTCCAGCTTCAGCGTCAGCGGGGTGTCGCAGAAGACGTTGCTGGGGCCCAGGGAGATGTTGTTCCCCTTGACGGTCAGCAGCAGGATGTTGTGGATGGCCGGCAGCGCCGTCTCCTCGGGGCTGAAGAAGGTGACCCACACGGTCAGGGAGTCAGGCACCAGCGGGTAGGGGAACTCCAGCTGGAGCATGCAGCCCTGCAGGGGGCACTCCGACAGGCCCACGAAGCCCTGCTCGTTGCCCGCGTGGGGGCTCCAGGTGCGCACGCTTGGCTCACAGGCCTGCTCCACATCCGGAGGGCCTGTTTGATGCAATGACAAAAAAGACAGTGTATTTATGCATCCTGGGCTTGAGCCTCTCTCTGTTATGCTGTTTGCATGTTCTCCTGATGCATGTTCTCCTGTTCGCCTATTTCAGTCCAAAAAACGAGCACATGGTGTCAAATGGTGCCACTAAAACGTCGATAGATGTGAATATGTAAATGTATTTGATGTGCCCTGTGCTGGACTGACACAGACTGTTGGTGTAAACTGGCATTTTCACCCGTGCTTGGAAGAGCAAATGAAGAAAAGCCATTGAGTTGCAGGATTCTGCCAAACAGGTAAGTCGGTCCATCCAAAGAAAACGGCATTTTCAACACCTTACGGCCAACAGACAATCACGTGCCAGCGATCCCCTCTCGCCTCTCAGATCGAGGTTGAGGTCAAAGCTGGGAGTCGATCCCGGAGAGGAGAAAGGCAGAGCCGAGGTGCGTACCTTGTGCGCGGGGGCCCCTGTGCAGGGTTTCTCACTCCAGCGCAGTCATTACAACCCCCGAGCAGTCACACTCCAGCCATATTTGGAGTCCGCACACAGCGAACCCGCATTATCCCAAGTGACGTACACCAACATTCATCAAGCACTTTGAGAAGCCAGCGAGCGGCAGACACTATGTTCTCCCTCGATTTCCTTTTGTGCATTTCCAAGCTGGCAACCAGCGAAGCCATTTGCTAACCTCATTTCTGGGCACCATGCAAAAATTCCAGTGTTTAATCAAGTGAGGACTGAATATGGTTTCCAAGCCACATTATCTCAACACATTTATTATTGTACTGTAAGTGTGTGTGTGTGTGTGTGTGTGTGTGTGTGTGTGTGTGTGTGTGTGTGTGTGTGTGTGTGTGTGTGTGTG
>JASSRZ010000083.1:10600334-10618152 GCA_032164315.1 Malacoctenus gilli | reverse complement strand
TGTGTGTGTGTGTGTGTGTGTGTGTGTGTGTGTGTGTGTGTGTGTGTGTGTGTGTGTGTGTGTGTGTTTGTTTGTGTTCTACCCAAATGTGTGAGGGCCTCTTTGTCCCAGGGCCAAGTGGCAACCCCTGCCAGATCTTCATCAGAAGAGTTGGCAAAGAAGACATTCAGGTGAGTCGAGCCATCCAAGTGCAGAATCTCTTTCAGCTCTTTCATATCCAAATAGGCTCTGGAAAATGAGAAGAAAAAAAAGAAAAGAAAAAGAAACGAGAGGAAAAAAGCATTTTAAATCAAGGTAATTGCTCTCTAATGACAATGGTTTCCTATTCTTCTCCACTAAGGCAAAGCTTGAACAAATAAAAGTCTTTATCACCAGGAAAGAGCTAATGTGGCGTTATCATCGGTGAATTAAGGCCCTGTGGAGCTGGGAAGGATGAGGGCAAACACTCTGCAGTCCTACACAATGAAGCTTCAATATGAGTGACCCAACGATGTAGAACTCAGTTGGTGTTTTAACCGGTTTATTCACGTTTATTCTCATTCTACTTGACAGAGACAGACGCAACAACAGAGATCCCAAGAAGCATCGGGACCAGTCGGACGTAAATAAAAAAGCAAAATGCAATCCTCAAAAACCAAAGGTGATTCAAAGTAGCAATGAGACGACATTGGAGTTGAAAAGAGTGAGGTACTCTCTGTCTTTAAAAGCTGATACCAAACTTGATGGTAGGTAGCACACACCTCAAGAAGAAGGAGAAAGGCCACGAAGGAGTTGGAAAAGTTGGTGGAACTGCAAGAGCATCAAATTCCTCCTAATAGGATTAATTGGCGTCAGGCCATGGCTGGGTCCAAAAAACGGGGCATTTTAGGCTCAGGCTAAGGAACAAAATGAATAACGATCTCTGAAGAAGAAAAAAAAGGTTCTCTCAGGTCTGTCAGGACCCCAAAATCGACAACACATTAATTGACAGATTCAGGGCGCTGCAGTGGGGACCAAAACAAACGGTGGGTGTTGGATCCTGGTGATTTGAACCACCCACTCAATTGACCAAGTGACAGCTACCCACAAATCTACCATGGATTCAAACCTGCAACCAATTTACTTGACCTTAGTTAAGTAAGCGACTTCAGCTGCAGCTTAGCAAGTCTGTGAAGGCATGTTCACTGTTGAAAAGGATGCAGAGGTTTCCAGACAACTTTCCCCTCCAGTCCAGACGGCATCGCTTTCAGCGAAAAGGCCCCGCGCGTTTCGCGGGACGAAGTGGGACCACATCCTGCATCCATCACAAACAGCAGGGCTTTCGCAGTACAGGAGTTCCGGTTGCTGGCCCCGGCGTATCTGCAGTCCTGCTTCTTTTCTTTCTTTTTTCCACCCATACAAAAACATATTGGTCATCATAAAATAGGAACACGGGCAGAAGGACTGTCGAGCTGCGAGAATGAGCCATAAAACAGGAATGGGCTGACATTCCTCACCCAGAACTCGGGAGGTTGATCTCCTTCGCTCACAGATGTTGACAGACTGCTGCCGGTGAGGGAGGGATGGCACATGACGTGTTGCTACTCTAAACTCCACAATAAGCCATTGTGCTGCGTGGGGATGTGAGAGTGGTCTTATCACTGACATCCAATTGGTTGGTCCAGCTGTTGGTTTGTCAATTTGTACACCTGGGCGGTGGTTACAACACTGATTTGATTGGACCGACTATTGGACTAGGTAGTGAAAAAAACACCAAAGTAATTGTTTTGTAACCTCAGCTCACGTCACTACAGTTCTGACTTGCTGTACTTGTGTAACAGAAGAACAATAAACACTGTGTTGTCCATGCTGTTGCCTAGGAAGTACTATAAACAATACAATAACCCCAAAAATGCAGCAATAGCCAAATAGTCAGAGTAGAATTACCACTCTTTTTCTGCGAAGAATCAAAGCCACGTTTTGTGTGTGACGAGAGCGGATTCTGTGTTGACGGGGAATCCTGCGATCACCCAAACAATAACACACTGTTGTCCGTGACTCTGGACAGCCATCTTTTTTTTGTCTCGCTGCCCATGAGAGAGGCTATGAAGCCCCCTCTTCAATCTTTGATTCACCACAGACAATATAGTGTTGTGATATTCAGCAGTCCTGTCTGGGTGGTCCCAGATCTGGGGTCTTTCCTATAGAAAAGCCTCGAGGGAATCAAACAGGTGCTGGTGGGTCATGACTTCGGAGGTTGAATTGAGTAATAATAAAAGGTTTTATTGAATCAAACTCCGACGTGGGGAAAGAAACACGGACTGCTTGTGCCTGGCTGTGAAAGCCACATTAAATTCGATATAAACCTCTATAAACATTCACACAAGCCGTAAATGCTCCAGATAACGTATTGTGCTGCTGGTGCGCTTTGCTGACTGTGTCCAGGCATCTCAATGCGTCGAGGAGTCGCAACGCCGGCTGTGCGTCGGCCCGCCTCACCGGGACCGCCGTCCCGAGACGTTCAAATCAAGGTACTCAGACGCCCCCCCTGCAACCCCGTCCGTGACACGATGTTTTGTCTCGGGGCCCCCGAGAGCGCGAGCGGCTGCGCTAATGACTGCAATCGCTCAGCACAAGCAGATAGCGTTCCAGCGGCGAAAAAACTGTCGTTCATTTCACGAACACATCAAACACAGTTTTCTCTACGAGCTTGGCTGGTGGTCCTGGCAGGCGGCAAACCGGCGGGGCTCGGTCGTCTTCTTGGAAGAGCCGGTAATCTGTTGCATATGCTGAAATGATAGTTTATTCTTTTTTGGCTTCAGAAGCTTCTGGAAACAGATACGCGACTGCTCCAGACACGGGAGTTCATCAGGAGTGAGATTTTAACACTGGCCCCTCGATCCCTCGTTAGATCTTCTTTGGAGGTTTTGGCGCAGGACGTGCGACCCACTTGTCCAATTTGTGTACACATTTTGTATCTTTTCGAGGAATTTAGAGTGTCGTAAATACCTTCACAGCAACGAACTCTACAGAGGGAACGTTCCCTCCCATCCTGGAGATGAGTGAGATGTCATATTTCACGGTTCCTTCACCCTCTTTGACGAACCGGAGTGTTCCAGCGACTCTGGATTGAACCAGAGGACCACGGAGTCACTCAGCATCTGTGTAGCCACGGCAACGCTACGTCATCCCGAGTTTTTACTGACGTTTGATAGCTTCATATCTACACGTCACCCAATTCACCGACTGCTTTCATTCCCTCGCTCATTCACAGTCATCTTAATCTCTGCTGGGGCTTTTTTTCTTTTCCGGAACATTCTCTGTTCTGTTTTCCCAGATCCATATCACACTTGTCCCACTTGTTGGAACTCAAGTAATTATCAAGATAAAAGCCAACATTTCCAAGACAAGCGTCTTTTTGCGGCCCGTGACGCTGGAATGTGCTATTGATATTTACCCTCCCACTAAATATCCCGTTCAAAATAAGCTCTGTTTACACTTTTTTTTCTCAATCTCTCTGAAGTCAGAAGGTGGAGTCGAGTTTAACTTGTTAAATCCATTTGATTGACATCTCGGCGTACATGCTGTTACAGTTTCACGACCGTGCTTCGAATCATCCGTTCATTTTCGCGATGAACCGCGTGCCAGCCGACTCGCCGCGTCGTGCGACCGCGCGGGGGGGTTTTCCGGCATCTTGCGATTCCAGCTGAGTTATGGCGGAGAGAAATCTCCATGAAGCAGGGCGGTGTGAGCGCGTGCGGGCATCGAGCGAATTTATGGGCCAATTCCTGTTCATAGCATGAGATAAATTATAATTGGTGCTCCCGTTAATATTTTACAGAACCATTTAATTTTTACGCTTCGCTGTGCGCCCGTGTCCAGACAGGAAGGTTTCAGCCACGTTATTGGATCTCGCAGGATCTGCTCTTTGCCTGCTTTTTATTTCAAATGCAACTAAATGAGCCCTCAGCCGCAGATTCTTACCTGCGAGTTTGCTTGAAAAAGTGCCTGTTTCACCAGCGCCAGCGTGAGGCAGTGTGCTAAAGGGAATTTGGGGGGTGAGGTGATTTTTTTTCACCGTGACCAACTCCACAGAGGTCACCGCGAATGCACGCTATAAATACAAGACAAAATGTTTCATGACATCCCTTTAACCTCCGTTGCACAAGTCGGCCTGCGCTCAGAAGTCAGATAAGGAGCCGCTTAGCGGAGATTCAGTGTTCCGCCCTCGAAACAGACGTTTTGAATCAAAGGGGTCGGTGTAGTACATGCTTCCTTAAAACCTACCAAACCGCCACAGAGGGCCCTCGCTGGAGAGAGAGAGAGAGAGAGTAGAGCAGATAGTATAAGGTCTGTCTTCCTCATAATTTCAGGAATTTCATTATTTCCTTCAGAAATATTTGGAGATCTTGGATGAGGTGGACAGCAGTCAGAGGAGGGGTTTTACGCTGATATATAACCGTGTTGGACATGAAAACCTGCAACACTTCTACTGTTGGGTTCAAATTTGCTTTTTCTTAGCGTTCAATCTCTCTGACATAACCTGACCGGTGACATGAGGCTGAGTCAACTCGTTCCTCTCTGATCTTCTCTGCAACTCCCCTGCATCTGACCCATCCTGTGCATGGTTAACCTTGACGCACGCACAGGAGCAGTGGGGCTGAAGCAGGGCAGTACCCAGGGGAGCAGCTGAGGGGGCTGCAGGGGGATACGTGGAACAGAGGTGGTAACAGGGAGGGGTGGGGACAAGCAGTGGCTTTCTCTTTCCCCAGCTCAACTTCTTGCCAGTCCAAACTGGCAACGCTCTGATTCCGAGGTGAAGTTGAGGCAAACACTGACAGGTTTGTCTTAAAATGTGATGGGAGTGGGTGGGGGGTGGGGGGGTTACAGCTGCTTATGTTTGGGTGCATGCCTTTGATTTCTGTTGACATGCTGGTGCAGATCTGGCGGGGCTTCTGGTGAGCCGCCGCTGACTTCATGACTTCACCACGAGGGTGTTTGTCCGTCAGAACCGTTTGGGCTTTTCAAACAGTCTGTCTTTCTGTCTGTCGGTTCAAATCTTGCTCAATTTCCTCGCCAATAACCCTTTACCCCGCTTTACCTCATCCATGGATCTACCGTTGGCCCCTTCTCCTCTCTCTCTCTCTCTCTCTCTCTCTCTCTCTCTCTCTCTCTCTCCATTCTGCTCTCCACACCCCTCCACTATTTCCCCATCCCATAGCCCCTGTTCCCCATTCTTGCCTCTCATCATACTTTTTCCTTTTTTGCAGCACAGATGAGCCACTTGGGAAGGACAGAATTTTCCATGCATTTAACCACACCACTTTTGAGACATGTCCTGGGAAAACAGCATTGCAAAAATTCACAGAGAGGGAATAAATTGAGAAAATTGAGGGAGGGAGAGAGGGAGGGAGGCAAAGGCAAAGAAAGAGGAAGGTGAGGCGAAAAAGCCAGAGAAGCGAGCGTCACTCTGACCACTGCGGGGGGGGGGGGGCATGTTGTTGGGTGGGGGATCCAGGCAGTCCAAACTCCAAACTGTCGTGTTAACGCTTTTTATATCTGATACATATTAAATGCGGGATTATGACTTCATCCATTTACATCCATGTATAATTCATACAGGCCCATAAATTCGCCTCATATAGATATGTCTTGGGCAGCATGGTGTGAAAGTCAGGCTGAGCTGGCATGGCAGCTGCGGTCTGGTGGCCAAGAACTCTTTTTTGTTTTTTCTGTTTTTCAGACGAAGGGGGCAGCCCTGTCATCCAGTCGGTCAACACCACAACCCCTTTAAAAGCCATCATTCATCTCCGGCTTTATTACCACACTTGCGCTCTCCTCTTTCACCTTCCAGCTTGGTCCCCTGATTAATTTCCCCCCTCCAAGAAAGACGACGCGCGTCGGAGAAATAGCGCACTTCTGAGAAGTTCTGAGATTGTTGGATGGACGTTTTCGGCAGGATCCTTTCAGACCCACCCCCCCCCTCCTGGGGGTGGAGCACCGGGGTTAAACTCTGCCTGCAAAAAAAAAAAATGGTGGGAACCTCTTCATCAGCACCCCCTGTTTGACTGCTCAGCTCCAATTCCCCTGCCAGTGCAGCATCAGCCAAATTCCCTGGTGGGCCATATTTTCACGGGACCACCAACAGCATCTCGATACATATTATCCTGTCAAAGCCAGATGCAACTCCCTTGCATTCCTATGGTGGCCCAAGAGAAGCACCCCCCCCATTGCCTATATTCCCCTCAGCCCCCTCGATCTGCAAAAGTCTGACTTCAAACTCCTGCCACCCCCCACCCCACCCCCCTCCGTGAAAGCACAGGTGAAACCTTGACAACAGGTGTTTTTATAAGTGTGCTCCAGCTTTAGAGGGGAAGTGCAAAGTCCTGGTATTTACGCCCAAGCACTCCATTATGTTTTATGGGACGGGGGCTTAAGGTTTAGACGACCAACTGTAAAACACCCCAAGTCGAGGGCCCCGGAGATTAGCTCCCTGCTCCGAGTTAGAATTGGGCGGGTGAATAGTGGTGGGGGGGGGCGAGAGAATGAGAGACAGAAGGTGGTCCATCCGTGAACCCCGCCACCGAGAAAAAAAGGTAGCGACTCCAGAGGGAGGAAGGGAAATGGGGGGCAAACAGACGACCTATTAGCCCACGCCAGGCCTGTGAAAACAATGCAAAAGATCTTTTCTCGGCCAATGCAGAAGGGAAGAAAGAATGGGGTGGTGGGAGGGGGGGGGGTCTATTCTATTGTCGGTGGTGTTTTCGGAGGACAGGCTGCTGCAAGACCTCGGCGCTGCCTGTGTCCGGCGTTTGCCAGAGAAATTTTGAAAACACTACACCTAAGTGGTAACAGGCGCGAATGCTGCGAAAATAAATGCAGGACCTCACAGCCATTGTCCCCCCCCCACCATCACCACCACCACCACCACCACCACCCCCCACACCCCCCCCTCGCATACACAGCACATTGTTCATCCAGAGTTCCATAATTAAGGAGGAATGTCAAACTGTTTGTAGCGCCGCGCTCTGCACGGCTCTCCAGACATACCATAATCAAAGCAAAATAAGCAACCACTTGGGGAGATTAGATCTATTTCTTCAGACAGTCGTGTCTCTTTTGTTTTCTTCTTCTTTTCTCTGCGCTTCGTTCTCACTCCTGCTGGAGTCCTTCCTTTAGCGAGCACATCACTCAAAATGCCCCGCGGGGAGAGTCAAACATCGCAACGGCCCGTGATTTGCCAATGGCACGATGTCTCGACGAAATAGTCAGCCGCCACCCCCCTTCGCTTCTTGATGAATGAGTTTCTAATGGTGACTAAGTCGAAAAGGATGTGGTGGGAATTGAGATATGGGAGCGAAGGCGAAACCCACCTGCTCCTCCGTCTGATGTTGTTAATTAGATGTCATTATTTAGCTATTTAGCGGTCATTTTACGCGACGGGACAGTGCCAAACAGACAGCGCTCCCAGCCGAAAAACCCTGATTGAAAACAGGCTCGTCTCGGGCGCTTTCCGCGCTACCAAACGGACCCCCTGAACGAGTCCCGAACACGAGGTCTCCCTGCCCCCCCAACTCCCTTCCCCCTTCCTAGTTGTCCTCACATGACAGCGGCGGCAACATCCCGACAAACACCGGTCATCTCCGTCTCCCCCTTTTTCTGGCGTGGCCATAAAGGACCTCCTGCGTCGTCCGCAAAAATGTCTCGCTCTACTATGTTGAGTTTCAGTGTACCAAGAAACAAACAATCCGGCTATTGGAGGTCTGGCAGGATCCTCGCCGGAGAAAATTTCAGAGATTTGTTCTCCTCGCCAGCGTTTACTCATCATCTGCAAACCACAATGAAGTTACCACAAAAACAACAAAAAAAAGAGGAAAAAAATCAAAAAAATCGTGCATTTGTAGAGTTCTCCATGTTCCCCCTTAAGTTACCAGATGAAATTACCAAAAGAAGAAGAAAAAAAACATCCTCTTTATACTGTTCACCTCGACATGAAGGAAAGTCTGTTCCACTGGTTTGTTTACATCTGAGAGTGAACTGAAATTTTTTTTTTTGGTTGCCATTTTTTTTCTTGGAAAATCGTTGCAGGCGTTCATGTCGGAGCACTCGATTAAGCTGCTCCAAACACACGCAAGGAGGGGCCCGTCTTCCTGAATGATTTCCCCCTTCGCGCTCCGCTCGCCTCGTGACCCCCGGCTGCCCCCGTGCTCTGTTTAGAGTGTCACTCTTTCCGAGCCGGCTCCCTCCTCCAATCAAGGGCGGCTTAATGAGGACCACGGGGGCAACGCGGAGTAGAACAAGGTGGGAAGAGCTGCTGAAAACCGGAGCCAGAAAAGCGAGCCACTCCGGCCAGCGCAGCCTCGCTACCAGGAAAAGTCATCCGGTTGCATTTGTTTTGCCCCGGCTTTAAGTGTGGAACACTGATTGAACCGGGCCAAGTCTAGATTGGACTAGCTGCCCCCGGAGGATTTTCCGGGCCACACAGGCCGGGAGTTGAGTTACACTCGGCCGAAACGATTCAGAAGCAGTAGGACTCGGGATTAGAGAAAAGAAACAACCTCTCTGCATGGATAGATGTATGGAACGACACGCTGGTTTGGAGGGGCCGGGTGAGGACAGAGCTCGGGATCGATTTACTGAGATTGGGTTCAAAATCGGGGTCGACTGCGAAAGCCGTTTGGCAACAAACAACGATGATAATCTCCCAAAGAGACACGATGAGAGTGATCTTACTTGTGTGGGGAGGAGCGGTTGAAGCACGTCTTGGTGACGTCCGTCACGTTGGGGTCGCAGCAGTCGCCGAGGTCGTAGGAGAAGTTCTCCCAGTTACATTCGGGGTCGCATATCTTATTCCCCTGGCTGGCTTTGGAGCAGCGACTCCGGTGGCCGGACATGCAGTCCCCCGCGTCGTAGCCCGTCAGCGGGTGGTTGCACTCGGGGTCGCACGCGTCGTCGCCGATCTTGTTGATCTCGCAGTTTGCGAGGATCAAGCGGTTGCGCAGCGAGGAGTTGGTCACGTTGTGGATGCTGAGCTCCCAGGTGATGTTGTAGGGGCCGAAGGCGTCGTTGAGCTGCTGGTGCTGCAGGCTGATCTGGTGGTCCGACACGGTCGGCTTGGTCCGCGCGTCGTCCCAAATGTTTATGACGCGGTACCGCACCTTCTTGGGCCGCCGGAAGGTCCAGAGCTGGTTGTAGTTCTTGATGACCTCGACGTTATCGCACACCGTTTGACCGCAGGCTGGAGGCTCGAGGGTCGTGTCCAGTAACACCTCTGCGTTCCCAAGCCCCCCGCCCCCGCCCAGAGCTCCCAGTCGTCCATTACCTCCTTGCTCGGGCTGCGGAAAGCTGCCGTCCTTCACGGTCAGCCACTTCCGGCCCGGGTGTTCGAATGTTTCGCGGATGACCAACTGAGGTAGATCTTGGGGGTCTTCATGGCCCTGCATATCCCTGATAATATGCCTCTGCCCCCGGGCCTCCCGCCACAGACCCACCCTTTCCACGGCCCCCCTGTAGTTGTGATTCAGTGCGTTTCCTCCGATCATCAGCACCTTGCACTTCTTGGTCAGGTGGCTGAAGACGTCGCCGGACTGCTCCCGGCTCACGCCCACCTGAGCCCCGTTCACGAAGAGCTTCATGTAGACGCCGTCGTACGTGATGGCCACGTGCGCCCACTGGTTGGGCACGTAGCGGGCGTTGGAGTTGATGGAGGTCACTTTGTGGGCGCGGTCAGTCTTGAGGGAGAAGAAGAAGCGGGGCTCGCGGTTCCCGTGTTCACTGACCGCCTGGATGCCCAGGAGCCAGCCGCGGTCGCTGGAGGCGTAGAAGCATTTGTCGTATAATCCTGCGGAGAGGAGAAAGCGGGTCAGTGGTTATGCACGCGTCGTCATCTCAGCCGTTTAATGCTCCGCTTGAACCTTGAAACAAATGAAACATAGTTGAAACATCATGTCACTCAGTGGCTCCTAATTCCTCAACATCACAGTGAAGCCAAATGGCAATTTTGACCCTGAGCCTACTTGACCACCAATACTTCTAAAATCTGAGAACAAATGAAAAAATCAAGTTCCCCTCAATTTTTGATCTTTGATCTACATTAAAGTGAAGACAAACAATGGAAAAAAACACACTTGTCCACAAAATAGAACAGCAGCTTTCAATGATTCAGCCACAATATATGTTCAATGTGTATATTGAACCTTTTGGGGGGTTTCTTCTCCAAAAAAACAAACTCCACTTCAAACCTCATCTTTCAACTTCTATCTCCCACCCATTTCTGAAAGCATGGCTGAGATTCGCGTGTCCGTGCTATGTTTTCGTGGACATCCAAGCGGTGAGTTTGTTTGAGAAATTGGGTTGAAGTGCACGCTAAGCTCAGGGAGACCCCATGGAAACATGTCTGCGCGGGCTTTTCCTGAACACTGAGCACCTTTAAAAGGCACCCGTGTAAATGTCCTCGGCCGGCTGGGGGAGCCAGAAAAAGACTAGTTTTCTGCTAAAGCCTTGTTTTCGTAGAGGTACCAAAACACCTTTTTCCTGTTTCACTTGGACTGCGCGTGTCAGCTTTCGGCATGGTAATGTGTTTTCACTTCTTAGGGGATCTCTGAATGCTAACTGTTTGTTTGCTCAACGCTTGTCAAGGTGGGTGCGCGCCGGCACACACACGCTCACATACGTGCGCGCGCGCTTGTTATTGCACATTCATGACTCCACGCATGTGTCCAAACAATCCAGTCAAAGCGTGCAAAGACTCCGAAGTGCCTTGGAAATGCCTGACAAGGTCCATTTCAGCATGTGGGGGGGGACTGTTTACGCACAGGTGATGGAGCTGGACTTATGGAGTTGCTAACGTCACAGGAGCGCTTTCTGGGCTGAAGCTGGGGTGTCAACTCTATCAAAGTTTAAGGGGGGGGGGGTCACCTGCAGGTTCTTTCCATCTCGAGGGGGCCAAGCCAGATTGTCTTGAGATTTTTTGTCTTTGTTCCAGAGCAAGAAAGTCTAGGTACGTTGGTGAAAAGGTCTCATTTTCCTGCGCTTTTGATCAAACTCTCAGATTCGGTTTGACGCCGTGATCGTCGTTCGATTCTCTGTGGCCAAAAAAGTGTGCAGCAACTCAGACGCCGAGGGGCCTCAGGCGTCTGAGCGCACTTTTTCAACGACTCACCTAGACTGACGCAAACGTGAAGTCATTAGCAAAGAGTCAACGAGCTTGCACTGGAGTCTCGGTACGTTCAGCGGTTCATCTCGGGGGTTTCGGTATCACGTTACGTCGGCTAGTAAAACAGACTAAAGCAAATTGGGATGATTAATTAGGTGGAGAAATAAGAAAAAAACAGTCGGTGAGGTCATCCAGCGGCCTAAATTGGACCCTTTGGCGGGCTACTTTCTGGCCAGCCAGCCACACGCTTGACACCACTGAACTAGTGAATGGCTTTATAGGTGGAAACTCTCTTTTGTGGCTTGAATATGGCAAACACATTCCTGCAATGACCCTTTGCGGCTGTCTCCGCGACGCTTCTAATCAGACGAAAGCTGATTAGAACAGTCGCGCTCGCAACGCACTTGGATGCCTTTGTCCCGCATCGATTAGGCTACCTGAGCCGGCGGTAAGTGGCTGGCTAATGGTAATTGCACAGACATCTCGCTAACTTTGACCTGCTTCTAATTAGACGTACAACCGCAGTGTGCATTCATTAACTGGGCCAGCATGGCGGACTAATGTTCAAAGAGCGACGGGTTGGGTTCAGCATCAAGGTCAGTCCTTCGGCGGATGACGTCGGCGGGCTTTCCACTACGCTGGGAGCGGGAGGGGGGAAAAAAGCCTTCCATCTGTCAGCCCGTGCACTCAAGGCTAAAAGGTGTGCTAAAATGCTCGTAGGGCTCCCAGTGTAAACAGCTGTCATAATTCTGCCATGCTCAATTAATCTAACACGCTACACTTTTCCAGACCCGACACTGCGACGGCCGCCGGGGGCTCACACAAACACGCCCACGCACACATGTGCGCATACTTTGTGCTGACGTGCGTGTATACATTTTCGCGAGCAAACACGCACACGCCCATGCGCACCTACGAATTGCGACGCTGAAGTACATATTTGTGTTTGCAGGGAGAGGGAAAAAAAACAACACATACAAAAGGATTTTGCATGTGCAGAGGACTGGAGTGGAGGACCGGTCCTTTCAGGTTCAAAAGCAACCTTCTCCCGGGCTCGCCATTTGTCTTCATCCATGAGAACACACGGGAGGGAGAAAAAAGTATAAAAACACACATACACACTCAAAGAAAAATGTCACAAGGACTTGATAAAAAGCAGGGAGGAAGGGAACAATGAAGACTCCGTTTACTTTTTGAACCGTTCTGCCTCGGAAAGGTCAAAGAAAGGTACTTTTCGTGCGAAGGTGACCGCCAGCGAGTTCCCCTCCGAACAGACAATGGAAAATTCCAACGACAGTTGGAAAAAACAAACCCTAATGAACACAACAAGGAGATTAATTATGGAAACGTCACCCCAGCCGCTTTTGAGACGGCTCGACTTCAAACGCTTGCTTCAGCTGTCAGATTTCACAACGGCTCAAACCGACTGAATACTTTCAACGAGTCCGAAGTAACCTGCCAATATCGACTCCTAAATCTTGTCAAAGGGATCAAGTGACATCGAGTGCGATCACATGACGATATTGTTTCTCTTTTTTTCCCCTTGCTTTTTTTCCCCAGAAGAAATGTTCTGGACCCCTTGTGACATGTTTGATTGGCTGAAACTTTATAGTGAAGCCAAACACTGGTAGGAACAGAAAAAACCCACCAACATACAAAAGAGCAGCTTTTCAAAATAAAAAACAGCCTCTGTTCCCGATCAAAAACAATTAACATTTTCGTCAATTAACAGTCAAGCCATTTTCCTGTCTGTCTTTTCTCTAAAATTTGGACACAACTCCAGCGGGGGTTCGCAAGACCCCAGATTGGGAACCCCCGTCCAGCCACACAGCCCAGTTTTCGGTTCCCATTGAGCCGATGATTGCAGAGGACAAAGGGTTAAACAGTCTTCAGCCAACCCCTTCGTCCTCCAGCCACTTTCCCACTTTAATTTATGATCTGGATTTGCTGTATTATTATTAGATTTCCTGTTTCTATTGCAGATAAATTCGCCTTTAATCAAACGAGACCACGAAAAAAGCATCTGCCAGTGTCCATAAAATAAAGAATAAATCCAGAGACAAGCAAACAATTTCAAACGACTCCTCTCCGCGAATCACCACAATGGGTGAAAAGCAGCCAGATCTACCTGTTATCGCACGAGCACATCTGCTAGCGTCTGCAGATAATTGTCCTCGGTGAGTTATGGAACACAGTCTCCATTTCTCCCCGTGATTTATTTTCCTCCCGCTAACAATGCGGGACAACCCAACATGACCCGGACACCAGGGCTAATAGGGCACAACAAAGTTTGCATAACTTTTGGACGCGGGGACTCAGTGTCCCGGGTGGTGCGTAGTGTCAGGCGTGTTGGTGTGAGGGAGTGCATGTGGGGATAAATGCAGGACGGAGTAGAAATGTCTGTCACACCTCAGAAATGACCGGTGGAGTTCACACTAAGACCCCACCCCCCCAGTTTTAATAACCAGGCTGTTGTATGTCATGGCTATAATGAGCGAAATGAACAGGAAACATCACCCAGCTAACAAAAACAAGACCGGAGGAATCGGGAATCGAAAGAAAGAATGCGCTGAGGAGAAAAAAAAACAGAGCGAGATAGAGACGGCAGACCAAAACAACACTGAAGGGGGGGGGGGAACAAAACAAAAAAACAGCTGCTGCAAACAACACCACTGGGATCAAAACAAGAGGATGGAGCATCTTTAGAGGCCCTGGGATTTTTGAGGTCTGAATTGGATTTAAAAGATTAGGCTCCAATGAATTTATTTGATCGGTGTATTTGTTGTCCTTCCGTTGAATCTCTGGAGCACTGATGGAAAAATATAAATATGAATGATATAAGATCCTGCAAGAACAGTAATACAGTAATCTCTTGTAGACAGCGCGTGTGTGTGTGTGTGTGTGTGTGTGTGTGTGTTAAGGGGGGCCACAACAACAAGACCTCTACAAAATGACGTAATCCCCTGGTTCCTTACTTGTTTGCACTGGAGCCCCCCCTAAACTGCCTCGAGGACAGGCTGTGGACCCCCCCACGCCTGTGATCTTTGATGTGCCAATTGCAGTGAAGCCAAATACTTTTCTCACCAGGACCCAACCGCCTTCACAGTAAAAGCATTGGTGCGGTGTCCGTTGTGGACCTTGGACAAGTTTCTCACTGGTTTTTCTTTGGAAATGTGCGATTCTATTACCGACGACCGCCGAGCCGACAACGCCTCTGGCACCCTTCTGCGGGGGGTCTCGGACCCCAGGTGAAGAGCCACTAACTTAAGACGTGCTGCGGTGTTCACCTTCCATCAAAACAGCTGCGGAGACATGCTCATTCAACTTTGGTTGTCCCTGGTAAGGTTTGTGACTGGCGTCGCTGCTGTTGCACTGGCTTGGACTTTATTGTGCAGATGTTCCTGTGATTACGTCCATCCTTTAACAGTCACTCAGGTCAAAACAGACCCTCTAACCTCCCACCCACCCTTCTCCTCCAGTCTGAGACTCTCACTTACATGGAATTGGCTTCCCCGAGCGAGTCCAACTGCCAACTGGCTGTGCACTGCCTCAGAGAGTACTGTACACGCATACTGGGGATTTGATTTTTACGCGCGTGGAGGGATGGAGCTGGGGGGGGGGGGGGGGTTCCCGAGGGAGGCAGGCAGATAAAAGACACGAGTCGTATTGCCGAGCGACGTCGCCGAACGCGCAGACTGGCACCGGTGAAGGTAGCACAAGCGGGTTCAATTCAGTTCAGTTCAGCTCCAAGGCGGCCATCTGCACAAGTACCGGAGCAGGCGACGGATGGGTTGTGTATACAACGCTCCCTATCGGCAAGAAGAAGCAACAAACAAGCAGGATGGGGTGGAGGGAGGGGGTGCAATCTGTTACTGTAATGCATAAAAAATAGGCACGATTGGTCAGAAACAAATGATGCAATTTTAACGCCTTTTCCGTTGCCCTTTTTTTTACGCATGGCAGCAGAGCGGGCGGGACAGAGAAAAGGGGGTGCGCACGGAGGCGCGGGGAGGAGGGGGGGTCTGAAGACGGCAGGCGCGGAGTGACTGTGCAGCATCACTCCCTGATTGCACCTTCAATTACAGAGTCGCCGCGCTCGAAGCGCGTCGGGGGGCGGGGGTACAAGAGATGGCGCGGGGGCGCCGCGAGAGCGCACCGCCGGTGCACAAACACCGCAGGCAGGCAGCGGCGGAATTTTCTTTTTGCGCGCAAGAAAAAGGGGGGAAACCCTGGATCTCTCCTGTCTCGTAACTCCGGTAGCCAATCCAAAGGTGTCGATTTGGGTGGGGGTGGGGGGGGGGTGGCGTTGAGGAGGAGTGCCGTGACTTGAGCTGCGCGAGCTCGGAGCGCCCCTCCACATCCAGTCCTCTCTCTCTCTCTCTCTCTCTCTCTCTCTCTCTCTCTCTCTCTCTCTCTCTCACTCTCTCTCTCTCTCTCTCTCTCTCTCTGTCCCCCCCCCCCCGACGTTTTGTGCCTGACGTGACGTGCTCGCGCACAAAGTTTTGGCCATTACATCATAGCTTTAAAATAGCCAAGTCGGTGGAGAGAAATTACATTTTTACGCACGGTGACATCAGCTCTGCCGTTCAAGTGATGCAGCAGCGCGTATCCGCTGCTGACCAGATGATGATCACACAGAATACAACAAAAAAAAAAAACGACAAAGTCTGCACAATAATCAGACACTAAAGTGGATGTAAAAATCAACCTTGCAGCGGCGTTGTATTCTTCTCTCCCTGTGAGGCGCAAAACTTAGGTGCGATCACCATCTCCAGTGACCCTATGGTTGCACTACCTAAAATATCCGCTGTACTTTTCGGAGCATTACATCATTGTCTAGTCTGATAGATGAACTCGTTTTCAACTCGCTGAAACTGCATGTTGCTTTGTTTGATTCGCTGCGTGTCAGTGGGAGAAATCGCAGGGACCCCGTTTCGCTGCTGCGGCTCCGACAGGCTCGTGTGTTTCGGGAAGTTAGAGCAATAAAAAAGGAGTTGTTTGCCGACAAAAACAACGGGGACGGAGGACGTGCGGAGCTTTCAACCCCCCCTCTATCCTTACCTGCGATCACCGTGGGCGATCGTTGACCTCCCTCCGGCTTGATCCACATCTCCAGGGTGAAATTGCCCCTGGGTATCTCCACGCCGGGCTTCAGCCGGAGCTGGTCTCCCCTGCCGGTGAAATAGACGGCTTTCCCGCGGTCCGGAGAGTTCAGCTCCGCCGGCGAGGAGCGCCGGCGCTGCCGGAGCACCCGCCGCTCCACGCCGGGCAGGGAGCGCTTGCCCCGGGGCAGGCGCGTGGCACAAGCCCCCGGGACGGTGGCTTTCGCCTCCCTCATGCGCACCAACTCCCTCTTGGATCTCCCCTTTCTCCGGACTGTCCCGCACTCAGATCCAAAACACAGGATGAGAATCACCAGGCAAGACACCCAGGGTGATGTCCAAAGTTTCATTTTTCGATGGAGGAAATGGCAAAAAAAAAAAATTGAAAAAAATTGAAAAAAAAAATTAAAAAATAGAAGGGGAAAAAATTCAAAAGAAACAACGGAATAAGTAGAAAAAAATATGTCCACAATGTTCTTCTTCTTCTTTGGGATCCTCTCGAGTTTTTCCTTCTCTCTCTCTCCCTCTCTTTCTTTTTTTCTTACAGCGGTTGAATGTCAAACCGTAGAAACTGTCTAAATAAACCCATAAAGCTATGCTGTTTTTCCCTCTTTATATTGCGAAGCCACGACCCCCTCTCTTAAGCAAAACTCCTCTGGAGACATTCAGGGGACACAGGAATATTTGATTCATGTATGTGTTGCACGGTGCCTTTTGAATGGGTCCCATTTAGCCAAAGGGATGACTAATAAGTAATCAATCAAGAGGGGGGTCCGGCCGATGCCCCCCTCATCCCCTTTGGACGGTAGGAGTTACTCGCAGAAATCCACAGTTGTCCGCCGGGCTCTTGTCATACCTTCTTTTTCTCTTTTTTTTCCCTCCTCCTCCTCCTCTTGCTTCCTTTATCCTACCCGTGAAACAGCACAAGAAATGCCACACAGTTCTATTAAATCCCAGAGAAAAGTGACAGCAAGGTGACCTCTCATATTTATTTTAGGAAAAAAAAGAGGTAAGTTGTGATCCGGATTTTTTTTTTTTTTGAAAAAGACAAAAATAAAAAATAAAAATCCAAACTTCTCTCTCTGTCTCTCTCTTGTTTTGTCTCGTGTGCATGCACACACAAAAAAAGTTGAGATGCACTATGATATCTGGTGAGGCGACGGAGCGGCAGAGGGGCAGAGAGCTGCAGAAGTCAGCATCGCGGTCCTCATTGATTGCCTGGAGCAGACACACTTGGAGAAGTCGGAGCTCGGCGTCCCCCTTTAGAGGCAGTTACTCTCAAAGTCTTTGAAAGAACAAGTCATGTTTCAAATGTTCCGGGGCTCGCTCGGCGTGTGTGTGCGCGCGCGCGTGCGTATACGTGCGAGTGTGTGTCTTTTTTTTCTTCTTCTCTCTCTCTCTCTCTCTCTCATAGTAGGAAGTCACACAGGTAGGCAACTCTCACTGACGGCAATTCTCCGCATGGCAAGCAGTGATAGGATGGTGTTTACGGAGTTTGGAAGGCGTACATGTATCCCTCTAGCGGTTACTGTTCAAACAATCCCACACTTCCACCGAGTCCACTAGTCCAAGAGGCAGCGGTGGTGGAGGGGGCGGGGGGGGG
>JASSRZ010000083.1:10585944-10600234 GCA_032164315.1 Malacoctenus gilli | reverse complement strand
CCCCCCCCCCCCCCCCCCCCCCCCCCCCCCCCCCCCCCCCCCCCCCCCCCCCCCCCCCCCCCCCCCCCCCCCAACCGAGACAGGCTCCAAACACGTCCTCAAATCATCCTGGGGATTCAAATAAATAAATAAAAAAATTTAGGTGACTGAAAGGAGGCAAGAATTGAACACTGCAGATTGATTCCAACATTTTAGTCTGTTTTAAAAATTAAAAAAACAAAAGAGCAAAAGTTGTTAGAGTACAGATGCAGAATTGTATTAATAGATTTCAATACTGTTGTTTTGTCTTGTCAGTGACCTTAAAACTCCAAAAAAACAATAAAAGTTTCAAGCTTCTCTTTTCACACCAGATTAAATGCAAACTTTGAAGGTTTTTTTTAACCATATATTAGACTTTGATTTTTCTAAATTTATAGGACAAACCAAAACATCTAAGAGTATCATAAATTAATTTTTAACATATTCAGGATTTTTTTTTTAAACTTGAATTTATTTCTAAGGAAATGCACATTCTGTCGAATTTATATTGGCTGAAATGCCAGTTTTCTCAAAATACATGAATCTACACCAGTTCAATATACTTAAATTTCGTATTTATTTATCTGTGTCTTGAAAACTCATTGAGCACTTGTAACTCAAAAGTTTCGTTACATAAATGTTCCAAAGCAGCTTTCTGCCCCCTGCTGCTTCTTGTCCCTCCGTCCATCCATTTGTGTGTCAGTTTATATGAACTTCATGTAAATTCTGCATCTTGGATTGGATGTTGGATTGCAGAGCGGGTTGATTGGATGAGATGTAAACGCAGGAAGTGATCGAGGAAAGAAAACTAAAAGGACAGTCTGAAAAACAACCCCGACATAAACGATGGATGCGAAAGAACGAGTGTGAAAATGCTTCATCCGAGACATTAATGGTGAGATTAGATTCTGTTTTGGGACTTGAAAGAAGGGTAATGTACTCGGTGAGATTTTTTTCGCGGTGCGAGGAGCTCAATTAAAAGTCCTCCAGTGATCCCAGGGAACACTGAACATTATTGCCTTTGTGAGGGGAGAATTTATGGCCGGGCTGTTGCACTGGATCGCATTAGACTGTGCGAGAGTACTTAATGAAGTGGGTGAGTGAGTGGTGAGTGTATATATCTCTCTATATCTATATATCTATACATTCATAAACTATAAGAAAGATGTGCATTTTATATAAAGCGATACGGAGTGCATCGGAAAAAGGACTATTTGGCACTTCACTGGCTCACTTAGGAAAGTCCTCCGTCGTCACTTTGGCCAAAAGATGATGGATTTCGAAAAAGCGGACCACGCTGTCAAAGTCGAGTTTCCCATTAAAGGCAGTTCCCAAATAAAGTCGGCGATAGATCAAAGCGGTAATGGGAGAACAATGGCCGAGCCGCCGCGATCCTCGTCGCGTATTTACTCAACTTAATTTGATGGATCATACGTCCGTCCCTCCTGTGATGTGCGGCCCACCGTTTAAGGAATGCCGGCGCTTCCTCCCTGTCCTCCTCCGCTTGTTTGTTGTGGATGTGTGTTTAGACGGCCAAAACTTGCCACCTACCATAAAGGGGAGAAGGGAACAAACATTAAATATTTGCTCTCTTCTTCAGATGGGGCTGCGACTGTGGGTCACATATTTCCCTTTGTGTCTCGGGCCGGCGGTGTTGGTGGGTGGGTGGTGGGGGTTGGTGGGGTGGGGGGTGGGGGGTGACATATTGAAAGACATTTGACCTTGGAAGTTTAACATGGACTGAACATGCAAACCCCCTTTCAGAGGAGGCAGCAGATATATAACTCCACCGCCGTTCTCACCGTGTGACTTGTGTGAGAATTGGCAACTTTTCGTGTGTCTTTGAAGGGGGGGGGGTGGTTACCAGAAAGACCACCCATCCTCATGGGACAGCAACAAGCAGACCCCGTTCTCTCAACAGTGTGCATGGTGACCGATCTCACCCAACGCTAACTCGCTTCGCTCAAACGCTGAGTGAGCAGCGAGTTTGCAGGGTGCGGGAGGTGATTGAACCCACCGGGCCAGTGGGTGCAACATACGATCACACGCATATAAGCAACTCGTCTCATCCTGAGGCTTTGGGCTGCGTTGTTCACTTTGCAGAGGTGCCTGTCTAAGACTCAGCGATCCGCCAAACGAGGCGATCCACCTCACCTTTTTCATCGAGTGGCGACTTTTTCTAAATAACAGAAAGCAGGACAACTTATCGCTGGAAGAAAATGGGATTTCCGCCCCCCCCCCCCCCCTCCCTCAACGCCACAGTCTCATATCGGAAGGTGAGAGACTTCCCCGGTCCTGTAATTACATTCATCACTTGTTCGCCACTACCGAGCGCCACCCTCTCCCTCCTTTTTTTTTTTTACTCGGAAGGAACATGAGTGCTGATCGGAAAAGATGACCTGAATGTCTTACAGTCAGCGTCCTCTTTGTGGCTGGCACACTATGTACGGACTGCAAAAAGGATTGTTTGGGGGAGGGGGGGAGGGGGGGTCTGGGGGCTGCTCAGTGACCTTTTTGTGTGAAACATGCTCACATAAAGGTCGTTCCCCGTTCCTCTGTTATGCAAGGAGATAAAGTTGAATTGTTTTAGTATAGACCTGTGCCCGCCATTTGACCCCCCCCACCTCCTCCCCCCGCAGGAACTAACCAATCGCAGCTCTCTCGCGTCGCCTGCTCGGGCGAGGGAGCGCCACAATGGCCATCCTCTTTCAAAAACATAACCAGGCGGCTCCAGGGCCACTCCTGGAGTGGACGGTCCCCGAAAGGCAACATCCCGTCTTAACCCAATGACCTGCGACGGTGCGTGTCACGGGGGGGCGCGCCGCCATTGTGCAAATCCCGCTGAAAGTCTGAGCTGGCCCCCACAAAAGTGGGAAGCGCGTTGGCGGCGCTCTCCTCAGAGGGGCATCATGCTCGGATCAGCCGGGGTCGACTGGGAACGAGACGGCATCCTTGGGCACCGTCGGGTCAAATTTAAAGGAAGAAGAAGGACGCACGCAGGAACAGACACATCAGTGCGAAACGTTTATCAGACGGTTCGAATGAAATTAAAGGTTTGCAAAGAAACGGCTTTCGATGCCGGTTCAATAGGATACGAATCTGACAACAGTGACTTCGCGCAAACACTTGGCACTCGCTGTTGACCCGGCGTTGTTGTGAACTGTTTTTGATTGTATTGCTGTGCAGAGGAACCAAAAATAAGAAAAAAAAAGCTAAGAAAAAAGAAAAAAAATGCAAAAAAAAAGAAAAAACGATAGAAAATTAAGAAACAAAAACGGAGTGAAAAAAAATCAACATAGAAAGACAAATCTGTAAGGAAATAAAACAAAGACAATAGAAAATAGATTTTTTTAAAATTGTCACAAAAAATGAAGGTTCATTGTTCGGGTGGGGATCAAATGCTTTAAAATGTAAAAAAATTACAAAGTTACTCTTCTGCTTCACCGAACAGACGAGTGGGAGGTTAAAGGGGTCAAACAACGTGACCATCGTCGTGCCTCTCTGACTTCTGATGGAAATCAAAGTGGTCACAGCATTGTACAATAATCCCACCGCGTCATCTGAGCGACTGCAGAGAAGTGGAAGTCAGATAGAAAAAAAAAACCCATTGTCCCATAATCCATTAATGCATCCAGCTTAATCTGTGACCGTGGCTTGTTCTAAAGTGCAAACCTAAATGCTCCCGCCTCAGTTATTTTTTGCGGGTGATCTGTGGAAAGGGGGCGGGGGGGGTTATGATACCTACTCCTGCATCAAAGTAAGCATGTCGAAGAGGTTGGAGGTTGGGATCCTGGCGAGGGGAAGCTGAATGGTTGAGCGACGTGAGAAGAAGGAGCTGCGATAGGTTCTCCCAGAAACCTTGGAAGGCAGCGGCTTTTCTCTCTCTCTCTCTCTCTCTAAATATATTGCCGTTAGAGAATGCCCATTAAAGCCGTTAAGAGTATAATCCCATGCTACCTACAAACACATACCGGGTTGAATTTTTTTTTCCTCAGCGGTTCCATGAAAACTGGCACGCACCGTTTCTGGGAGCAGGAAAGAGAGGGCGGGGGGGGAGAAGCACTGGGCGATGAGAGACGTGCCGATCGACATGGAGGTGTTGTTTGTTACTTCGACGCAAAGATTACGGAAAATGTATATTCTCGCATAATCATGGGCTCTAATCTCTCTTAATGCTTTTGACAGCTGTCATTTAGATGCGCTTAGCATCCAAGGGGCAACCAGACTGTCGTACCATATACGGGCGCTCAAAACACAGGCCGCCATTGTGTTGCGGTTTGGTCATGAAAAACACAATCGGAGTATTGGAAAACGCCACATAAAGCGCTATTTATAGCAGAGGGCGGTCAGATTACCGTCTTGCGCGAATGTCGGGGGGGCGAAGACGTTCCAACGCTGCGTTGATGGAAACGGAAACATCTCCACATCGCACGGAAGCGCCAAATGACTCGGATGCACAGTTATACACTAATTTTATATCGGTGATTCAGTCGTCGCCCCGGACGATGCGTTCGCATCGGCTCGCGATGTTGCGCTCTGGTCTTACTTTCCCATGTGTGTCATCCCTCTCCTCCCTAAACCCGCCGCGCTGCCCTTTCATCTCCACAAGTGCGGCGTTATTTATGTGCCAGAGCTCCCAGACAACAGGAGACAAAACAAAAAAGCTGTCCAAGACCCTGTTGCATCTCTGTCAGCAGCCTCACTCCCTACAAAAAGACTCCATCGCAGAAGTCCTACAGCATCTTTCTGCTCTTATAAGGCAGTTTCCACTCTCAAATCACAACAGTATCTGTGTTCAGATGCAAAAAAAGCACCATATTCAGCTCTAATACAGTGAATCTTCGCTAGAACGAGGGTAATGGCATGTTTGCCTCCACAAACCTACATCCACCAGCTTGAGGCAACATCTCCAAAGGTGGCGCTGCATCCCAGCTTATTCACCTCAACAGTGCGAGAGCAGCAAGCACAGTAGCAGGTAGCAGAGCCGCGTCGCATCGGTGTTCTGATCAGAAAGGCTCAGACGGGAACGCGTAAAAGCACCCCGTCATGGAAGAGATCCAGTTTTGTTATGTAGGGCCACTGCATATTCCCTTCTCACGTACCCACTCCCCCTCAGAACCCCCCCCCCCCACCTCACCCCCCCACCCCCACCCCTGCGTGCGTTGGTCAGGCCAAGCGATCTGCACCGTCGCACACCAGCGAAAACAGCTCGCTTCAGCCAGCAACAACTTGGAAGCAGAGCGGCTCGCCACTTAGCCCGTGCTGGTCGCTCGCCTTGTTAAGCGAGGGAGAGTCCACGCTGGATTTATTGGGAGGGACGGCGGCTGGATGGAGGCAGCAGAGCGGCAGTTGTAGTTCAGAACCACACGGTGTCGTTTGTTACCACAACGACAGAGGACAACATGTATTGGAGTGGATTCCAACTGCTCAGAGGCAAAACATGACAGCGTAAAAGTTGAGTGTATCATGTTGTATCATTGTTTAGATTTCAGTGGACGTTACCCCTTTTTTGCCACAATAATCATGACATAAGTTTCCGAAATTGTAAATTTGTCATCGTCACATCTGCTTTTGTAATTGATGCTTTCTTTTTTACCCAGAACAACCAATAAAAGAAGAAAAAAAACCCAAAAAAACCCAACAATACAGGGCGAACGTGCTGTTCTAATCGCGAAAGGTTTTTCTGCCTACGCTCGGCGTTCTTCGAGATAATCGTGGAAACGCTCGCTGCCCGCGCCACCATGCCAAAACACCAACCGAAATATTACGAACCCTTTTCTTCATTACAATTAAGCTCAATCATTGCCTGGCAGTAAAAGCCTCCCTCACCGCCAAGCGTCTGGTTCGCTGTGTGGTTGAACGGTCAGATTCATTTGACAAACTTGGCAGCCGCTGCGCGTCAGCGGGTTTTCCTGGTAGGGGCCTGAAAAAAAAGCCTGACGCGGACCACGTCCCCCCCCCCCCCACCCCCCACCCCCACCGTGCCATGTCCTCGCGTACCTGACGGAAACCAGCGAGGGCGCAACCGCCGCTTCTGCAGTTGGGACGGAGGGCCTGGAGGCTGGACCCGCCGGCGGTTCGTAAAAAGCTTTTAGGAACTGATGCATCGCTCCCGCTGATGAGGCAGGCCCATAAATTTTATTGAGTAAGACATACAAGTTTATTGCGACTGCGATGGGAGCGCGCCAGGCTCGACGAGGTCCGGCCCGGACGCCGGCGTCCAAGCGTCCCCTTTCGACTTTACTCTCCTAGCGAGTTTCTTCCGCCCTCTCGGGTGTGCAATCGATCGCTGCGAGGGCTCCCCGCCGCGCGCCCCAGGCCCATGCCTCCCGCCTCTGCCCACATATGTAAATGCAGCGACCGGGCAGCGTGTTCCTCATCATCCTCGCATCCTGGATTTTAGCCACTGTTGCGCGCCGTGCGGTAAACAATAAGCCATTATGGGTCCCCGATGGCAGCCGAGGCTTGCCCTCGCTTTAACTCTGCTGCTTGTGGGGAAGAATTATATGTGCCGGGGGGGGGGGGGGCACAGAGTACGGCACAGTCAGCACACCACGGCGTACCACCACCACTACTGCCCCTCCGTCTAGACTTGAGAGCGGCGTCCATATGGAGATGGTTAAAAAGCTCATTAGCCTGCCTACTTGAAATACAGTTGCAGTGACGCTTGTCCATAAAAACACAAAGTCGACTGGGTAGGTTTTTTTTTTTTTTCTGCAGCGGAATTAACCAGGTTGAGGCATCGAGCCCCCAGGACTGACAACAATTTGGCTCGAGCGTCGGCCTCGCCGAGCGGCGTCTGAGACGGGCGCGCTTTCCAAGAAAAAGGAATAAGGGTGGGGTGGGAGGGGGGCATTATTTTCGTGGAGGACTTTTCTGGGACTTGTTTTGCCCGATCCACACGGCTGAGGACGACTGGAAAAATGTCTGCGAAGGTGAATGGGATATGGCCCATTGGAAGAAAAAATGGCTCGGCCTTATTAAAAAACATTTAGGGCGAGAGGCGACTCGCTTTAAAGGCAGAAAAGAAAAAAGCGGGGAAGGACCCAACCAAACGCGACGTCCGTCCAACCGTCTCCCACCGCCGGGTCCTCGTCGCATGACGTTTTTTACACGGTGAACTCGCTGAACTAAAAAAAAAAAAAAAAAAGATCCGAGCACTCCTTTGTTGGGCGGCAATAAATAGACTGGAGGCTGTGTGGGGCGCAACGCTCGCACGCGCGTGGCATCGGGAGTGCTCGCAGATTAAAGTGCATTACAGTGAGTCCTTTCAACACCTGTGCAGTCAAGCAGAGGTCGTGGCGGGGGCCTGATTTAGGATAATTAGGAAACCTGACACTTTGGGAAAATTGTGCCGATTAGGGCAAATGGGAAAGTTGTTTCTTTCCTGCGCGCGCTCAACTTTTTTTGGAACATGAATTCAGCGAATTAAGCACGCGATACCCAAACTCATTCCTCATGTAGCATTTGGAAATATCGTCACACAAGTCATCCAAACGTCAAAATTAACCAAATTGATGATCCCCCCCCCCCCCCCCGCCTCACTCGGGCGCTAAATCAGACGGACTGGAAGGGCGTGCGCAAGCCGCGCGCGGTCATTACGTGACTCAGCAAGTGACGGAGGTTTTTCTGCGACTTCCTGTTTTTTTGGGGCTTTTACAGCCCACAGCTTTACTGGGACCCCCGCCCCCCCTCCCCTTCCCCAACTTTCATTAAGCAGGTAGCTGGCTTCAGGAAACGAGCTGTGACAAACCCTCCGAGCACACACACGCACACACACACACACCCGACCAGGGCCGCCACAATGCAGACGTGGCAGAGTGGCTTTGGGGGGGGTGGAAGAGGGGGGATTCAGGCCAAACAAATAGTGTGAATATTGAACTCGGATCACCCCCCCCCCCCCTTCGTCTCGCAGATGTTGCTCGGACGAGCGTGCGCTTGAGCCTCCGGGCTCGGGGCTGAATTTTTAAAAAAAAACTGTGACCTCGTGAGGACGTCGGAGCAAAGTCAACACTCCCTTTTGTCGGCCGCTTTCAAAGCTTCATTCGACTTTTGCCTTATTTACCGCAGCTGGGCCCCATTACTCAGCGCCTTTTGAAGGCGCGCTCCATCAGGCGGGACAATATTTGCAATGAATAATCAAAAGGAGAGCGAAAGGTGTCAGATCAGAACCTTATCGTGGCGCCAGCGAGTGAACTGACCTCCTTTGTCTGGGTGATTTGAATAGAGAGTGTCCTGACGAAGGAGCAATCAACTCAAGGGGGGGGGGTCAAATAAGCGGAGCAGGTGGAAGTCCGTGTTTGGACGCGGTTTTGACACATACGGCGTCAGCTGAGGTGCCCCCCCCCCCTCCCCCCGAGCCACGACTTGGGCCTTTCGAACCGGAGGTGAGACGAGGTGAAAGTGGACGCGGGGCCGTTCGCGCGCCATAACCCGGGGGAGGGGAAAAAAAAAAAAAAAAAAAAAAACGTCAGGAATGCGTAGAATGCCGTTGCTAAATGACGCGGGCAACAAAAGAAAACGCCGTAGACTTTGCGAAGAGCAAGTACACCTTGAGCTCTTTTGCGTGGCGAGCAATCAAAGCCCTCTCTGTGGGGCGCGTAAACAACGCGGGGCCCGCTCTGCAAACGCCACGACGCCGGGAAAAAGGAAGCACAATGCGTCGGGCACAATGTGCCCGGGACAATGCTGAAGTCGGTAAGCGGAAAAAACACATGCTGCAGCACAAGTCAACAATGCATAATGCCACGTCGAGATGAGCAAACAATGGGCACGTGCTGATTTGCAGTCAACAATGCAGCGGCCGCACCTTAATGTGTCTGGGCCAAACAATGCAAAAGCCGATTATGCAAATTGGGGTTATCGAGGGCACGGCGATGTAACAATGGCACCAAGTTGATTGGGCTATGTGTGCATACGCTCCCCATCCCCTTGGGTTTCCTCGCTCTCCCCCGCAGATGCCCTTCCCAAAGCCCCCCCCCCATCCCACCGTCTCCCTTTCTGAGGCCTCATTACGGAGGCTGCTGTCAATCGGGGGGTCAGGGGTCACGGCAGAGGATCAGATTGATCAATACCCCCCAGCCTGATCAATCAACTCGTCTCTCGGCCCCCCACCGGCGGGGCGGCCGGCTCGCACCAAAACAAAAGGAGGCAGAGGAAAAAGAATGCCAGAAAGAATTAGCAGGGAGGAAGAAAAGGGAGAATGTAAACAAGCATGCCTCGCTGAACAGATTCCTGAAGCTCCCCTCTCTCTCTCTCTCTCTCTCTCTCTCTTTTTTGTTTCTCTGCCCTTCGTTTGGAATGACATTGTGGAGGACGTCGATGAGTGGCGTGCGTCATCGCGATGCACCTGTAATGCCCTTGGGTCCCTCCGTGTTTGTTCCACATTTGAAACACTTTGCGAGCAATTTGAATCTCTGGCTGACGTTGTGATCTGTTCTTTAGAGCACAATACACACCCTCAAACGCGCTCAAACACACTCACACACACACGCATGCGTTGACCATTTTCACTGTTTACCACACACCAAGCCAAAGTTGCATTTTTGTTGCTTTCAAGCATCCAAATCACACCGACTACATTATTTATTGGATTCAAGGGATGGGAATTTTCAGCATCTTGTATTTTGACATTTTGGCTCCATTCGTCAGTTCCCCGGGTTTTGTTGCACTCTGCCTCCAATTCGATGCAGCTTTAACTACGTGGACACCATTGTGCCACACTGCAGATCGAGCAGTGAGTAAGCAGTACCACTTCATTACTGCAGTAATTGAGAAAACGCTTTGAGGTCGTGGACCGTGTCCGAGAGAAGGCACTAAACAATCGAGCGACATGAAACGTGTGGAAAATGAAACGTTTCCAGCTGATTGTAGCAAATTTGGTCAAGTTAATGAATAAAAGTGTATAAAATTGCGTTCAGGGAGAGGAGCGAGTTTTAAAATGTTAATATTTGCAGAATCAACTGTCCTTGAATCATAATGGAGCGTTCAAGAAATTGTGTTTTTCTTTTTTTTTAAAAAATTAAAATAACTTTAATTTTGTAATTACAGCAGCAGGCTTTTCTTAATTATAAATCACCTCACTTCATCTCTCCAAATTACAAGACACGAGCAGCCTTTTAGCATCGGCGGCACGAGTTGGGAGAATTGAAAGATCCATTAGCTTTGATTATCAAACAGCCTCAATAAATGGGTCATTTTTCAGTATCCTCTCAAATTAAAATTGCCCAGTGTGTATTTTCATTGGAGTGTCTGCGTCCCGTGCCAAGGAATTATTCCCCCCCAGGAATCATTCCAGCCACCAAGTAGTTACAAATCATGGAAATGAGATGATGGAATAGAGAAGAGAAAGGCACTCAATGCTAAATCATTAAAAACGAACTTTCTCTACCTCCGCCCGTCCCCCCCACCCCACCCCCAGGAGTAGGGCCCGCATCGCATGACACCGGCTGGCGGAGGGCCAAGCATGAAGGGTGAGCGGTGCCGGGGGTGGGGGTGGGGGGCAGCGCTTTGCGGTGGGAGATAATTCTTTTCAAACCGTGTGTGTGTGTGGGGGGGGGGGGCAGCATCCTTACAACACAGTCATGACACACAGCAGTAAAACTGATTTAAAGGAAAGGGGGTGGGGTGGGGGGGTCATACAATCTGAAACGCTCCAAAACCCAGAGAGCACAAAACACTGAGGTGGCGACATGAGCGCTGCGCCGACGGGAGGGGCGGGGGGTGGCCGGAGGAGGAGGGGGTGTCATTCACAAAATCAGAACGGGAAACTGGCGCCACGTCAGGTCACAAAACACCGAGAGTTCAACCGCGTTTATTTGAGAAGGAAAAAAAAAAAGAGGAAAAGTCTGGAAAAGTTTGGGATTTAGAAGCAAAGATGGATGAAAACAAACAATAAAGCAAACAATTCCACGAAACGACCACGTGGATGGGGGAAGCAGGAACGATAACGTCATGGCAACGTCTCTTCAATTAAGCTGCATGCTCATTGGCTGTCCGGTGTGTTCGAATCAGCTCCGTTAGAGCACCAGGTCCAAGGCATAAAAGGGTAAAACAAAGAAATGGGTCAGTGAATGAAAAGTCACATGGTGCCCCACACACACACACACACACACCGTGAGGCGTCGGCACCGGCCGCCGCAGCAGAGTGAAAGACCAGAGGGGGGGAGTACTGCTCTCAAAACAGTCAAATGAAACAGAAAAAAGACAGTTTGATCAAGAACAGTCGAAAACAATGAAAAAACAAGAAGAGAAGGAGATGAAATGGAAAGTGAGGTCGTGAACTTGGCGTCGACTCGCGAGGTCGTAAAAAGTACGTGATGCGTGTTTTACCTTCACAAGCTGTCGACGCAGCCCCCGGGGGGACGGCGTGGAACCACTCATTTGCAGGTGAAGGGGTTTAAAAAGGTGCAGCGGGAGGTGAGGTGAGTGAGCGGCTGAAGACTGTACAGACACTCCAGAGCAACGGCAAAACAATGAAGAAAAGAAAAAAGAAAGAATAGAAGAAGAAAAAAAGCGGCTTGTATAATGAGCCAAGATGGAGGAGTTGATTGTTTTCAACTTCTGACATTTTCTGAAGAATTTTTCCAGCCAACTAGCACAATGTTTTTTGCTGGTGTGTGTGTGCGTAATGTTACTTGTCAAGCAGGAGGTTCTGCGGGTGCAAATTAAAGCGCGGCCCCGGCGAAAAAAAAGAAATTATGTAAGTGAAACAAATACTTAACGAAAGACAGAGTCGGTGTCGGAAGCGCGGCCGCCGATGGAGTCTGGCGGCGCGGGTGGTTGTGAAAGTCCGGTGTCAGCACTCCTGAACGCAGCAAGAACACCGTGACGTCTCTTCCCGCGACGCTCGTGCAGGCTTCGATTTTTTGCCCGTCCCCTCGTCTTCAGCTGTCTGAGGCCGCGCGTGCGCTCCCCAGATCATGACGGCGATTAATAAATAATAATGGTGAGATCAGGGGGACATCACTGGGGCGCTATTTATATCCGCCGAGCTAATTTAACCTTGACCTCCTTTCGCACAGTGACCACGCTTGGCTTTTCTCGCCGCCAAAGGGGTCAAACGGCAGAATCTGTGCCGTCCACAGCGCTGAGAAGTTAAGCGGGTTGAGTTTGGGGACACAAAAATTGCTTTTCCAACATATTGAGGGGCAGTAAATGGCTCATTTTGGGAGCGGCTGTCCTAATGTGCAGGTAAATGCGACACATGTTGAGGCCTCTTTAATGTTGAAGCCCGCCTCCACCTTAACCTGCATGTTTATTGGCTTTTTCTGTCCACGCTCTCTTCTTCTCTGTTTCGGTGGTACGTCACAGCGCCACTCACAGGTCAGACAAATACGCTGCAGTTGTTCTTTCTCGGTTCCTCCCGGATGGAAACTTTTGAACCAGTCCAGCTGTGTCTGTGTGCACAGGGAGGTGGGGGTGCTGCCAGTGTTGCTTGTTGCTGTCACTTCAAAGTCGGAAGTGGAACCTTCCCAACTGGGGAGGAGCCTGTGTTCCAGCACAGCTTTCGCCTTGCAATTGCATGCTTCATACTAAAAGTTTAGCACTATTTAACACTAGCTATCTTAGCAAGGCCTCTGTCATTGCTTGCTAAGCTGGCCCCCTCCCCCCTCCAGTCCCCCGTTGAAAGTCTGCCCCCGCAAGGCTACATTGGATCTTTATTATAGCGTTATTTAGTCTTAATCTCTTTAATTGCCTGAAGTTTTAAGACTTCGTATAAAACTTTACACAGAGCACAGCGGCTTTAAGTGGCACCGGCGAAGCTGCGAGCGGTGGGACCTTTACTGCTCTGCCGGCGTACGATGTGCGTGCGTGCGTGTGCATATATACACGAGTCTGCGCAGGTGTGCAGAGGGAGCGGGGAGGAGAGGGGAGGGTGGGGGACGGGCAGGCAGTCAGGCAGGCGGGCACACGGACAAGGTGCCGGGTGCCTGTGAGGTCAGGGGCTAGGTGGAGTGTTAGCGGGAACGACACCTGACAGCGGCTGGGTGGATGCGCCCTGGCAGTTCTGTACATTCACGTCACCCCCGATAAAAGTCAGCGCCCGCCGAGCGGGGCGCAAACCAGGAGCGCCGGTGCCACCGGGTCCTCCATACAGGACAGGGGAGGAGGGAGGGATGAGAACACTTCCTTCCGCCTGTCCTTCCCCCCCACCGTCCCTCCCGACGCTCGCTGAGCAGACAGGCCGCGACAGCTGTGATGGCCTGCCGTCGGTTGGGCCGGGGTGAAGGTGCCAACCTTGTCAGTGCCAGAGGTGGGGAGCGCAGCCGCGCGGCACCACCCGATTCGGGCCTCGGAAAAATGAGACCTGGGCGCCTCCTCCTCCTCCTCCTCCTCCTCCTTCTTCTTCTCCTCCTCCTCCTCCTCCCGGGTTGTGTAACAGCCAAGGGCAAAAGGAAAATATACAGAACTTTCTGTGTTACTGTAAATGCAGCTGGACGGCCGGGTGAGGCGAAGCTATCTGCCTCAAGAGTTGAAAAAAGAAAAACCCGCCCCAAAAAAAACCAAGGCAGGTGGTGAACATTAAGCCGGGTTAAAAGGTTAATGCTTTTCAAGAGGTCTGGGAATTATCGTTTTCCAGGTATGATTACTCTCACTCTCCCCCAAAAAATCCACCAGATGGAAAATCCAAATTACAACTATTTAGGAACATGAAAAAAAGAGAAAAAAAATTCATATTTGAAGCCCGACACCCTGTCAGTGCGCGCAACCGGCACCGACCGTAACCTTTGCAGGTGGTCCCCTTGGAGAATATTTTGCCGCGGCAGAGCAGCGAGTGTGAAACGCCAAAAAAGGAGCTCATTAGCAGAGAGATCTTGACTTCCTACATGTTTTAAAGCTTCAACGCTGAAGGTGCACAATCATAGCACAATATGGCGGAAGCAAAAATAGGGAGTGTTGGTGTGAACTCATGACACGTGCCACCAAAACCATCTCATCATCCGCGTTCCTCCATTGGAGCTCAGTGAGCCTGAATCAGCTCCTGGTCAGTGGGAAACGCTGGAGATGTTGCAGATTTGTGCAGCGATGGCACGTTCATTTCTGCAACCTCAGTTTACATGGGAAAAGGCATCGAGTTGGGCCAGGCAGCCTGATAAATAGCAACACACTGCCACCTAGTGGTCACTTGCAGCAGGACCTCCTGCTTTCTTTCTATGTACTGCACAGTGAAGACCCCCATCCCAACACGCACACACGCGCACGCACGCACGCACGCACGCACGCACACACACACACACACACACACACACACACACACACACACACACAC
>JASSRZ010000083.1:10566985-10581579 GCA_032164315.1 Malacoctenus gilli | reverse complement strand
AATAATAATAATAATAATAATTATAATAAAGCAGCTCACCCTGCGCTCGGCCCCGGACGTGGACATTGTGTTTACAGATCCGACATGGATCACAAGGCGAGTATCGATCTCGCTGCATTCAGAGTCCATGACCATGGAAGGAAGAGGAGGACACGGTGGCGGCATGTTAGAGCGGCGCCCACGTTTCCGAGTACATCAGTGTTTTGTTTTTTCGACATGCCGTGCGGTGCCTTGCTGCAGGGACGCGGCTGATGGCAGTGAGCTCGGATTTCACTCATTAAAGAAAGAAGAAAAAGGCGCTAATTCAGCCAACAACAAAACAAAACAGCAAAACAAGCGCATCTCAAAAAAAAACTATAACGTGACATTTTCTTCTCCTAAACTTCCACATTATTCATTTCATCTTCACAGAAATATTCTGTCTACTTTTTGTAACGAATTTCAGTCATTAAATTAAAAAAAGTGGATAAATTTTGCTCATATTTGATAAAAATCTGATGTTTTCTTCACCCGTATTTGTAATTAGCGGCCTCGATGATTAGATTTGATTTCCACAAGATGCTAAAAAAAAGCCTGGATGGCTGTGTGAGGGTGAGGGGTCTGGCCTCACAGTGCGAGGGTCCCACCTTTGTGCTCAGGTGGCATTTGAGACTAAAATAATACTAATTTAACATTACTGATGAGTGAGTGTGTGTGTGTGTTAAAGGAGGATGTGTGGGGAGTCGTAGTGCTTTAGCGTCGTCGCCTTCAAGGGAGAGACGATCCTGTGACGGGGTGTTGGCTGGTTCTTCGTGCGTGTGCTTGGGTCGTTTCCAGCCCTCCCCCTCCCCCCAGGAATCAAAGAATATGCGTATGAGCTCAACCAGCGACTGTCCATAACAGGGAATTTGTGTGATTGTCTGTCTTTGCCCCTGTGATGGACGAGCAGCATGCCCAGGAGAAAAGAAGAATTGAAAAAAAAAAAAAGCCCCATAAAAGCTCTAACTTGTTTTTTGAGATGCGCCTGGAAGAAGTCTGAAGGTGGAGCTCACTGGGATCGTCCCGTCCCTGCACTGGAGGATAAAGCTGGGAAAATAAAACACGGCAAAGATCTGAAGAATACTTTCAATACCGTGGTTGTAGTTTGATTTATAACTTATTACTGTTAAAAACAAACACATAAACAGTTAAATAACGACACTTCATGGCAGGCTCGAAAACCCCAACCCAAGCCGCTGCAAAGTAAATCCGAACCAGAAGTTTCAAATCACAGTATCAGTGTTCGATAAATCTTTCTGCAAAAAACCAAAACCAAAAACAAAAACAAAACGTCCATTGGATTCTGCTGCGGAGTCATTCCAGAGGAACTCTGTACAGTTGGAGGATCGCGTTTTGGTCCGTTAACCGGAGGAAAATCACGACTGACCTGGTTCTTTCTTCTTTTTTTTTTCGGGAACCAAACAAGGACTGCGAAAGCTCACACGCCCAATTAACCAGCGGATTAAAGCACTTGTCAAACGGTCCCCCTGCGATAAACAGTCCACGTGCGGTCACTGAGGGGGGAGGTCACACACCGTTTCCAGCCTCCAGCTCGCGAATCCCTGTGAGAATGTTACAAGAGTGCAAAAATAAAGAGGAACAGAAGCTCAAGCTTTAGAAAAAAACCCAAAACAACAAAGATGGACAAAAGAAGGCCATTGAACAGCAATATAAAGGCATGAAGTCGGCTCTGACTGTCAGTAGGGTCGTTAAGGTGATCGCATGAGAGAGACTTTAAGGCCCAAAAAACAGAGATAAACAAACTAGTACTCAACTAAAATTAGTACCAGAGGCAACAAACAAATTTTTTTTTCCGACTGCGTCTAGCTTCCATTCATCCACGTCATTTTTGAGGAGGTATCAGCTCAGGTAGATGTATACAAGGTTCCGTAAAAAAATAAATAAGTCGACTTCATGATTGTGTGTGTGTGTATGTGTGGTTGACTTCCGTGAAATGCTCCGGCGGGAAACTTTTTTTCCGGATTTCAGCCTGTAACAAAAAAAAGCCTTCAAGTGTTTCTCTTGGACTTTGTTTGTTGCAAATGGCACTAACTGCGTTTGGGGTGGAACGTTGGTCGCAAAAGTCACGGTTCAGCACAAACCTCGGCCTTGAGGTCACAGTTCGGTTGTGGGGTTTTTTTGTTTGTTTTTTTTTTTTTGTTTGTTTGTCCTGTTGTTTTCTGTACAGTGAGGAGGAAAAGTGGCGGTGCCTGCTTGGATGTACTCGTTCCTGAGAGAAATCCCGTCGATTCACAGAGGCGAGAATCGTTTCCTGCGGACGATCGGCTGGAGGAGGTCGCGGCGAGAACAGTCGGATTGAGGTGCGTGATAAAAGCTTATTGCCTTGAAAATGGAAATTACCAGCTCACAGAAGGAAGACGATGTTTGGAGGAGGATGACGACCAAATGAGGAAGTAAGTAACTTTCTTATGGACGGGTTGCTGTTTATTTCCACCGATGCGAGAAATGGGAGACAAAGATTTGCGTCGGGCCGCACGATGAATCGATTCGAAATAGGTCCAATTCTATAATCGCATTATTTAATTTTGACGATATTAAAAAGGCAAGTTTGGGCGCGGTGTGTTGCACTGAAACACCAAGACAACTGGAGTGCTTCAATTTGACGTGGCGTCATTCAAAGCGCAACACTGATCGCATGTGGAAAAAGGGACGCGGTGGCATTTCATGTGCAGTTTGCAATTTATCCCCAGATATGGGAAGTTTGTCTGTGATTGCAAAAAACTTGCTTGTTTGCCAGCTTTAACAATAAAAACAAAATATCTTAAGCAGCTTATTCTACCGTGTTTTTTTTTCGGAGTTTCTTTGAAAAGTAGAATAAATTGAAAATCGAGTTTCCAGAGAAAATAAGGAATCTGAAGTTTAGTTTTGGCCAGAATGGTGCAGCCCAAAGTCTGTGTAACACTGATCTGGAATCAGCAGATATCAGCCAATCGGTCATTAGTAAAGCTCATGAGGAGGAGGAAGCAATGGGAAATGTGTGCCGTGTGAAAACAGAGCAGTCGAACTCCGAGTTCACTGTGACTGAGGAGGTTTCGGGAACCTGGCTGAGGTCGAGCTATTGAACTAGCAGCAGAGAATCATTGAGTCAGGGGTGTAAAGACAAGAGGCCGGCAGTCCGACACCCGGCGGCGACATCGACTGAAAGCTTTCAACGATACCGTTATTCCTACTTTGGCCGGATCAGACGAGATATCGAACTGACGAAAATCAAGGCAGAATCGATTTGAATCGTTTACCTAAAACTGAAGAATCATTTCTACTTAAAATAAATTAATGTATTTGTTGCAAAAGTTGCGTTCGTTGGTGTCCGCACACTTTAGTGTTGACGATATGCAATACCTCAACTGGCGGGCAGCTCAGAGTCGGCAGGTTTTAACGATGACTCGCGAGACTATAAGATATTTATATATTTGAAATAAAAATTAAAGACAAGTTGACAGCTGAAGAGATAAAAGAGGTATAATGGAACTTTTTCCCAGAAGGAGTAAAACAGAGGCAGCGTTTTCGGAGGTGGTGAACGGCGAATAAAAACATTACTTTCAGCATTCCAACTTTCCAGTTTCCATCTAAAAACACGTAGTTAGTTAGCGTTGCTGCAGCGCTCAATACTGCCCCCCACAGTCTCCAGCGGTACAGCTGATTGCTTTGTCTGCGTAAGATTGTAGAGACGTGAACCCAACGAATGCTCGGTATGGACGAAGAGCCCCGATTCAGTGTGTCGAACTAAAAAAGCAAAGTCACTGACGTGTTCCTACTTTTTCATGCAACGTTTGCGCATAAAATTCACCATCAAGCTCAAAGTCGTGGCCGACGATTTTGGAAAATAAAAGGTGACCGATTTCAACCAATTCATTTTGTTTGCAGCTACTTTTATATACCAGTTTGAGTTTTGTTTTTTTAAAAAAAGGAAAGCACGTCGTCCATACAAATCTTCCTTTCGCTACATTTTGAGGCCACTGAAGCAACCGTCCAATAAGTTGCAATAATGTAGCTCCATTTCCTGCTCGCCGCTCATGCTCGACGATGTTGAAAAAAATAGAACTTTCAGCGATGCGCGAAATCAAAACCCTCGTGCACTTACTTGTCAGACGTGCAACGGCAGTGAAGATTCACAGCTTGATGTTTTGTGTTTTTTTTGTGTGTGTGTCATACACCCGTGAAAATGACTAGATTGAAGTATTTTGTTGCTTTTTCACTCTTGGACAGCTCCGATACCGTCGCACAATTGTTTTTTTCAGGAGGTCTACGGCGGAAGCTTCCAAGCGGTGAATGTTTGACTTTACCTGAAAATGTTGCCATCCAGTGAGAATAACAGCATAATAGCCTTGTAGCAGTTGAGTTATTAGGCTGGAGTAATTCAAATCACTGGCTGTGACGGGACTGACCTCGTCCCGCTTGTGTGTGTGTGCGTGCGCGTGCGTCCCAAACCGAGGGCAGCGTACCAAACATCTTTTGAGAGTTAGCGTTCCACCCCGACATTTTTGTCCACAGTACTTTACAACAGTCCTTTCTCCATAGAAAATATGTAATAAGCCGTATTGATTTATGGGTGTGTGAAACCTTTATGATGCGAGGTTGGGTTTTTTTCTTTTTTGTCTCTGTAAATATCTGTCTTGAGGAGTATTCAGTGTCCATACACATTTATGTTTACAGTTGGTCTAAACCTACAGTATATAAATAATAGTCTGGAGTCATTGGTTGGAGGTGAAGGAGGTCTGGTTGATTGGGCTGGGCCCCGGGTCGGCGCTCTAACCCATGTTTGAGCGGAGGAAAATCAGTTTGTTCATTTCCTCGGCGGTCACCTGCTGCTTGCGCTTCATGGCCAGGCTCTGCTCGCACACGGTCACGCACTCGTTGCGGATGCCCACCGCCGGCACGGCGAGCAGCCACAGCGCCAGGCGGGCCAGCTTGGGGAACTTGTCGCCCACCGTGGCGCCCCAGTACTGGAAGAGGTCGGGGGTCCCCTGGAGGAGCGGCTCGGCCAGGTACTGGAAAATCTCCTGCCGGACGTGGCCGTGGCCCTCGTCGCCGCCCGACACGCCGCCGCCCCGTATGGAGCCGCCGTTGCTCCCGGCTCCCTCTATGCGGCTTATTTTAGGCGTGGGCGGGCCGTCGGTGTCCCGTTCCTCTCCGCCCGAGCCTCCGCCGCCGGTCAGGCCTCCGTCCCTGGTGTCGACCGCCATTTCGCACGCGCGGGAAATTATGTCTTCGTGCTGATAGGCTGGTACCGAACGCAGCTTGAGCTGTGGGTCCAAGACCATGGCTACCTGGTGAGCTCGCTCAACCTGGAGTCAGAGACACATTTCACAGTCAGGTGTGAATTTGTCTCAAACAGCACAAGAAGGTGACAGCAGAAGCGACATGCGGAGGGGTGTAACAGATCGTCAATCTGCGGATCGCTCGGAACACTTTGGAGGTTTCTGGGGTGGAATACAAAGCGCGTGGAGTTCAATCGGGCATGTTTGTTTCTTACAAGGAGCAGCAGAGGTGAAAATGAACATTATAAAACCTCCACAAACTCCGAGTTTCACATCAGTTCCACAGAAATCATTCTGCCGTGTCGGCTTGGTGGGAAAAGAAGCCGCACGGGGGGGGGGGGGGGGCACGTTGGGGCACGGCCTCTTCTTTGAAGTGACATTGCTAAGGTGCATTTGTGACTTGACTTCAACTCGTCACTTCCAGCAGTTTGCTGCAGACGCCAACCAGCAAATGTAGATTATGAAAAATGAAAACGCCACAAGTAAATTGTGCCAATCAGCATTTTTCTTTGTGGAATCTGATAGAATTTGTGGCTCAAAAAATGCAAATAGATCCACAAACTGATTTTTCTGGATTTGTTACACCCCGACTATGCGCGTCGAACTTCTTTTAAACTATACCAAATGAAATTTTTGCAAAGTAAAGCGAGTTTTGTCATATCAAGACTTGAAATGAAGCACAGGCATGTTTACCGGAAAATAAAAGTACATCTTAAAAAGTCAGAATACAATGAGGGGGTTCGTGTTTTTTAAATTTTGAACAGCAAAAGTTAAATATCATTGATTTATTACTCGTAAAGCATTTTTGTTTCATTTCTCTTTAATTAATTTAAATGTCATACAAATCGAGAATACTGTATCTTGAAATATCATCACAATCTACCATAAAAATGAGATTTTTTCTGACCGTCTTTTCACTAGAGCACATTAATATCACTAAAGAGGCCACAATCACATTTTTGGGCATTTATGATAAATATACAGTATATAAATACATATTTAGTACCTTAAAGTTTTCCTTGAGAGCCTCCAGGAAATAGTGACACAGTTTGCTCGCCGTGCCGGTTCCAGCCTCTCCAGCTTTGGACGTGAAGAACTTCTCCAAGCGTAGGTAGACGGGCAGCACCTGCTGGAGGGTGGGCCTCCGCTGGCTGCTCAGCTCCAGAGCCGCCAGGCGCAGAGGCGCCAGCAAGCAGGCCAGCGTGCCGAGCAGATGCTTGTTGAGGCCCTGGAGGAGCGGCGCTGTGGCCTTGCTGCGACCGAAAGCTTCGCAAATGTGTTCGAAGTGGGCGTGGACCTGCAGGAGCGCTTCGGCCATCCGGTCCCAGCACGGAGGCGTGGGGCATTGCGCGGGGCTGCTCGGCGTGCCCTCTTCGGTTGTGCTCGCGGATGTGTTGGTGAACTGCTCGTCGCGGAGGGACAGCGTGGTGGAGGAGGCGATGTCCCTGCACGTGGAGAGGAGCTCCGACAGCTCGTGGAGCCCCCGCGCCTGGAGGCTGCGCTTCCCCAGCACGGCCTGAACCACCGCGCCGAGCGAACACCCGGCGCAGCGCAGGCATATCCTCCCCCGGCCGCCGCCGCCCAGCGGTGATCCCGCGAAGCCCGCCGCCCACACTCGGGGCTCCGACACGTACACCGTGCGGATGTCTGACATGACAAACTCGGACAGCACGTTCTGCACCCAGTGGTGGACCTGCTCGGGCCCCTCCCGCAGCTCGGCCTCCCTCACGCCCAGCACGTAGCGTTTCAGTCTGGAGCCCTCCACCTGGTACGCCGTCAAAACGTAGCAAGCGTCCGGGCCAGATGTTTGCGCGTGGCAGGTGACGGCGATGCCGAGCGAGGCGTTGGATCCCAGAGCACATGTGACCTTCACTTTCACTTGGTTGTACATGCGGGGCAGCTGGCGCAGCGCCAAGGCACTCATGTTGCCAAGAGCGTCCCGGGTGGAGTAGGCGCCGTGGCGCGCACCTGTATCCACCAGGGTCTGTGCCAACTTCAGGAAGTCCTTGCTGTTGAGCACGCTGAGCATGCTCAGATCGGAACACATTACCCGTAATAGGCGCTCAGCCACCTGCTGTCGCTCCTTCTCAGGTAGTCCATTGTTCTCTGTCACCACACACAGCAGAGAGACGAGGAGGGAAGGAGACAATTCACTTTGTTAGATTTATTATCCTTAGCTGAACAAGTTGGGAGAATACAAGAGATACACTGAAAATACAGCTAACTGAATAAAAAAACTATTTCACACAGGCTCATTTCAAAGTAATGTGACCTTATCCCATCTAATGACAATAAACCTTTTATATCTGATCAATAATTCACTGATACCTTTCATCATACATACATTCTTCTCGTTTGGACAAAAACGAAATTTAATTAGTTGTTTGTGTCCTCATTTTTTTCATCCAGCTTTTTAGAGCAGCATTCATCTCCTACATGACAGTATATGCATTGTATCTGCTTGTAATATCTTCTCGGGATGTTTTTATGAATTATAAATTATTACTTGTGTTGTTTTGCAAAAACACATTTAAAAACATACTGTATAATGTATCTGTAATCAAATTATACAAGAAATGAGTCACGCAGCATGAAACTGTAAAGATTTCAGTGAAGATGTTGCTTGTGTTGAACAGATGGGGATCAATTATTAAAAGAGGCAAAACTTACGGCTGAGGGTATGATTTCTTGGGGTGATATTTTGAGGCTGGATTTGTAGTTTCACTGAGGAAAGGGCCTGAGCCGGGGAACCTCTCCACAGCTGCTCCTGAGGACCCGAGGCTGAAGAGGCTTTGGGAGAGTCCCCTTTGGTGTGGTTCTCGTTGTCGGCTGGGGACAGACAGGCGGGGGGGAGGGGGGGGAGATCAGGCAAAAGGGTTGCAAGCCGTGGTTGATGTTAATGGGGCAAGTGGACAAAAAGTGTCACCAGTGAAGAAAAAAAGAATAAAATCATGATTTGAAAATAAAATTTAAAAGAAAAAACAAAACAAGCCAGTGAAATAAAGAAATAAATACCGTGCACACAAGTCTCGCCTTTAAAACTCGAGTGAGTTTGCAAAGAGAAATTTCAAGCGGATTGTTTTCCTCGCATCGAATCAGCCAGGATTGTTGCATTTTAATTAATTTGTTGAGGTCAGACTCGCAGCAGTTTCTCCACGAGTCAAAATCTTACAGTCACACCAAACGCACAGAGAAAACAAAACCTGCATAGTTCGCTTTTAATTGTCTGCAATACAGCAACTGAGAGACTTTCCAGCTCATAAGGAAAAGACTGAATTTCTCGCTGCATGCGTGGAGAGAAAACAGGATTCATTTCGGACCAGCAATTAAAACACCGATTTTTTTTTTTTGTGTGTGTCTTGCCATCCCTGTTTTGGTATTTTGATAGCAGTGACAATGCATCCCCTAGTTTGGTAACCCGCAGTTAAATGTTTGTTTTTATCAATGTTTTGCAACCCAAACTGTTTCCTGCAGCCACAGATCCAGATCTGCAACAACCCTCCTCACAAGCCGACTGCCTGAGCCGCTCTACGTGAACAACAGCGCCACCGCCGCCGAGCCAATAAAACCGCGAAGGACTGTACGTAATCATCGAGACGTTCACATGCACTGCAGCCGCCAAGGGTGTGCTCACATCCTGCGTTCGTCTCTCTCTCTCTCTCTTGCTCCCGCGTGCGCGCTCTCTCTCTCTAAATCGAGCTCAACATGCATTCGTAGTCGTGGACTCACCAGCATGGGACTGCATGTGCTCCAGCAGGTTGTTGTAGAACTGGAACTGGATGCCACAGGCACCACATGTGTAGGGTTCTAAAAATCACAAGGCCCAGAAGAGTGTTGACTCTTTGTCAAAGGCAGAAAAAAAATACTGTGCATCTGTCCACTCAGAAAACACGATTATCCCTTTGTCAGTGCTGGATTTCGGCCAGCTGCAGCTGCTGTTCTACCGAGCTGTGGTTGTCTCGAATGATTCTTTTTTTTCTCTTTTTTTTTTTTTTTTTTTTAACAAAACGACGACTCAATTTGTGGCTGCACTTCTGAAATATGTGATTAGCGTTAAAGTTTGTTTTGGTTTTTTTTACCCCCTTCCTCCCCCCCACAAAGCAAGACCAAGAGGGTTAAAGCACTGGCACTGCGAGGTAATTATTCCCTGCTATCAAGTCTGTCCTGCTGTGCTTCCTCCTATACGCTTTTAGTACAAAAACACACCCTAAAAAAGACATGTGAAGACTTAAAAATATGCAACGGCCTTTTTCCACGAATCGATCCCCGCCAAAATAAAAGAGAACAGAAACACGCGAGACGATGCCGAGATCTCAGTCGTTCCACAGCTGCGTCCAAAAACAATGCAAAGACTGAGATCTGTCATCTGTTCATACTGGTGAAAATGAAGCTAAATGGAGACAATCTATGTAATCAGGGAGGATTGGAGGGAAACTGTTTGCACCGAACGATGAGCGATGTACGAAAAAAAAGAGACACGAAGCAGACCAGGGAAAAAAAAGAAGGTGAAATGAAGAGGAGGCTGCATGCGGCTTTTTTTTTTCTCCCTCTCTTACAATAAGGTGGGGTTGGACTTACTCTGCGTTGTAGAGAATGTGCTGGCCACCAGAGGGCTCGGCGTTCCTGTTGACAAGTGGATAGGGAAGGATTTAAGCCTACAGACACACAGGGCCGCTCTGTAACACTCTTTTCCCGTCTTTGTTCAGGAGAATTAAGACGCTGCTGATGTTTGGCTTGATTTGTGCGAGCGTGACACGCAGCCGACGGCACGAGCGGGAACGCGAGGCGGCGGACGACGATAAACATTTTCGTGGGAACGAGCAGTGAAAGGACCATAAAAACGTCTTTATCTTGAAGAACACGAGGCCTGTTTGAGGACGGCGGTGCTGTCAGTGTCACACTTATCCGTTCTGGCAGTTCAAGAAACAAGGTTTCAAGTGAAGCAACTTATCAAAATAAAGTAACCAGAATTTTAAAAACAAAAGGCAGGATTCTAACGGAAAAAACGTGGAAATCAGGAGATACGAGTTCAAATTTCATTCTGCGTTAAGGATGCGGTAGATGTGACTCAATTAAATCTGGGGGGGTTGGATTCAATTTTCTCACGGCTCACCCGGTGGCCGTTGCTAAATGTGATATCTGTGATGCGGTGATGTAACGGATCTCTTTGCACCATTTAAAAAAAAAAAAAAAAAAAAGAAGCCCCACCCATTACAAACTAAAGCCCAGACAGGAAGCTCTGGCAGACAGTCTGTTCTAACTTTGGTGGACAGAAAAAAAAAAAAATCTTGTGTTTGTGCTGCTTAAAATGAACCGTGTTTTCTCAGCCTTCAAATGCAGGCGTCTCGGTAAATCACAGAGCTGATACACAGCAGCTGTTATTAGAGTCAGAGGTGATCCGGCGTGATATCCAACAAGGTCCCAGGTACCCCCCCCCCCACACGGCCTGACTGTGGAGTGGAATAATAATATTAATAATAGAGCTATTGGACTTGAGTTTTATATAGTAACAATTGATGCAAAGGTAGGTCACACGAACCCCTTTACATCCACCGCTCCCCTCTCTGCCTCAATTTCTCAGCCTGGGTATGAGGAGCGAAAAAACCCAAACAGCATCTGCAGGAACGCTGCTTCCATCCATACCGTCAGAAAATGCTTTCCACCGTTTTGCGGGCAGAGATAATACATTTCCACACAATCGCACACATAAACAAGTGACTCACCACTCGAGTTCTGCGAACTGTTTGTGTCAACCAGACTGGACTGAATCGCACTTTCCAGTTTCCGCCTGTACGGGCTGTCTGTAAAGTGAAAAAAGAAACCACACACACACAGAAACAATGATGTCTGCGCCACACCGAACGGATAACGTCTCGATGTGAACCCTCCCTCCCCGTTCCGATGAGGCAAAGTTAACGACACGCAATATAAAGTTAATTTTAGTTTGCGGCATGCAAATCAATCAGGCTAACAGCTTAAAAAAAAGGGCTCCAAATGTTCGTATTACATTTAAATATGGGTTTAATTCCTCCTCTTCACTCCATCTTTTTGACCCACTTTTAAGATGTGAGCGTGTGCCACGCTTTAAATAGTTCTTTATGGCGGAGTGCTTCTGAGCTGAGAGATGGGTGGGGGGGGGGGGGGGGGGTCATGAACCACAAAATGCAAAACCAGATTGGAGAAGTATCACTGTTTGTCGAAAGACGGAACAAAATTTTACCAGGGACGTTGAAACAGAACAATTCTTAATGTATTTAGATTTGGATTTATGCTGTTTACAATCCAACCCCGCTTATGACTGAGGCTTCGTGAGTCTTTAAAAAATGAGAAGACAGTTGTGATGGCAGCATCCGTGTTTTTTATGTTTCCTTTAATTCTCCTGAAAAGTGGATGCAGGAAATTAAAAGGAAAAAACATCCAACAATGCAAATGATTTCTGTATTTTTGCAGAGGTCAATCTAAAGGTTTGATTGCCAATATATGAACAACTGAACAGCAAGTTTTCAGACAGGAGACTTAACGGTCCGCGCTGGTGGATGTTTCTACGCCGCACCAGCTTACAGCTTCGGTTTACAGCTTCTGGTAAAAATCGCTGCGAATGCTCAATGACACCCGCAGGCTTTGATACAGCTTCTCCACAGTCTCAGTGAAACATTCTTCGGTGTCACTGAGGTATGTTTATATGCGCGGCCACCACGCCCTCGCTGCAGGACTGTCATATTATGACCGTCTCCGTCCTCAAATTAGGATGTGCTTGTGCCTCCGTAACCGACTGGCTGCACTTCTGCGGTCTTAAAGGAGACAAGAGAGACACTTTGTGAGGACATTATTCAGCAGGACAGACGGAGGGCGCATTTTTTTTTTTTACCGACACTTTCGCTCCTCTTGTCTCGCCACTGTTAATTCCTGCTCTCTTCACCTGAACCCGATTCTAACAATAGGACAAGTTGTTGCCCTGACAGCCAATTAAAAATATTGTAAATTAATGTTCATAAATAAGCCAGACTTATTAAAAAAACACGTCTGTCTGATATGCTGCCAAACCATCGAGCGCAGCCAAAATAGTGTCAGCCTGAGAAGTCACGGCCTCCACCAAAGCTCAAGGTGCCCTGCGATATCTGGCAGCGGTCCGCTAACTAGACTCCTGTAAGTGCAAGTTGTGAATTGGAGCTGACGTGGATCAAAATGAAGACAGCCTGTTAATGGTTTGTTCCCCTCCTGCCACCACAGAATGTGCGCGCTCACCGCTGCTGACTGGGATGCCGCGTGTAAATCTTTATCCCACAAACAGCGGAGTTTAACAGATGATGTTGCCGTCTTGCGGCAAAATCATTGGAACAAATGTGAGGTTTTGTTTTTTTGAAGCATTTTACACAGTTTGTGGAAAACAGGCTTCACATCAACGATCGTGACATTTAATGTTGTTGCGACATGAAGTTATTGGCTTTATCTTCCAGGGGGAATGCAGCTCGAGCTCCGATTAAAAGGCTGAAACAATCGGCCGGCTTTAAACTTCGACACATCATGGAAATGCGAGATATTTTACCGAACAGCTCGAGGAGCTGCAGGAGTGCAAAAATGTGAATGTCACGCCGTGAATATTTGAGCATGAAATGAACACAGAGTTACAAAAACTGAAGTCATACTCACTTTTAATCTTGCCAGTTTGGCTGTGGCCAAATTTACTCATATCCATACTACCGCATTCTTGTACCCGTGAAGTTTTCATTTCAAAAGATCCTACAAAAAAAAGAGAAGATTTTAACACAAAACACACGATGGATGCAGAGGTGCAAATGTCGACGACGTGACTGATGTCACTTTTCAGTTGCATAATCTCTCCTTTACCACCTGAATGTTTTTGGGGTCATTATAGCAAAGCGACCTGATCATCACATGATGTCATTTGTATGCAGCAGGAACACAACAAAAGGACAACGACATGACGGCCCACCTGCTGCGTTTTCTCTGAGGGTGTTGGTTTACATGTAATTACACCTCGATGACAGAGGAAACACATTTGATTTGCTGTCACAACTTTGGCTCATCAATTTTTACATTCTGTCATTAAATGTTCAACTTCACCCAGCTGAGTTGATCTTTAAAAAAGTACTTGGTAGCAGGTAACTAATGGAAAACCTTGCACGCGGAGTAGGTGCTTATTTAAGACCCACTGTGACTCTTGCCATCTTTTCCTGATGATTCTAGACTTTGCAGTGCAGGAAGTGTGTGAACTCACCTATTGGTGTGTGCAGAGCAACGTGCTCCTGGTATGGGTTGAAATACTTGTACTGCTTCCCACAAAACTCACAAACATAGCTCCCCGTTTCTGGACGGAGGAAAAAAACACAGACAAACCTTTGTTCTTATCGAAACCACAGCGGTGAAGACAAGTATCGTGTTGCTACGATCAAACTCGTTGGATTAGTCGTTTTTTAGTAAAAACAAAAACAGGATAGCTTTGTTGTGTTAATCATTGGGTTATTGGAGCAGACAGAAAAACAGGAGGTCTGAATAGAGTGAAGGAAAGGAGAATAAGAAGTTGGTGATTCTTTTCGTCTTCGTCCAATCAAAAAAAAGGTCCCGTTTTGAAACGTTTAGCAGTAACTCAGAACACAGACACAGGGTTGCCCCTGCATAGTGTGTCGAGGTTCACACACTATCCCCAAATCAGTAGGAGTCATTAGTGCAGTGACAAAGTGCAGGCTTCCCACCTGCGAACACTGCCAATTGTGTTTGAAGGGACATGCGCTGCTGTCGGTTGAACCCGCGGTCTCTGCAGAGGAGGGCGAGAGCTTTTTCCCCTGCGAAAGAGGACTTTGGGACTCATGTTCTGAAACCTTTGCCAGCGTGGAGTTAGCTTATATGCTCATTGGTATGTTTTTTTGATTTCTCTAACAAGGATTACCACTGCGAGTTAAACGCTTGCATTACAAACTGCCCTTAACACACTGAAATGGATACGAGAGGACTCAGGAATGCAAGCTTGGACACGTGCATCAAAGTCAAAGCCTAATAATTTTTCTCTACAAATCCAATGAGCTCTAGCATCAGAAAAATTCTCCCTACAATTGATATAATTACATCACACAACAGCCAAGAAGTCAATCCAGCTTTTCCTCTATTGAGAGATTTTAAAAAAAAAATCATCTAAAAATTCAATTTGCTCTGTAGCAACATTAGCTCAAACAAAACTCTTAAATATTGACTTTAAACTAGAGGTGTTAACCGCACCTCACCTGCCGGGGGGGGGGGGGGGGGGGGGGGGGGGGGGGGGGGGGGGGGCGGGGGGGGGGG
>JASSRZ010000083.1:10556347-10566975 GCA_032164315.1 Malacoctenus gilli | reverse complement strand
AAACTAGAGGTTTTAACAGCACATCACATGCACCCCCCCCCCCCCCCCCAAGCTTTTTGATTACCAACCCGCAGCTGAAAATGGACAATTCTGCCGTTCAGTCGACAATGTGAGCTCAACAATGAAACTCCAACTTCTATTTATGTCGGTGTCGTCGCAGCTTGGCTGACACAGTGTGCCTGCATGACCAGAACCAGCGTGAGGCGGCCAAAATAAGTCTTCTCAAATAGGACAGCTGTGACCTCAGTGCTGCCAGGGAGACTGAGAGGCCGCAGTGTTTACTGCCTTTATTCAGCTTGAGAGTTAATGAGGAATAAAAACCTCCTGAATGTTTTGGTTTCAAGATTTTAAATCGCTGAACTGGGACTTAAGACATGAGCCACGTTTCCAGTGCCACATTTGGAGGACGACCCATCTCTACTTGGGTCTTTTCTGGATTCCAACAATGCGAACACACAGTTGAGTCTCGCTCGGCTGCAGTGCTGGTACACGTGTCACCGTTTTACCCTCACTGACATAGATCATTGAAACGTGCAATTTCTGTTGCCGGAATTTTAAAAAAGGGCGGGTTTTGTCTCTCGTTAATGATTTGTTGTCATGAGTCAGCCATTAATGTCACTCCCTGGCCAATTGGTGACCTATGTCATGGTTCTAGGCCCCTCGGAGCACAGCTCGAGTGGGAACTAAAAATAATCTGACAGCAGGTTTCACCACCTGAAACTGAAGACCGCGTAGATCCGAGCCGAAGCCTCAATTCTCTCAAAAAGAGAGTCCAAAAGTCGAGCATACATTCGATGTGCCGTTCCACCTCTACTTTAAACAAAGTACATCAAACAGTCTTACTTGGTCCGATTTTCTGATAGGGTTCAACTGGTTCCTCCTCCTTAAGGCCATCAACAGGCAACACAACCTGCTCATACGGATCTGAGATGAAAGAAGAAGGAGGATCATATTAGCTTCTACTGTCTGGGTTCAAACTTAGACAGAAGTACTTCCACGTACACATTACAGCCAGAGACTCTGATAAAGTATGCGCGTCTGGAAGAGCTTGCATTTCTCAAATGCGATTTCGAGTCTGTGTGGAAGCTCGTTGTTGTTTATTCTTCCTCCTCAGTGTACCATTACTGTGTTATATATTACAGACTCCAAAAAGAGAGAAAAAAAAAATCAAAACAAAAATTGTTATGCCCTCAAATTTTCTTGACTGGCAGCTTAAACATGAAGCATCTTCGCCTCTTTCAGATGCACTTTGCTGAAAAGAGGCAATGATTAGACACTGGCCATTTTTCTGAGTATTTTGTAGCCTTTTAGTGTAAAAGCTGCTGCATCCCTCCGCCTCCCCCCCATCCCCGACCTGCTCCTCTTTACCGTTTAACTCAAGTTTTGCAGCTGCAGCAGGAAGTACAGCTTCTTCAGCGCGAGGACAGTGTGAAATGGGAGGTTTCACAGAAATGCTTTCAAGCTCAGGTCTTGGGAGTTTGCGAGGCGAAAAAAAAATAAAAAAAAATCGATAATTGTTATGCAAACTGCAAAAACTCTCGGTTACCATCAACTGCATGCAGGTCACGGTGCTCCTGGAAGCAGCTGTAGTATTTATACTTCTTGCCACAGATGTCACAGGAGTAACGGAAGCTACCTGCAGAGGAACACACACAGGTTTTTTCCTCGTGACTAACATACACACAGAGGGGATTTAAAAAAAAAAAAAAAAAGCATGTGTACAGAGTTCACAACTTGAAGGGAAGATGACAGAAGGAACAGAGACTCCAAAACTGGACTCTGGACACTCCAGATGAAGAGTGAACGTGTTCAGCAGCAGAATTTCTGCACATGTAAGTTGTGAAAAGCAGTTCGACACCTTGCGGCCCGAAAGGTGTTCCAGTGGCTTTTCACACCTAATTTTTCAGGAAAGTGCTACATAGTGCCAGAAAAAGAGCAGAGGAGCACTGTTCTTAACCTCTCTGCTACAGAAAGGGACGACGGGAAGAAAGCAGAAAGTTACACGAGTGAGATATTTATCGGCTGTTAACTGATACACAAAGTGAGTTTTTAACCTTCCTGCCAGGTTCAATTGACCCATGTTGAAAACTTCTGAAAACGCTTCAGAAACAAGAAAATAACTTTTAACTCGTTTATTTAACTTCATGTTGATTACATCGACTATTTGCGAGACAAACTCTGAGATCAAGAATGATAAAAAAAAAAGTTTTTCTAGTTGGATTTTGGACCTGAAGCCAAGGACGCAGGTCCAAAACTGAAGAAAATAAAGCTGATCTTCCTACTCTGTTTATATAAACTGATAATAATAGAGCTATTAATAATGATGCAAGTCTTCAGTTAATTTGAAGAGAGCTTTTTTGTTTTCATTCGATTTGTTTTTATCAGCTTTATTTCAGCGAGCAAATGATTCCAACTGAAAAAAAACTACATAGAAATCAAGTTGTTTCATTTGGAACATTTTTTACCCAATAAAATTAGAAGCAGAGACTTTATTTCTCATTTGTCTTTTATAGATTGTTATGGCTGCGCTTTTTCTTGCCAAGTCATTAAAGGCCCCACAGAGCAAAAAGGACATCAGGCATTCAGATTACTTGTCCGGCTCTCGCTAATTTTGCTGCGAAGCGCTGTGCGGCCAGGTGGCTGTTGACAAGCGGGAACGTCCGAAGTGCCTCTTGGCACAACACGGTCGATTCCTGTGTGAAGGCAATCTGTTGCGTGAGCCGCGCGGCGCGGAACGACCACAGGGGCTCGAATCAGCGTCCGGCCGGCCGGCGCTTCACCGGCCGCCTTGGCTGCGGCCCGCCGTCCGCAATGACCCGTCAGAGGGATGTTGACCCAGTGAAAAGGCCTCCCACCACACACCCAAGTGACAGATGGTTCATCTTTTAGCAGCAGATCGTCAACTTCTAAATTTTTCTGCTCTCTGTTCTCTAGAGAGACTCTGTTAATTCAATCAGCCGCATTCCTGAAGTAATTCACAGATATTCAAACAGGACACAATATTCTCCAGAAGCACGCAGGGTATTCTTTCCAAACAGGGTGTGATCAAGGTCATGTTAAAAGATGAAAAAGATAAGAAAAACTTCTGAAAATGTCTGAAATGTTTTAAAAATATTGAATAATTATTGCGGAAACAGTGAGAGATTAACCTCACCAGTTCTCTTTATATTCTGTTTGACTAACAAGGAAATTCTGCTGTTAAAAAAAATAAAACTATTATGAGGCTGTCTCACTGTAAATGCATTTTAAACACCTCAAGGCTGCGATACTGCGCATACTCTCATTTTTCTCGCCAATTACTGTGATTAAAAGTATTTTCTACAAATTAGCGAATTCCTGGTGATTGTCAGTGTAATTAATGTTCCCATAACATAATTGCTCCAAGCAAAGGTGAGAGCACGTTGAGAGTGAATCACTGGGACTGAACAGCAGGCAGAAGTGGCTCTCGGAGCAGAACTGGCACAGGTTTGACTCTAAGATTTCCTTCAACTGAACACACCAAGGAACTTTGCAGATGGGGAAAAAAAAAAGAAAAAAAAAAAAAGGTCAATAACAACTAGACTAAAATTCCTGAAGAAATTTTGCATCATGGGCTACTGCCCCTAATTTTTTTTCCTTTATTTGTTTTTTTTAATGTATACAAGAGAACGAAAGACAGGCCAGCTTGGCCTCTGATTGGCTGACCCGAGTCCGTGCCTGTGTGTGCGTGTGTATCTGACCCAACTGTCACCAACTGCCAGACACAGAATGTGATTTCAGCAAATCGTTCACCCCGAACTCCTCCGGATTGCGATTGAACCGTAACAGCTATCTGAAAAATTCTTGAAGCGTGAGCGGCACGAGGGACGGGCGCCCAACCTAGTGTTTTTTGTTTTTTTTGACAATGGTCACATCACATGAAAGAGGAGACCGACGTTTTTTGCGTTAACTTCTCCTCTCAAAGCCAGAGTGGATAATATCACACCTTGAGTGTGGGAGCAAATCTGTGTGTTTCTGATTTTTACCGTAACGTCAACAGCGATTTTGGCCAAACCGTGCGAGATCCGGCCTTGTGGCTCCAATATGCCAGAGTTCCATCTTTTGTGACCCCTCGAATGGTGTTTCTGCGAGGTCGTGAGGCTGAGTTATTAGGTGTCCAAGTGGGCTGGATTTTTCCCCGTTTTTCAGCCTCCCCAGTCATGTCAATGAGAAAAAAGCGCCCGCTTTTTCTCTGTTTACTCAGGAACGCTATGACTTTTATGCCAGAAAAGTAATAGCACACTTCACCCAACTTATCCCCACATGCGTGCCGATTTTGGTAGCTTCGCGACGGAATATTAGCGCGCTGAAAATTCAGCGGAAGGGGGACAACTATAACATAGATGCGGTATAAGTATGGGGAATAGTAAGAAGGGAGACCTTGCCTTTGGCATGGCCCCCCCCTTAATTAAGGGCAGCAAATGCACTCAACAAGAAAGGGGCAAACTGATGCACAAAAAACAACTTACTATTAAAAAGAAAACACGTCTACTGTTTATCTATCCTGAGCTAAGAAGGGAACAAAATAACCGTCTGTAACCTGTGACAACTTGCATGAGGTGAAAATCCCAGTGCTTTATTACAGGTATTATGAACGTGGTCGACTGTTCTGCCAGCGGATTATTTAAATGTCAAACTAGATTTCCTGGACGCTGTTTCCTGTTATTCAGTCAGTGTGTGAAATAAATAACTTTCAACAAACCCCTTAACCCTCCAACGTGGCCTGTTTGTTTCATCTGAATGACCACTTGTTTAAAAACTATCTCAACCATGTTTCGAACTCTGCACCCGATCCGAAGCCTGTGTTGGATTGCCTGCTGTTCAAAATTCTCCTATACTTGTACTAGTTCTATGCAGGGACATTTTCAGCCATACTGAGTGGAAAATGTAGGTTTATTATCAGCTGGCCTGGTTTCATTTTTCCTCAGTTTTTAAAGTACAGGCCTGTAATGACGCTCAGTAAGTGGTTATGAACAGTTTGAAGCAGACAAAGTCAAGGTTACAACGCCGACAAAACTTTATAGCGCCGCTCTAAAAACTGAGGTTTAAACTAGTTCTGTTTTCTCAGTTGGTGAACCCAGTTTTTTTATCGTCCAGCGCTCAGTTTTTCTCTTTTGAAATCTCCAACAACTCCTCAGTTCTTGCCGTTTCTCTCTTGGTCTCTCTCTCTCTGAGACCTCAGAGGAAAAAGTCAAGTTTAAAAATAAACTTACAAACTGATATGTCAGTCATTATCGGGCCTAAATATGCAGCATCAACCAAAAAACGCTTTCAAGCATGTTCCATCCTCTTAAGAATTTAATCTAATAGCAATTTCCCTGCCAAGCAGCCACACTGGCCTACTTATTACCACTGTCACAGACCTTTTGGTTACAGTCTGTTTGTACTGCAGATACAGCTCATAAAAAAAAAACCAAAACAAAAAAAAAACAAAACCCAACAACCCTCTTGTTTCTGTCGGCGATGAAGATGGCCATTGTTTCTCTCCTCTGCACTGCGATGAAACCGCTACCTTTAAGGGCTGATGTGCACATTCACGTAATGACTGCCGAGAGTGCGTGTAGGAAGATTTATAAATAACCGTCGAGTACTACACTGAGGTACGAGTATTTTTAGTCCTAATCAAACTTTCACTGAGACGGTGAGAGGCCTGATAAATACGGATCCTAACGGCTGATGTGAAGTGTCATTCAAAGTGAGAAAGTACAATATTTGCAGGGGAGCGTCTATTGTATTTCTACAGGTCGTTTGAACCATTCGAGCAAAACCCTGAAACTTTACAGAGAAGCAATTGAAGTAGAATCCTCACAACATCTCGTAACAATGTTTGCATATAACTGAAGTCAAACAAGTATCTTGTACTAGCATGCTCGTTGGTTTCGTGAGTCAACGTGCGAAAAAGTATACTCACTGTTGGGGGGCTGGGGGAGGCCGTCTCCAACCATGCTTTCGGACTCTATTGATGCCAGAGAAGAAGAAGACAAAACAAAAAACAATTGGTCCTCTGTGAATAGAATAATCCGAACGGGTCCTCACAGCTTCCAGCCCCACTGGAGCCGTTATCTTTTACATTAAAATAATTCAGCGGACAATGAAACGCCATTAATGAATTAAATGCATTTCATAGCCAAAACAGGGCAAACGCGTGACTCATGCTGAGGAAGTGAATAATTCTCAGAGCATACTGTCAGGAGGCAAAACACAGCAGTCGGTGATTATTCTGCTCCGCACAAAGACCAAAACACATTTATTTGGGGGGGATATCTTACCTCTGTGTGCCCTGACATGAGTCTGAAAGCAGTTGTAGTACTTGTACTTCTTCCCGCAAACCCCACACACATATGAACCTGCACGACGAGCCAGAACTGCGTCAATCAGCAGCGCAACCGTCATCACAAACTCAAGTCTACACACAGAAGCAACGTCAAGAATGGATTAAAACATGAGAAATAATCCCGAGAATTTGATTCAGAGTGAAATATTCATATATATTTTTGAGTCGATCCACGTAAAATGAAACACTTTGTGTCGTGTAAAATTGTAGTTAATTTAAGTTAAAAAAAAACAACAACAAGTGAATCATCATCCATCTAGCTCTTAGTCGTCCTGTCACAGACAGCACATCAATTAGACGGCTAAACCACTTCTCTCGTTTGTTCCAATCAATTACATTTTTAAAAGACAGCAAATCATGCAAATGCATAAAAACACAATAAATACATTTCAAAAAAGAGGCCAGAAAAAATGTCGATCCACTTTGTCGGTGAAACAGAAATTGACCAGGTGTCTGAGGTTTATTTGTCACACTACGGGTGCTCTGTTTATCCCCTCGACACTAAAGATGCATCGCTTTCTTTTGGCGTCATCAATGATCATAAACGACATCTTGAAGTGTTGCCAGGTAAAAGCTTCACTTTTTAATCTAAAGTGACCACAAGACCCTTAAAGATAACCTCTGAACCAAATGCAATATTGTTATTTCATAATTATCGTGACTACAGGAAGCTCTACAGTTGTTAAAATTGATACATTTACCAGACAACCAGACAAGAATCCAACTGTAGGAGAAAACTGAGACTTTCTGTGTTTGGCTTCACTGTTGTGTTTCGGCCAATCACAAATTGAGGGGGGGGGGGGTCCACAGCCTGTCTTAGAGGCTATTTGTTGGGCTTCAGGGGAAAAAAGGTTTGAGTCACTGAACCACGATGATGAAACCTTTTGATATTTGGTAGATAACAAACGGATTATTGAAGGGAATACCAGAAACATGAGATTAACTTCTACTCAAGATTTAATAAAGGCCAGTATTGACTGGACCACTTCGGCTTCACAATGACAGCAACTCCTCGTTGCAACAGTTGTGGGGAACATCTGTGTGATGATATTAAAAGGAGGGGGTATCAACCGTATCAAGATACAACTGGACCTTAGATGGGAGCAGAATGCAGTCGAGCCGTTCCACATCTCAGCTCACTTAAATTACTAAAACAACCTCTTTTCCTCGCCTCCTCACTAATGTCACAACACTCCCATTTAACTGGGGTTTTGAGACATCCATCTTTAAGATTTTTAGCCGCCGCCGCGGCACATGGAGGTGAAAGAAATTTCATTTGTGCTCACGGGATTGGAAAATTACATTTTTAAAAATTCAACAGCAAGTGCCTGGTGTCAATAGTTTTCACAGAGGCCATTTCCTCTGACGAGAGAAGCTCCAAAGAAACCACTCGCAGTTATCTTAACCTGAAAAACTGCTCGGCAAAAGAGATGCCAGATGCTGGAAGTTTTTTTATCTTCTCTAAATGTCAATTTTAAAAGCCTGTTTTGGAGAGAGTCGGGAAGCAAGGTCAGCATCAATAAACACCAGACATGACTGCTGTCAGCAAATGCATATGTCCACATGTACTGTACATTCACACACCTATGCACGAGTCTGTGCTCTTCGTTGGAGGAGGAGTACCAAGGGCGAACATACCCTCGGTCTGAGCTCTACGGGATCCGCCTCCACTGGCGCCTCCATCATTTCCTCCAATGACAACACAGATCTCAGCGGGGTTGGCGTCGGCAACTTTGCCGTTGCTCGTCTCCGAGAGCCCGGGCTCTTTCTTGACAGTGACAGGTGGAGGGGTGTCAGTCTTGGTCGCGGAGGCATCGGTGGCGGCGCCCCCTCCGTCAGCCTGCTCCTTCGTGGGATTGGGTGCCTCCGTTGCACTCATGACTCCACCTCCTCTGAGCCTGTACGTCTGACGGGACCAAGAGAGAGAAGAGGACTTTATAGCACTGCGTACAGCTGAGGACCCAACTTCTGTTCTTAAACGCGTCGACTGAAAAGCCACCGATACAACCTGGTATCAAAAGTTGCCTCAATTTTTGGCGCCCAGTTTCGGTACCTCAGAGTGGATCACGACTTGAAATTTTGATAATGCTGGCTGTGATTGGCTGCAATGTTCCACAGAGATGAGATGGAGATATAAATAGCGTGATCATCCCGACACAACATGTTTTATAAAAGAGTTTCTTTTTTTAAGTAGGTATCTAGGAACCGGTATCGAAGCGATGTGTCACTACTGAGAAACTTAGAAAGCCACCCGGCCCTTTCATTGCATGACTTGTCGCTAATATATAGGATTAAAGCTCAGAAGCGGGGTTGCCAGGTCAGACACAAATGTGCCGTTTTCAAACTACCATGGCAACACAGTCAATATTAAGGAGAGAGAAAAGAGCCGTCTTGATGTCGGCTCTTAAGTACAGTGTCTGGGACGAAAGAAGCAGCAGCTTCCATCTGACAAATAAAGAAGTCTATAAAGACTCAAACTATAAGGATCATCCTCGGGTTTTTTCCCCCTGAATACAATGAAGAGCTATGGGAGCTCAAAATATATAGGAGATAGCAGGGTAATACATCTGTGCCTGTGTCGTCTGGAGAACGGGGGAGGGGGGGGGCAATTTTGTGTCAGCTGCGGAGAAAAAGAGTGGCTTAACTGTTCATAAGTGACCTTTGATGGCATGAATTCCAGCGCTTTGTGGCACCCAAACGCTCTAATTTCAGAAATATCTAAATTACACAACTTGCCACTTCAGCACACAGCTATAAAAGGCCTTGTCAAGAGAATGTGCTCAAAATGCAACCAAGCAAAACAGAGTTATGCCAGGATGACTGATATTATGGAAAGAGGGAAAATTGGCCTGCTAATAATAGCGCACCAATACAGCAACAACAAGCCTTTTCATAGCCCAAATCCACCTTTCTTTGGATGTGAAACACCACCAACAAGCCTCGGCGAGCGGGCCCGTGAAGTGGATAATGTTGAGACAAAACATTCAAGGTTTACAACTCAAACAGCTTAACTACACCTGCAATGTAATAAAAAAAAAGTAGTGTCAGCTGCACGGCACCGTATGCGCAACACTTAGCGGGAATGAAGGACCTTTTTCCAACCTTCGCATGAAACAAGCTTGAATGCGGCTTTTCAGAAAGTAATTCAAAAGTTTGTGTGCGAGATCTGTGTTTAAAAAACATGCTCGCATTCAATTCACCAATGTCGTTCTCAGTGTCTGATGTTTATGTTCGAGCCGTGTCTTTCTATCCTGAGCTGTGCAGTTTATCTTCTTTCTCTCTCATTGTGTCGAGTCTCAATCGAAGGTTCATATCAACATGCTGAAGCCTCAAATTTGTTTCCCACGTAAAGACAAGCTCCATTCCTGCATCACTTTTCATTGTACAGAAAAGTGCCCGTCTGAAGAAGAGAAGTAATCTACTGCATTTTAATTCGTTTAAAAAAAAAGGAGAGAAACTTGACGTGGCAGGAATCTCTGAATACGGACAGACGGCGAGGCGGTGAAGGGGCACCGTAAAGCTGCTTTTCTATTCGACTGCTCAACTCTATTTCGGTCAGTTTTGCATTGACAGGCTTCTTTCCTGTTGCCCCGATGTTGAACCCAGATCTGAACCGTTTGACGACGGTTTTTTAAAGAACCTAAAAACTCAGCAAGAGAAGGTGTTTGTCGGGAAAAAGCTTCATTAGCCTTGTATGATGCTCGCTGGCACCTGCTTGATGGAGACAAGCCGTGTTTAAAATTAGTTTGGAACCTATTTACAACACCTCCATTTTCTTTGTTCCTTGATATGCTGCCTTCTTTCTTCTTTACAAAGTGAAACATTTGTTGGACAATATTAAAAACAAAAAACAAGGAAAGCTAAAACTAAAAGAATATTAAGCACAGAAAGCAATCTTTGTGCTCGTTCGATAATTTTGGAATATCAGAAAGAATAAATGTTTGTGGAAAAGATAACTGTAATCTTGTTTTGATTAGCTGAGGTTTGAAAAAAGAAACATTGATGGAATTGGAAAAGCAGTGAGGCTCGCTGATTATTTCTTCAGAAAACAAAAAAAAAATCTTCAATTAATTTGGGTTGGAGTGATCTAGGCTCATCAGAAATATGGACCATGTTTGTGGTTTGAGTTTCAATAAAGTTCATTTTGGGCTTTAAATGAGGTTAAGGTGTCCCAGGGTACAGAGTTAACAGGCAGCAAAAACGTGATTTCACCTAAACCAAGCAAGGTTAACACAAACACAGTGAAAATCAGAGCAGTATTTACAGTATTAGTTAT
>JASSRZ010000083.1:10539693-10556247 GCA_032164315.1 Malacoctenus gilli | reverse complement strand
AACGTGATTTCACCTAAACCAAGCAAGGTTAACACAAACACAGTGAAAATCAGAGCAGTATTTACAGTATTAGTTATACAACATGCCGTAAAAACATTTCTCTATCTCTATTGCACTTTTTAGGTGTAATATTCTTCATCTATATCCTTCAAAACAGATGGTGCATTTCAAATATGTGGTCTATTTTTCTATGTTTCAAAAGTCTCTTAATTGACAATTAGAAACCCACCGTGGAGTCAATAACAGTGACATGAAAGACGTCTGGAACCACCAGGACACTCTGTCGAGCTTCAAAAGTTTATCTGCAGAGACTGCTGGAAGGACAGCCCCTCCTCAGCAGCACTACTTCAATCACCGCCTCATAACAGGGCGATGAGACGAAAGCTACCCTCCAGTAAAATGGCATTTAAAAGCCCACTCGGAGTTTGCCAAATGGCATTTAGAGGAGCGCATGAGAAAAAAGTCAGCGCCAAGACACTGGAGTGGCTCTAGGACAAGTTTCAGTGTGTCGCCAGGCGGCGCAGCCAAAGTGCAGACTTAAAGCCCACAGAACATCTGTGCAGAGACCCGAAGATGCCACTTCAGAGGCACTTCCACGTCCAATCGGAACGGCGCTCCGGAGCATCTGCCAGAGAGCGCCAGATAAACTGCCCAGATCCAGGTGGGCAAAGGTTGGACCAACTCAGCCAAACATCTCATTGACTACAAGTGGTGCACACTGTACTCGTACCGAGTACTGAAGAGGAGGACCAAATTCATCCGTCTGTTCAGTGAGTCCAAATCGAAAAACATGTTTAGCACAGAAGTTGAATTTTTGGGGGGTAAAAAAAAGATGACCCACTCAAAATAAAATCATTTCACCTTTGTAAGCAGCAAAATTAATACAACTTGCTCCAACTGTGGCATGACTGGCCTTTCACGGCTTTTTTATCTGAGCTCTTGCCGTGTTTGGGTAACATTTTTGTCTGTTTCCGGGTCAAAAGACAGACATTTCATATCTCTCGAAGAATCGTAAAAACAACATGGCAACAGCAAACAAAACCAGCTCAATTAGAAGCTTTCATGTCGAGTAAAAGTAGGAGTGCGTTTCCTGTAAACTGTGTAAACAGGAGGTTTAATGGGAAAAGTACCACCATGCTAAACATGCCTCATTTTACATTTTGAAAATGTTTTCTGTTTGGAATTTTGGTTCTTCAAACCATCATCAGTAGTGCTGAGAGTCGAAGGGAAAAATACTCTACATGTGTTGTTGTTAATCACAGTACTTGTGCGTTTCTGACACTCTGGAAGTAACTAAACATCAGATCTCAGATGCATGAAACGGCTCCCAGAAACAGCTAGCATTAGCAACGAGCATGTAAACATGCGATGATATTTTGCTGCTCAGTTCATGAAGCTCGAAACAGATGAGACAGCTTCATTTGTAATAATGCTGTAGGTCAATCTGTGTCGCACAAAGGGTCAACGACTCACACTTAGGACTGGGGGGGGGCTATGGAAACTGTTACAAGTGGGACTGTGTGGCCCCCGCAAAAACAAATGTATAGATAGTGAGGCCGCGTCCACATGGCGACGATAAACAAGTTGTTTGATTTTCCAAAACAGAAATGTGGAGTCAAGCACAAGTGGAGACAGACGGACTCGCCTTCAAAATAAAAGCAACAAGCATATTCCTGTGACTGCTATGGACTCTAGAAGAGTTTTTCCACAAGTTTCTCTGAAATCAGAGTCGGTAATAAGCCTCGGACGCTCCCATGACCTCTGGCGTCCCACCGAGGGGACCCCACACCCCAGGTTAGGAACCATGGGTATAAACATTTTGTCTAAACAGGACTGATATTTTTCAGAGCCCAAATGTCCTTAAACGTGTCCTTATTTTGGTGTGTGTGGCTCACATGGTGGAGCGATGATAACATGGCCTCCCCATAAGCCCGCATGATCTTTGTTTTTGTTTACATCGGCGTGCACATAAATCTCAAACGAGACATTAGAAGAGTAATCACATTAAGACATTTTGAGTCTGGACAAGGGCAAAGTTGAGGTTAATGTGATATTATAATGTCTGCAAAATAACCAAGCTTCTGACCATCAACTGGCTGGATCAGCATCTCATCTGACTAAAACTTCATCTGAATAAAAATAAAAATCAAACACACAGTAAACCAGCCTGGAACCGACTGGTCTCGGCGAACGAGCAAAACCAGCAGAAAAGCTGGATGGATGTATGTTTGGATGCAGCCAACATGGCGAGGAGGCATTAATTCAGCTGACACAAAAATGTCAAAATAGATGCAAAGACTTAAAAAAAAACGTGTTCACTTTCAAATAAAGGAGGAGATTAAATTGATGGTGGATCTCGCGTCACGTAAACAGTCCGACAAATCGCTTCTTGTTCCACTGCGTGGCGCCTGCTCGCTTCACACGAACGGTTAGAGAAAAATTTATGTTTGAAAATGCAACATACAAAAAAAAGTCACTGGAACACTCAGCTCGCGTTTCCCCTCACAAACGGACCAGTGTCTTTGTCAACCCTGTTTCACATTTAAAAGACATTTCCCTTCTCAGATGGTTTCATTTAAACAACCCTTTGAAGCCCACAGTGGTAAAATTGGCTATTAATGTACAAAAAGCAATGATTAGAGAAACTCCAAAAAAAAAAATTGAAAACATGTTTGTGTAGCAGAACAGGGCGGGGTTTTTTTTGTTTTCTCTGCACCATTAATCATGTCAAATGCCCTCGAATTTATTAGTGAGCCACAGTGGGGGCCCATACCTGGGAACATCTAAGGGGTTAGTAAACTTCAACCAGCCGAGTGGTTAAACGTTATACACATAACGACTTGCAATGTTTGGATATTCAGACATGTGTTGGACATTTTACTGCAGGATGAGCATGTCTAAGGCTCCTAAGTATATTATTCGTTAACTTTTCTTCGGCAAGGCTCTCGGTGCTTCACTTGGGAAGGACGCTTTGTTTTTTCAAGCGTGGTTGGCTGCAAGTGAAGCTGTTCTCCAGGAACTAACTAAAAGAAATTCTCCCAGTCGTGTTTGTTCAAAGCATAATCACGGCAAACAAAGGCTCGGGCCCGAGCAGGGGGAATCAATGCAGAACAAGTCCTCGCTTCACCTATTTTATGATTTCTTTCTTAATGGATATCGGCTGATATTGATTGGCTTCCCGATTGATTCGAGTTTACCCTACTCTGGGGGGGGGCGCGATGCATCTCATTTCCTCCTTTAAACAAGCAGAAAAATAATATTCATACAGACTGACCCCTTGTTCTCTGAAACTGAATTATTTCATGGATTTCTCTGTCATCTGTAATCCAATGAAACGCCGGCGAAGACACACATGTATCTGAATTAGATCTTTCCCTTAGTCATGCATGTAATAATGTCCTGCGCAGCGTTTGAGTGCATACCCTGAATATATAAAACGCCTGTTGTGGCCTGTTTTGTTCTAATTAAAGTCAAAATGCAAAATTAGCCATCTGGCCTTATGTTCTCTCCCCCTCTCCGCTTTTTTCTTTTTATATAGTCGGAGGCTTCTGATATGCAGTAACCTACAGCGAGATGGCAGGACGAAAATCTAAACCAGACGCACATTTGCTTGATGTTCCTTTCGAATAAAAGCACAACCTCGACCAACTAAGATAAAGAATAGCACGCGGGCAGGAAACATGGCGGGATTAAATTATCAAATGCCATTTGGGTATCAAGCATGTATAGATGCTATCTGTACAAAGAGGCAGTGAAATAGGGAGGGGGATATGTGATTTAAGTCCATTTATTACACTCATTTTCTTTTTGTGATTCGGCCCAGCTGGGCTTTAAAATGTCAATCCCTGCATATTAACCGTTCTGTTAACCATTATGTCACTGCACTAAATTTATCTAGGGCTGCAAAATAAGGAGGTTAGGCACACAAGGAGGGAAAGGAAAAAAAGCCCACATCTCTAGGACCTACCTCTGTTCAGAACTCAGCTCTTAGTCGAGGTACTTAAAATAATTGCCCTATATTTGGGCAGTACTGTATCTGCCTTTGCACAATAATGTAGTAAATCAATCAATGTGCTTGGTTACTTGGGGAGGAGGAAGAAGAAGAAGGAGAAGGAGCAGCAGGAGGAGGAGGAGGGGAAAAAAGCAGCCCTGTGCTTCTAACCTGCGGAGATTTTCTTACTTTGAATTGTGCCTCGCTCTGCCAAAAATCACTGCGCTCTGCAAGTTAAGTAGACTGGAAGAGAGATTCCAAATATAAAATACAAATTTGTTTAAGGCTCATGAAAATGTTTCCACTCTGGAGGGATTAAAAATAGGAATCAGCTAAAATGGGAGATGGAGGAGGAGGGGGGTGGGGGGTGGCGGTGGTGGTGGTGGTGGGAAGTGAAGGGGATGGGGGAAGTGAGGAGGGGTGGAGGGGGGTCACTTCAATCACTGCTTTGACTGCATGTTTGTATTATCCAGAGCAGAGTCAGTGACTGGGAGCGCGAGGTTGACCAAAAAACCTGTTTCACACTAAACGCTTTGCTTTTGCCCCCCCCCTTTCTTTAATCAAATGCACATTTTCCTGTCCTGTTTAATAAATGTCTTCCAACATGGTGTATGACCAATGATTTCAAAAAGCAATAATGCAGAGAAATGGATAAATCCCCCCCCGCCTTCACTCCCTCTCCACCACCACTACTCTCAGTCACTCTCTCGCACACATTTATATGGGATGCTCTGGAAAAAAGAAACTGTGTCGTCGAGTAAAATTCCATCAGCATACACTCCAAAAAAAAAAAAAAACCCATAAAAACCTTTTCAATCTATATGTTAATGCCACGAATTAAAATTTAATAACAAGAGATATTGAAAAGCAGACTTGAATTATACAAAAATAAATCCTGAAAGATCAGGGCCCTAAAATTAGAAATTCAGCGCTGCATCCGGACCGCTGCTAAACCCCCTTGTAGGCTGGCAGATTAAATTTTTGATGAAAATCAAAATTACACCGCGCACTGACGCAGGCGCAGCAAACCTGGCACTATTGTGATTTATGGATTCATTAAACCCGCGGGAGGTCCCCCCCCCCCCCCAACCACACACACACACATTCCTCTTCTCCCTCCAACACCTCCTCCCCTTTTTTTTTCTTTTCCCCCCACTCAAAGAAATGAGATTTGCTTTGCTGGAGAAAAAAATTTGTATTTTCGGAGAGAAGCTACCGGGGCGGCGCTCTCCCTCCCGAAACGGTCAACTCGGGGAAAAAAAAAAATAAAGAAATGAAGCAAAAGGAGAAAAAAATAAATAAAAAGGAGCGTCTGTGTATATAACCACTGCACGTAAACAGGCCTAATTTTCATTGCTGCAGCAATTGAACATCCCCATGCATTATTCATGAAACCAATAAGGTTCATTTTTACAAAGGGAGAGGCAGGAAAAATATGTGCAGAATGCACAGAATTTTTTTTTTAATGCAGCACTCCCAACCTCTGAAAAAGCCATTCCCCGGAGACTAATTTAACTGAAGCCATTTTCAGACATTTCCAACATGCCACTAAGAAAATAAGAGAACATAAGGTGTTTGCGATGTTTACAAGGGCTGTAGGTTTTTCAGGCGCATTTAGAAAATGAATCTATAATCGTGCATTAACAGGAAGAAAGAAAGAGGGAAGAAGAAGCAGGCTGACAACAAAGACAGAAACTCTAAAAACAGCCGCATAACCTCCAAACAAAAAGTGAAACCTTGTACAAAGTTTGGAACAATTAGAGCCGCAGTGCCGCTTTAAAGGCTGTGATATGATCCCCCCCCCACTCCCCTCCCTTCGCCATCTTGTGTTTATCAGAGCCTGGAGGGACAAGTTCCACCTCTCCATCCAAAACTCGGCACTCGGGTGAAACAAATCTTTTGTTGATTTAAAGCGCAGCAGCAGCATTCCTCTCAACTTACTCGAAATAAACAAACCTCATTAACTGAATCAGACGCCCCCCCCCCTCTTCACCCCCCTTCTTTTTTTTTGGGTTTGGTCTCAAACTGCACCACGACCCCTGAGAGCTTTGTAACTCATTACTTGGTCCTTCAGGTATTCTGCATATAAACATTCCCGTCACCCACCGGCCGATCCAAACCTATTAAACCCATGACACTGGTTGCCTCTCACTTCAATTCTGCACTTTGACTGAAACTCCTGCATTTTGATTAGACTTTTTTTCTACTCTTTTTTTTGTGAAGCAAAGGTCAGAATTTACACCGGGATTTTGCATACCAGCCATACAATTTCCACCAGCCCGTCTGAATTGAATGAATACAGATTTGAAGGTCAGCATTAAAATTACCCACAGCAAAATGGCCTCTGCAGTTTCCCTTACATTAAAATAAAAAGCAAGCCATGCAAGATGGGAAACTGTTTGGCGTCTGCAGGATTAATATAAACAGTGGAGGCACTGGTTGTGATTGTTTTTCCTGCCCTCAAATTATGCTGACATTGGCTTTTTTTCCCCCTTTTTTTCCTCCAGTGCTGTTCAGTTCACTTTGGATAGCTTTTTTTCTCCTTTTCTTTCCGCTTACACATTTCCCATCTCTAGGAATCAAAGTCAAAAAAATGTTCCTAATTTACCAAGCAATAACTTAGAGCCACACACATTAAAACGCTCAAATAAACAGTTATACAAGAACAAACTGAGAAAAACAGCAGCTGATTTAGAAGCCAGAGGAAGGTTCATTTTCTCTCTCTTTTTTTTTCTCAAGCATTCATCCAAAAGAGGAGAAGAGATTTGACGAATGACAAAATGCCCTTTAAAAAACACACACAAGCCTTTACCTGCAGTACAAAGCCAGACCTGAGCAGGCTGTTTGATTACCACCAAAAAAGGGAAAGTATTCACTTGCAGTGAGCTTTGAATGCAGTCAAAAAAATCAATCAGGATACACCAGAGTGGCAGCAGCAGTGATAAAACGCAAGCAGTCAGGGGGAAAAAATGACATCTTGGAACAAAAATCCAGCACAAGTTTGAGGAAAATGAAAAAAAAAACTTAACATCTGCAGTGATACGTTTTGCTCGCGGCCCTTTAAAGTGGCGTTGAATGCACTCAGTGAGAGCAGCTCATTTAAATTCCGATCTCTCTGCAATCTTTTGTACTGATTTCGCAGAAAGGGGAGAAAAAAAAGCGATTCACACGTGTCATTTCATTTCAATCCCAAAACATGCGATTCACATCCATTCATTTTAACAACATGTCACACACGCCCCCTTCACCATAAACTCACATGCGATTACCAAAAAAAGTCTCTTAACTAGTCTCGTTACAATTTATAATTTCACACACCCCTCTTCAAAAAGAGGGACCGCCTACAGGTGGCGCCAGCGGCACCCAGATTTAAAATCCCCTATCCTCCCCCAAAAATAAAAGTCCAAATGAAAAATTTCACATGACGACAGTTTGAGGCTTCTCCTCGTCTACCTTGCGAGCAGCTGACAGCCGTCAAATGCGAGCCGAAAAGTCCGCCTCGGTGACGAACCAAGTGGCGGGGAGGCAAACTCCCGAAAGCTGCGGGCTTAAATTTGAAGGAAAAATTCACAAAAACATGGCTGCAGGAGGTTTTTGTGTTTCAGATTGTTCCTCCCCTCATCGTCCTTCATGTTGCCACTATCGCCTGGTTCCCCCCCACCCCTCTCCACACAGCAGCACCACCACCACCCCCCATATAGGATACATCAAAAAATACACAAGCTTTCAACCACGGGTGGAGAAACTATGTGCAGCGACGAGCAGACAGCAGTTTGCACAGAAACTTCATTAGGGGAAAAAATAGTCACGAAAAGAGAAAAAAACATCAACAGATTCGGTCTATTTCAGATGGTTCCTGCACCTGGTTTAAAAGCAGGCAGTTGTGCTAAAAAAAAAAATTAACAAACGACTCCCCCCACCCCCCGTGTCGTTTTCTAACGCAGAGAGAGGGCAGAAACTTAACATCCGCTAGAGCAAATTTCTCAAATTGAAAGATTTCTAAATGAGGAAAAAGGGAGCAAACAGCGGCTTGACATACCTCCAAAAACGATGCAGCTCATGCGAAACCAGGCTCCCGCTCCTGAACGCTTCCCTCCCCGACCAGAGGTGACTGCACAACTGCTTCCTCCGAAAAATTGTGAATTAGTTATGAGAAATTCCAAATGATAAAAAAAATTTCACCACCGCGTTTTTTCCCCTCTCTCTCTCTCCCTCACTGTCTCTCTCTCGCTCGCTCTCTAACCTCGCGACTCGCTACGTTACATTTTAGAAAAGCGTAATGGCGTAATGAGTCATGAATATGTCGAGGTTGGAGTCGCTTCGTGCAGGCTCTCCGTTGCTGCCTTGCACCGGTGGTTTGTGTTGCGGTTCCTCTGGTGGAAATTTTCGTCCGCCATATACAAGGGCAGATTCCGAAATTGCAGCGGCCCGGGTATGTGTGCGTGCGTGCGCGCCCGCGTCTGTGCGTGTTCGTCGTGTGCTCGTTGTGTGTGTGGACGTGTGTGCGCGCGCGTGAGCGTGTATGTGTATGTGTGTGTGTTAGCCCGCATGAAAAAAGGGAAAAAGTCTGGGAAGAAGATAGGAAAAAATGTGTCGGCCAACCATGAAGTTACGCGGGGAAAAAAGCGACAAAAAATTACGCAGCGGATAAAATTCTCGTGTGAGCCCAAAACATCACAGCGACAGAGTTTCTGCGGCTTCACGCCGAGGTTGCTAAGACACCAAACCCTTTTCTTTGCTCATGAACCCCTGCTATTAATAATGGTGTCAGTGTTCATGATCCTGATCAAAAAACCTCGTAAAACCACTACTTATTTATCTTAATCAGATCAACGATCAGCTTCACAGCTGTTTACATGGCTTCCAATTCTACCGTTTCTAAATATTACTCTTCCTATTAGACTTTCTATTTAAACGACGAAAAAGAGGTTCGTTAACACTTGTATATACGGATTCAAATCAATGTGTACATGTAAATACAACGCTGGACAACAAACACGCTGATGTGAGCAGATTTGCTGCTGTTAATTTGCAGCGCCTCAGCACAGTTTCTTAATCATTATTTAGGAGCAAGGTTTTGGCTGGCCAACAATTTTAGTTTTCTCAGCCTCACCATGAGAATTAGCAATCTTTTCATTTTCAAATAGTTCGGTTTTTGTTTCCACATGTCTCTGCCGCAGGATGTTCAAAGAGTCTGTCTTTGCCCGATAACGATTTAATGTCATTATTTCCTTTCTGGCATCCAAACAGGCGGGATATTTAGATGAGATAATTTGCTGAAGAGCCAAAAACAAACATTGAAAATATAAAGTGAAAAATCCATCCTCTGATTCTAAATTTATCCTAAATGTTATTTGTATGCTCTTATTCATACCTAAGTTTTAAATCAAACTAATTTTTTTTTTCAAACGCAACTCAATGATAATTGGCATTATCTACAAAAGTTAACAAAACGACTGGTAAAATGCTTCAAATAAGCTTCTTTGATACAACTTTCTGAGATTAAATCATTGATATCTTACAAGTAGATCTTGTTCCTCTGAAGATTTACTTTAAATGGATAATTAGGTCGGATTAAATCAGATATATTGGCTTGAGTAGGTATTTTTGGTCTCTTGTGGTTCATTGTTACAAGGTGATTTACAAGTGTAGCGAAAGACATTTGAACAACACTGACAGTGCAAACAACATAATCAGAAATCAACGATTTCTGCACAGCAAATCTTAAAAACATGGACTTTGTCTCTGCTATATGGCAACTTTGAAGCAGCTGCAGGTGTCGGAGTCCTTCACTAGTCATTTAATTACAGCAGTGTAGCAAGAAAAAGAGCCACTCGAGGAAAATGATTCCAGAAAGTACACTAGAGAGACAAAGTATATTCTAATAACAGCGTGGTTGCATTGGAGGGGAAAAAAGACACTTTTTACAGGCCACATTGTAACCTTTTTTTCCTGCACACCAGTGAAAACACTGCATCCCACTGGCAGCTCTAGGTGGGGGCAGCATCATGCTGATGGGTCTATGCGCCCCGCTGTAGATGGCTCGCGAGGGCAGAGGGTAACGCAAATCCTGGAGGACAGCCGGCCGTTGTCTGCAGGAGAACTGCAGCTTCAACAAGACACAACAAGCATCGACGTGATGTCCCAGCAACACAACAGAGTCCCCGCGACCCACAATGTGAACGCACAAGAGTGACGGTGTAGGACTCAGCTGAAAACTACTGTCACATTACATCCAACTAGACAATGATGCAGTGGTGTGGTGTGAAGGCATCGGGGGAAAAAGGACAAAATAGCAGTAATGAGCTACAGATGCATGTTGTCCAAATAAAGGTGCCTCTGCTAAACAACAACTCCAAGCGTAGAAATAAACACGCATCATTTACTTTATGTGGCGGTATGGCGTTGGATTCGTGCAAAATCAATTTGTAGAGCTGTCTCTCTAATTAGCCTAACCCTAATTACCTTCGCTGATTTGATGATTTATAGTGAGATGGCACAAAAAGTGTGTGTGTGAGTGAGTGAGTGAGTGAGTGTGTGTTTGTGTGTGTGGGATGATGGTGGTGCTGGTGGGATAGTTTCTGCAGCAATTCATTCCCATTTCTTCTCGTGGGTGTGTAGCATGACTTGTTTTTAATATCAATTTAAAAACTTTTTTTTCCATGAGAATGAAGCTTATTCCTCTTTGAGATAGTAGTTGTAATGAATTTAATATTAAATCAATCACTTCCCCCCTCCCCATAATGTCCCTCGTTATTGTATGACTCATCCTGGATCTTTAGGTTCGCACTCGTTTCCACCAGACTTCATTTGTATATTTTACCCCGGTTGTCTTTGGAATTAACTCTGGTGTAATTTAATGCATCAGTAATTTAAGGAGGTAACGAGAATCAACTCTAAATTCTATTGAAAACAAGATACTTGATGCTGTTTCGGGGGGGTTCTTGCACTTCCAGGCTGCATCCAGGAGAGGGCATTAACGCACCATTCACAGCCACTTCCGTTTGCTTCAGCAGGAACCAGTCAGCCCCCCACCCCCTCCTCTGCGCACAAGTACCTGCTTCGTTTACTTGCTCTCTGGCTCCCCCTGCTGCCCGCAGAGAATAGCGGCCCTTCACGGCTCTGGATTTTGAAAGATTACTTTGGAAGTTTGGTGAGTGTGTTCTGCGGCTCCTCCATTCCTCATGCAAGAAAGGTACTTTACACAATTCCTGAAACACTCCATCAAAGTCTATTATTCTCAATCATTTATATATTGAATGTGACCTCAACAGGTGGGAAAGCTGACAGCTGTTATTGCCATTGCTTGTCGGTGAAGATCACAATCGTGCCAACTGCTTTTTTCCCCCAACATTTATCAGTTCAAGGGTCCTTTTCATTAAAAAAGGATGTATCAAGATCAGACTGATGAAAACAGGCAACTAAATCAGGCCTGTTTCCCTTGCTGCTGGTGAAATAACTCAGCTGCAGATGAAGCTCCACAACAGCCACTGACACGGCTTCCTCGACATCACGCAGCACACTCGTTCTTTCCATCATTTTGCACACAGCTTAAGGTTGCCCCGACTTCTCAGCCTACTTTTTTTTCCGCCGTTTCTTTTTTCCTTCGAGCGGCACAGGAACCAACAGGTACGAGTGACTGACAACAACAGAGCTATTTTCTCTCTTTGACCTACTTGGGCTTGAGAGTCAGCAGACCGTCGCTGCATGGTCAGGGAGCTGCGCCAAAACACAGAGATGCTTCCAACCACACTGACATCTGGGTCGTTGAGAGAGCGCTCGCTTTTGTGCCACTGTTGGTGAGGTTAAGAAAGGATTCCAGGGTCACAAAATGCCCTCATGTCTTTGGATTGTGGGAAGAAAATGGGGGGCGGGGGGCTGATACACACAGGTTAAACATGCAAAATCTTCCTAACGAGGAACCATAGGCAGTATTTATTGCATTCAACCATTGTGCCACCTGTTGCCACCTGCAACGTGTGGCCACAGGGGGTGCTGTCTAGCAGAAATTAGATTATCAGTGGCACAAAAAGGTTTCAGATGCTCAGCAAACAAAAAGCTTCTAGTTATGCTGGTACTGAAACTTTCAGCAGCCAACACCTTAAAAGAAATCTAGGTGATTTACACAAAAGATACGGGGACTTGATGATTCACCCTTACAGTGGATTCTCAGACATAGCACATATTTGTCTATTTGTCCTCCTAATCCAAATCAAACTGAACGTTCCCAAGAGAACATGAAGCGAATGCAATACGACCACGTGTTTCACCCACTCTCAAGTGTCGGTCTCGTCTTGGCGAAACCAAGAAGCCACCTCAGTCCACGCACGGCCACATGTGCCGAGGACTTGAAAAAACTCGGTACACTCGGTGAGAAGCATCAGTTGCTTTTTTTAGGATTGATGAACAAAGCGCACACGACCCCTCGAGAAAGGCTCGGATACGCGCTGAAGATCCTGCTTGGAACAAATGAAGAGCACCATCAAGAGCTCTGGCACATGGCCATGCATGCGTGCATGTAATTTCTGTTTTCTAAGGTTTGTTTGTATCCGTGTGCCAATATAGCAGACGGCCTCATTCAGCCACTGAATGACAAGTGTTGAATGGGGAGCAGTAATGCTGCTGCATGATCAGCGAACACAATGACACAACCGCTGTTGTCATGTAAAATACTGTGTACCTCGCTGGAACCATTATTTACAGTGCAAAAAGCTCACCCGTCCCTCTAATTTCTATTGTTAGCCGAGAACCGTCGCTGTTTGCTGACCACAGTCGCAGAAACCTGGCCTGGTGTGCTTCGCGCTGACCACTAATTGTTGGTGTCCTCCTTCACTGTGCCGAGCTGTTTATCGTGAAAGACACCATCGAGTCTCAGCACGTCCCCACAACAAAAACATCCGCCACACGTTCGACAAATATAACTGTTCATGGCGGCGCTCGTGCGGGGGGATCTTACACAACATCACATCAAAGAAAACGTGGGCCGTTCATCCTGCACACACCACTTTTAAAGCCGGGAGTGCAGAGGTGCCCACTTTTTGGCTCGTGAGCTACTTTAAGAAAAGAAACAGGTCAAAACGGTCCACCTACGCCGAGACATTTCAAGACTTGTGCTAGCTGAGATAACACGACACACTGAAATCAGGTCAGTCTAATGTAAAGAAAAATAGATCATTGGCATGTTTGGATACCCGCTACTTTCCTCTCCAAAACATACAGTCTAACTCCACTGAAACAGGCTCAAAACCGACAGATTTCAAACACCGACACTGCTGCGCTTGTTTACATAAAACCTTTATGTTTTGTGACTCAGCTCAATAAAAACTAACACGTATTCTGGTCAGTGTAGTTTTCCCTCCAGGGAAACGTTGAAAAATATCATCTCCTTCTCTTTCGCGCATATCGGTCATCATCACACCACAAATCTTGGCTGCAAAATGATGCCCAAGACCTGACCGAGGATGTCGTCACTGCTACAAAATGGTGTCCAAACAACGCCGACACCTGCTGTTGTTTCAGCTCCAAAAAACAACAAAGCAAAGATGAACCGCGGACAGATTTTCCTTCCCTCTGCCCGCAGCGAGCGGGCTGCATGAGTTGGAGGAGTTCATCGAGGCCGCGGTTGATGATATGTGGGCTCACGCTGCCCTTTCACAGGCTGGTGGCGATTACACGGTGCTTTACATGTGTTTGAACCTCTCTCTACTTGAGGATCAAGTCTCATCTTGTCATTCGACAGTGTTATTTGAGATGTTTCAAAGTTAGAAAGATGCTCGGTATATGTAATTACCGAAATACTCACAACAAAGGGTTATAATACATAAAATGCATTTTAATTCATGCTAATTTCACTCAAACCTCTATATGACAGGCCTGTGTGTCCTTTTTTGATGATGTTCAGTCTGCCTCTTGCCAAAGTGCAATGAAAAGCATAAATACATCAAAAAACCTTCACTTCCCTTTTCGACTTCCTTGATGATGATTTCAGGGTTGTGGCCTTGACTTCAGTGACCAAACTTTAAGAAAAACACACACACACACACACACACACACACAACAACAACAGAGCTCTGAGAGCTATAATAAGCTTTGGAAATGGCACTACTGTAATCAGAAACATTTTGGCGAGCAGAGGTTTTTACTGCGCGATCATTGTGTGTTTTTATTCTTAGCCCGTCTGGCTTCCACGTGCACGTGAGAGCGGGGGGAGGTGGAGACAGTTACAAACCCTGTCATAACTATAATTACCATTCTTACTCCTCCTTCCCTAATCAGGTGCTCACAATGCACGTCTGGGGATGGTGTTAAAGCAATTACAGGCTGGTATACTTTGCGCCCTCGTCATGGTTTGCAATCATGCGAGAGGTGAAAAAAAACCAAGCGGAAGCCTTTGATTACCTGCAGCCTCGCTTTGACTCAAATATCCAAATATAGAAAAAGTGGCACCTGCAAGATGTTTCTGTTCAACTTTAAACACATTTAACGTTCTTCTGACAAAGTGAAACAAAGAAGCTGAACTGAACAACTTTAAAACGATGGATGCAAACTGAAAAGTGGCTGAATCAGGTCAAAATGTAAGGAAAAGATTAGGTTGTGTTCTGCTAATGGACTGTTTTGTCTTTTACATTGAAGCACAATTTCCCCTCCACCGTGTCTGCTCCGCCTTCTCCACCTGCTTTACTTGACTTGACTCTACTTGGCCTGACTCTACTTGGCTCCAGGTGAGCTGAGTTGAGCCGAACGTGTGACGACAACAGATTGTGGGCATCTGATTGGTCAGATAGTGACATCACGGGATGCAGCAACTGATTCACAAAAATCAGTCATAATTTCACAGTGAAGCCAAAGACTGGTGTGCTCCGACAGTCTTCCAGATTTGATGTAGGTCCTAAAAAAATGTCATATTCTCTTTGACAAATAACATTTTTTCCACATATTTACTCGAAACACTTTGTATACGTACTGCATTGAACAGCATTTTCTCGTCTTCTAATAGGCTTCATTTTGAACGAGCATCACAGAGGATTTCGTGTGTCATGCATGCTCCGTGTTCTGCAAGAGAAGGAACAGCCGGAGGTTCCTCTGATCTTATCGGGTTGTTTTATTCACAAGTCAAAAAAATATAAGATCATGGGATGTTTGACAGAGTTCAGCAAAAGTGCCTCATTTGTGGAGAGTCTTTCTGTTACGCAAGAACAAAAGCACAAGATGCTTTATCTAATCAACTGCATGATGCCTTTTTTTCATAATCATTACATTTAACAGTGTTCTTTTCAAACCCCCAAAATAGCCCCGATCACTCGATATCTCACTGTGTCTAATTATAAAGCAGGTCATCCGGTTGTGTCCTTTATCTGACACTTTATTCCCCCTTTTACTTCCCGGCTTTGTGTGTCACACTCATTCCTTCGCTTCATCTGGCGGTCTTCCAGAAATAGTTCATCCCAGCGGTCAACCCAGTTTTCACTTCTCCAGGTAGAAAAAAGAACAATCCTGTGCTTGCTCATGTTACCTTAACACGTATGACGAGTTTCATGCATCTGCGACCGCACGAGGGGCGTTTACAGATAAACACATTTGGTTTCGGTGATGTTTTGTCCCCCCCCCCCCTTTTTTTTTGAACAGCGACAATGACCCAAATGTACCATCTGTCAGAACTTGCAAGAGAACAAAACCAGGAAGCTGGCCAAGTGAGTGCGACAAGTGATTACGAAGCAGCCAAAGTATGAACGAAAACAAAAAGACTTTTCCATCTGCAGGGAGACGAGCGACCCTGCCAGAAATTACAGATGGTGACAGCGCTACGAAAAAACACAGATGGCCTCTCATCAAGAGTACAATTGCAACTTCAAAATAAAAGATCCGTGTTTGGAAAGACGTTGAATGAACATTGTGTCGTTTGAATTGCAATTTTATGTTTTCGGCCCTGGTCCGACTTTTGAAGTGTGTTAGAAGTAAAATGTTAAACTGATATAAGTGAACATAGTCTGAAGAAGTGGCAACATTTTGGGGGAGATAATTAAAAGACCTCCAGCATTCATGTTGGCTGATTCAGAGCTTGTTGGCAGTTTTCGGCTTCATCTAATTAGCTGTTTGTCAAAGAGCTGTTTGCTGTGACAGATTGGTCAATCAAACAAATTTTTCCACTTGGTGACATTAAATATTTGGGTTTGTTTCAGTTTTGACTGAAATAAGTGTTTTTTTTTGTTTGTTTTACTTGTTAATTTTGTCGGACATGAAAACTGTTGCAGATCTCTTCACTTCCGATCGTTTTACCACTTGTATTCACTAATTGAACGCAAACCCCTGTTTACCAGAGAGGAGCAGCAATCCATCACACCTGAACCGAAGTCCTAAACAGAAGGGTTGTTTTATTGGGATTTTCTGTTTAAGTGTCTTAAATTCAATTTTTCATACTGGTCTTCTTGTGGCCAAATATGGAAATGCAGCATCTGCTTCATGTGGAAGCTGGCAATGTTAGAAAGCATGTGTGTGTGTGTGTGTGTGTGTGTGTATGTGTGTGTGTGTGTGTGTGTGTGTGTGTGTGTGTGTGTGTGTGTGTG
>JASSRZ010000083.1:10512771-10525310 GCA_032164315.1 Malacoctenus gilli | reverse complement strand
CTGCCGCTCATATCTGCTGGTTTGGCAGCCATTCTCCCAAATCACAGGAGCTGCTGCTGCTGCTGCTGCTGCTGCTGAGAAGCACAGAAAATGGTGAATTACAAGAATAACCCATCATTACTCAAAAATGTGTGTCTGTGTGTATGACTCTTACAAGTATGTTTGTAAACTGGAAGGAATGTATCACGCATAGAGAGTTTGACAAAAACCCTTTTCAGTCACTGCTGCTCGTCCAGATGTCGGAGGATCCGTCACGCCAGTTGTGTTTTTAGCTCCCCTAATTTCTCTCGAGGACGTTTCCGTCGTTCCTTCGTTTTTCATCCGAGGGAGACGCGCATGACGCCCAGACCGTCAGCTGTTTTGAAGCAGGCCAAATGATTTCACAACCGGCTAAATTTTGCACATTTACGCGTACGTAGGAGCAGCTCGCCCACAATTGAGCCTTTGAGGATGTAATGGGATTTTTTTTTTTCCAAAGCACAAAATCAGCCCTTAGGTTTTTCCACACAAATAATTTCCACTCCTGTTAAAGATGCTGTTTGAGATTGTAAATTAAATCAGCAAGTGAAGCATGCTCCACAGTAGGAACAAAATCACTGACAATCACGCCCTGTATTTTCTGCGCGCCGCCGCAAATATCCGAACCGCTCAGAATCCATTGGCTGCGGCCGCTCTGTGTATTCCCGAGCCATGGCCTCGAGATAATCCAAAGCCACATGACAGCAAAAAAGGATGGATGGGTCGTCTGCCTTCCTCTGACGAGGTTAAGAGGTGCAGCGGAGCCTGGCTCTGCGAACACTGAACCAGGGGTCACGGGGTGCAGCGTTCGGCGGGATCAGAGGTGGTTGAACGTCCTCCCGCAACGCTGCCTGACTCCTGGGCCCGGTCCAGACTTTCCGTCCTGCGTTTTGTCTCCGTTTTCGGAGTCAAGTCACGAGAGCGCCGGTGTTTACCCGAAGTGGCGAGAGCTCCGGATTTATATCAAGCAATGAGGATGAAAGGAAAAGAGAGAGAACGAGAGAAAAGATTCACTGCGTCCATCCCTTCTCCAGAGGACATCTACACATTCGCCCCCACTGATTACACAGTCGTAGCTGCGAGACATCGGTATCACATCTGATCTCCCGCACACAAACCTTTATGTGCTCTCTGGCACAAACACAAGCCCTCACTTTTTTTGTTCCTCGAAACATAAAACAAGGGAGCGACCACGGGCCTGAGCTGCAACAGGCTCATTGACACCACCGATGCCGCACATCGGAAATGTAAAGAATTCTGTGTGCCGGCAGTCGCTGCCGCTGAGTGACTCAAATGATGATTTGCGGGATCGTCAATCCACGAAATCAGCCGACTGGAAGGAAAATGATACATTAGTGAAGTTGCTGAGGTTTTGGAGGAAGAAAGGGAAATTTGGATCAGTTGAACATTGGTTGAGTGTGCGTGCGTGCGTGCGTGCGTGAAAAGCTCAAGTTAGAGTTGGAGTCAGCAGATCGATACTTCTGATATGTGAAAGCCAGATGGACCTCGTCATGTGTTACAAATGTGGACAATTCGACATAGGAACATGTGTGTTTTGACTTGCATGGTGTATTTTTGTATTTCTATGCAAATTGGTGTAAAACAGTCTGCAAGAAGTAATTTAGGTCAGTTTAAATGTCCCTATAAAGCACCAAAAAGTTTCAGCGCGAGTGTGTGTGTGTGCCACTCATCTTTTCACAGTGACAGATCATCATTCCTGTGATTCGGCCCGTCATCTCTCCCAGTTATTTTTATTCTCGCTTGCATCTCCGGCAACATTTTTCTGCAATGGAAAAAAATAAGAAAGAAAGAAAGAAGGGAAAGCGTGTCTCTGCAAATGTTTCTCTCTGCTCTATTTTTACTCTAATGGATTTCACGTGTCCAGAATAGAGCGAGCGTTTGTCGCCAGACGAGTCAGTAAAAAGATGTGGAACCGTGTAAAAGTCCCGCATTAGAACAGTAACTGAATAATTACTCTGCATGCGTCATCTGGCTGATTGGTGGCTTCCTCCCGGCCCGCAGCAATTATTCCGCGTGCCTTTGTACGGACTCCTTCGCTGACTCTGTGGGGGAAACATGCGGAGCCGCCATGAGTCAAAGGCGATTTGATGCATCAGGTGGGACCGGCCCTGTCGATGACATCGCCGGCCTGATTCATTTCCGTTGTTTGACTTCTCGAGCGGCGCCCACGGGGCTCCGGTGCCAGTCCAGCGGCGAGTCCGGCGGTCCGCCGCTGTGTAGCGGGGGAACACGCTCACCAGCTGGAGCTGGTTTCGGGTTTGCGCGCGGCTGCCACCCTCAGCCTGGAAATTGTACGGAGACGTCTGGAAGGCTTCAGACGGAAGGGGAAAAAAATTTTCAAGTGTTGTTGCCTTGGAGACCAAAAAAATACTAGAAAAGGTTCAGCGTTTGATTGGATCTCAGACAGGACGGGGGAACAAATCAGCCTGTGGTGAAATAGTGACGTCTTTACCTACAGTTTAAATTCTACACACCAAAGTTTCACAGGATGGGAAAATGCACTTGAGAGAGCGTGAGACACGGTGATGACATATGAAGCTCCTCAGTGAAGAAGGGAGAGAAGCTCAGCGCTTTAATGAGCTTCTAGCAGTGTAAACGTCCAATAAGTGCGTATCTTAAGTGACTAATCTACGTCTGCATGATTCCATGAGTTCGCCTGCTGCCACTTAATTAGCGAGCTGAACAGTTGTGGGGATCAGCGGGACCCCTCAGACTGCTTGTCTCACTTTTTCATTACATTTACAGCAACTTGATATCGTCAAGTGTTAATTAAAGTTGCCACAGCAAAAAGCTGTGAAGAGAGCATTTTCATTCTCGTTTTCTTCCCTCTGCTGGCTGGTCATTTTTTCTGAATGGACAAAAAGAACAACAACAGCCTGTACGCAGCACTCCAACTGGACAGTGATTCGTATTACGCAACACAACTTTCATATTTCCTCACAATGCTGTGTTGAGGGCTAAACATAATGCAGCATATGAGGGATTACACTGAGTTGTTTTTTATTTTTTTTGCAGGCTGGGCATCACACCAGCAGCTTATAAACAAAGATCCGCACGCGCCCCTGACATCTGTCACGTCCCGCGTGCGCTCGGGGTCAGACGTCTTTGGTTTGCGCTGCCATCACGCTCCAGTCACACCGTCGCCCGTTCCCTTTTTGGGAGTGGATCAGCACCCTGTCTGTGCTTTTTTTTCCTGGTGTGACTTCAGATGTTCACACTTGCAGATGTAACAAATAGAGCGATTTCTAAATGAGGTCAGATCAAACCTGACAAAGCTGTGCAGACACAGAGCATCAGCTTTGAAATAGAAAAAGGCGAGATCGCAGTTCAGCAGAGGAGCCGAAGCACCGGAAGGCACACGTGAGCGCAGATGTTCCGAGTGTATAACAGTAGTAACAGGAGCGCCACGGAGACGAGCGTGGGTGTTCAATTCCAAACAGCACAATGAGGTGCAGAGGAGACACAGCCGCTGTGGGAAAAACGAGTGTAAAAGGTAACAGGCTGCTGACTGCAGGCTAAAAAAAACCCTCTAAACAAACGAGCAGCCAGTTCTCTTTCATTCCCCTCCTGAGTCTCACCTGCTCACCACTTTTGCAGCTTCCACTGCACAACAACTTGCGAACTCATCTGCGAACACCGAACAGCCTCCGTGTCAACCCCCCCTGAATACAAACTTTGCCTTGAGTGACGCTTGTTATTGTTTTTCTGTGCACATGGAGGTCACGACTTGGTTCGGGCCAGCTCTTGCCGCACTCTGAGAACAGCCTTACATGAGAAAAACTATGCAAACACCCACCTCGAAAAAACAGAAGATTAAAGCCAAGCGCTGAATGACAACACCAGAAAAGCTGCAGCGTAAATGTAGACTTTGGCTCACTGATGGACAGATGATGAGAACGGGAGAAGTTGGGAAGGAGGACAAGTTTGTGTTCATCAGAGGATGATGCAAGAAAGGGAGCACCTTGGGTGGGCGGAGCCTCAGAACATGTGACAAAACAGAGAGGGAGGGTGATTAGGTGAGCCAGAGACGCCGAAAGGCTGAACTGAAACGGCGGGATGCGGGGACACGACTGCCACTAAAGAGACAAACGTCACTGAACTTTAGGAAAAGAAGCAAAAACACAAACAACCGCACCCATTTTGGAAACAAAACAAAACAACCTCCTGAATAACAAACTACCAGACAAAACATGTCCAGAATATGTTAAACAAACCAGCAGTCAGAGTTGTCTTGCACAACGCTGTCAAATAGCCTCGTTCAAGTACGAGCATACGATTGCTGTTATCATTGATGCTTGTATGGAGACGCCTTCACTTGACAGCAATCTTCCAAAAAAGCATAAACACATCTGCCTGTTTTAAGCTAGATTCAGTGAGTGGCCATCGACTCTGTAGTGACAAAATCAGGTAAAACGCAGACAGGAAGCAGGTTTAGGCAACGGCCGTGTCCTTCGGGCTCGGTTTTTAGGTTGTAATCTGATGAAGTCGGTGGGTTTTTTGGGGAGATTACAATCCTATTAGTGAGGTGCATTATTAAAGCTTAGTGTTCCTTTGCTTACAGAGCTCATCATTTAAAGTGTTTTGTTAAAGGGATGCCTTAATTTCCCCCCCTCTTCCTGTGGCCTGAGCGACTGGTAAATCTGCGCCGTTGCCCCATTTGCCCCAGACGCCGCCGTGCTCCATCTTATTAGCCTCCTGGTTTCGATCAAAAAATGGTACAATGGAAGTTTTCCGTGGAGCAGGACCTGTAGCATGAAAGCTCAAGGAGACGCAGGCGGAAAAGGTCTAAGTTGAAAACAAAGACGGGCGAGAAACGTGGTGGGCGGAGTCACAAGACCCAAGAGGGGAGGAAGTTCACGCAAGGCCAGTCCGAGGGAAGAGAGTCTAAATAATAAACAACCTGAAAAAGCAAGAGAAAAAACACAAAGCAAACTGACAAGGCAAAACAGAGAAAAACACTTTAAAAATGAAGGTCTAAGAAAGTAAGACAACAATAAAAATCATCCGAAAGCAGGCTGATTTTTGCTGTTTTTTGGAGGACAAACTGAATATTATGTAAAAATTGTGGCTGAATATTCTTGATTGTCTCAAAAGACATGACGTAAAAGTCACAAAAAGTTCTCACAGAAAAAGATTTTAAGTAGCATCGCCGAACAAGAAAGAAATATGGAAAATACCAAAAACATTCATGAAGGGTGACATCAAGCGTAAACTGATTATAAGCAGCCAGGAAAAAAACATGTTCCGCCTCGGAGCGTTCCCCTTTGTTTTTTTTTTTCTTCTGGCCGCGCAAAAAAAGAAAAAACTCCGGGTTGATTTGACAGCTCGGCCTCGGCAGTATAAACAGCGGCTCGTTATGAAGGAAGCATCTGGAGCGGCGTCACTCTGGACTCCGAGAGGGAAACCGTGTCCCCGGCCTTCAGATGCGGCTATTTCCAATTTTTACGAGGCGCTGGAAGAACACGGCCAGGCAGCGCGCCGGTGTAAGGTCACATAATAACATCTGTTATGCAATCTAATAGATGGTGTGATGATATTGGCTCAAAGGGTCTGACAGAACCAGTACTTAGAAGGAGGGTGGTGGTGGTGGTGGGGGGGGGGGGGTTTGGTAAATGCTCAGTATCGACACCAAAAACCAGTTTCCACTGCACAGACGCACCTCCACAGCTTGTTTACCTTTAACAGACTGGATCAGACAGTAAATATGCTTGAACACTCCGTCAGTGTTGGACTGAGAGATGTTATGTACAATAACACTATCAAAGTACGATAAATGATAAGTTTCGTTCTCTTCTCCTGCTCTGAATCGTTCTGATGCATTATTATCTCTTGAAGATTATTTTCACGGACATTCTCGCTGTTTGTCGCCACGTAAATACTTTTTTCCTCCCTTTTTCGGTTATTTAATCAAGCCGTCAAACAGTTTGAGGTGCGAAATAAAGAAATAGTGACTCATCGCTCTCATGCAAGTTAATCATTTGGCGTTTGGGCTCCTTTTCACTGGAAGGCGTCCAGCTCCAGCCCGCACAAAAAAGTCACTCATCTTGTCTCCCAAAGAGCGAAAACTTCAAACTTGCAGATAGAGGCGATAAAGCTCGTGAAAAGAAAGTTTGCTAGTTTTTCGGAGAAATCCGTCATTTCCGGGCACCGAAAAGCGGCTAAAGCTTGCAGCCAAGTCACTCTCGTCAGCAGGACGCCTTCGGAAATACGTGCATGTTTGACGAAGAGCGAAGACACGAGATTTTTTGTACAGTTCGATCATCCCAAGGACATTCGACGTTTTCCAGAGCTGGATAATTAACCAATCAGCGGCAGCTTTTTCAAAGATCCAGTGAAGTGATAATGAACAAGCATCTCAAAAATGTCAAACTCCTCGATGTTTCTGGTATTTGTCTATTTTTATAAAGGTCATCTATAAATACGAAGCTGACCTATTGTGATCGGACCGCAAGGGACAAGACAGGCTATCAGCAGTGGCTTCCTTCCACTCCCTTCCTCTGTCTGGTCCTGTTTTTAAGGTCTCGGTCGACCGCTGGCAGCGGTGACATCCGCTCGAAAGCCGCCAGGCTAACGATGGAAAAGTGCATCGCCACGTGCACAGCGTTCCACGGCGGAAAGTGAGCTCAGCTCGGTTCAATCCTCCCTCCCCCGAAGCCCCCCTCACCTCTTCTTTTTACTCACAATCGGGCCAAACGGGCTGAAGAACTTGGAATTGTGTGTCGCTGTGACCAAACAGATGGAACTAATATGGGGGGGGGGGGGTGTAAGAAAACAAACCTGATGAGATTACCTCATATAGCAGGTCGAAGTATCAAGTGAATATTGCGTCATAAACAAAGACGTGAGGCGCACGCTCGCCAAGGTGACCGAGTTTGTTTGTCTATCACATGTTGTTCTAATGTAGGGGCTCCTAGCCTGAGGTCCTGGACCCTTTTGGAGCCTGGTAAATACTACAGGGGGGGTCGAGGGAGTCAAACACTGATTAGTGCTTTTATTTTGAAGGCCCCTGCTTTTGTGTGTTGGTGAGAATGTGTGTTTCTGCCAGTGTTTGGCTTCACTGTGGTGCTTTAATGAATTAAAGATCATAAAGGTGGTCCACAGCCTTTGCTGAAGATAATTTTGAGACCACCAGGGGGAAGAAAAAAAAGGAGGGGAACCGCTGATGTAGAGCAGACCTGCAGCCAGCCTACAGCTTTTATTTTACAGCTTCACTCCAATGTTTTGACAAGAGATTAGAGAGGGGGGTCCACAGCCTTCTTACGGGCAGTCTGGGGGTGAGGGGGCTTCAAGGGGGAAAAAAAGGAGGGATTTCTTCCGTTATCTGTGAGTAAACGGTAAAAAAAACAAGAGCCTTGCTTAATAAAGTATCAGAAGACAGCAGATAAATATAAATTAAAGTCAACAGCATGGAGGTTTGGTGGTGCTCCACTGAGTCGGCGAGGGCGGCCGACGTGATGTGATGTTTCTTTTGTAGACCTGCCAAGAGTTGAAAGGATCGGCTGATCTGAGCATTAAGGATTAATGGAGGCTTAAGCCCCTCAGCTGCGGCGCGCGTCGAAGGGGACACGAGAGTGGAAGCGCCGTCGCGCTCAGCGTGACGGCATCCCGCGTATCGTTCTGTCTCTCAGTTGTGATGCGTGCCGGCCTCCTTTCAGTGATAAGAAATGCAAAGAAATGAGCGATGAGCTGCCAAGAAATGATAAAAGCAAACAAACGGTTGTTTCACTATTCAGATATCTGCTGAAATACTTCAATCTGTGTGTGTTGAGAAGAGAGTGGGAGTATCACAGCCCTTTCCTCTGCCCCTCCTCGTACTTTACGCCGCCACCTTCTTCTTTCTCTTCTCCTCGTCTGACATCTTTGTCAGAGCATCCAGCTTGAGGATCTGGATGGTCCAAGCCTCCTCCTTTGCTCTGGAGTCCTCAAGCAGCTTCAGGTTCAGGTGCCCTTTGGCCTGGGTCTCAAGCTGGGCTGAGTTGGCTCAACTTCAGAGCTTGTTTCCTTCTTCGAGTCGCCAATGACTTATTTTGGCCTTCTCGTTCATTTCTATCAACTTGGTCTTCGGACTCTGGATTTTTTCCCCTTCGGCCTTTTTCAGGGCATTGACTTGATCGACCAAAGAAGCCCCTGGTTTGGTGCTGATTGCTGCATGTTTGGGGGGCAGCTCCAGCTTGTTGACCAGCACCCACTTGTATATGAATCTGATCCCAGACCAGTTCAAGTAAAGACTTGTGAACTGGACCCTACTTCAGAGTGAAGTTAAAATACTCATCACTAAGCAGTGATCAAAAGAATAAGAGTACTTTTGTACTTTTGTTTTTACGTTTTTGTTTTGTTCATGTATGTAAAGGTTAGGAACCATTGAAAATTCTTCCTTTCCTCTCGTGGGGTAAGAAATGGGCAGCTTATCCTGCCTCTGCATGTCACTGGACTCATCTGTAAGTTGTGGTTGCATGGGGAGTTTGGGGCTTGAGCGGTTTCTTGGCTGGACATTGTGTTTTTTTCCTGCCTCCAGTCTTTATGGTTACCTAATGTAACGGCCTGATGGCTCCAGCTTCAAACACACAAGAGGTTGGTATTGATTTTTTTTCCCTCCTGTAAGTTTCAGCCACAATGCACAAAATGCTATGTCTCAAGGTGGACATGGATTCAGAGGCCACGTCGACAGAATAGCCACGAAGCTTGACTCGAGATATCGCGACTTCTGCCTGATCAACAAGTGAAGAAATGCAACAAAATGCAATCTATAAATAAATATTCCAACTCGATTTCCTGGTGACAATTTTTTGCGATATAGGACGGAGGCACAGCGGAGGAAACCCTAACAGCTCCGCTCGGAGAGGCAGGAACGCGAGCGATCCGGGCAGGAAACGTGAGGCGACGGGCTCTGGGGCGGCTCATGAGACAGCTGAATTTGAAAACACAATGACAGACGCCGAGATATGGCTTACACAAAATGACAGAGAGGAAGGAAATCTGAACGAAAAGGATCTGGCAGAGTAAAGACTGAGGCCCTTTGTGTGGCATAAAAGATGAGAGTTTAGAAAAAGAGAGAAAAAAGAGAGAGGAAGAAAATCGAGCGTGGGTCGGGGAGACAAAGCGAGCGTCAACGGGAGAGCGAGACGAGAGGAAGCGCTTTTTTTGGGGGGAAAAAAAAGAAACTGTGTCTGTCAAAACAGATGGCAGCTGGTAAAGAAGATTAGGTGCTGTTACTGCTGCCTCCAGCAACCTCTTCAGACTGATCAACCCCCTCTCCCACACACACACACACTCACACATACAAAAACCCTCGCAAACCTCCAACTGTTTCCTCTCATCACAGCCCGGCTCACACTCGACCCCGTGTCACATTCACATGCTCCTCTTTTCAGAAAACCAGACAGCTGGGATCAGGACAAGTGTTGATGTTGTGTGTCGTCGCCGTCTCAGAAAAAGACGCCGCAGCTCCCTTCGTTCTACGAACAAAGCACGAAAACAAACCCTTTTTTCTGGCACCGTGTGACTTTTTTTTTTTCATAGGCAGCTCTACTAAACTGAAGAACTTGGACCTTTCTTTCATGGCTCAGACCATCAAGCTCACCGTTCCTGTGAGGAACATTGGACCCAGTGGAAATATCACACAATAAAGTGCAAGCAAGACGAGAATTAAGCAGTTCAGCAGTTATACTTGGAGGCCGAATGTTTTGTCGTATCAGATCAAGTTTCTGTTGTTCTTTCTCTGACAACTCAAACGAGTGGATTGCAATCTCTCACTGTGCATATGCTTTAGAACAATTATTTCATTTGATTTTTAGAGGAATTCTTCAACATGACCTGTGGGATACCAAGTTGGATGTAAGGAAAAAATCACAAGAAGCCAGTGCTTGGCAATAAACTCGACTCAATAAAAACAGAAGTAGAGAGAAGCATATGAAACAAACTGAAGGTTGTAACGGACAAAGAAAGACGAGCCCTCCGCGGCCTTCTGGTGCAACAGACGAAGCAATCGGCAGCTTTTATTGTGCTGAAGGCCGGGACGGTTCAGGAAGTCCTTTGTCTACCGGCCATCAGACGTTCGAACCCTCCGTAGCTTAGTGGCACTTAGGGGGGGATGCATTGATTAGATTCAGGAGCGTTGGAGCAAGAGATGCAAAGGAGGCAGGCAACAAAACTCCCAGAGGAAGAGCAACGGGTCATGTTTGATTGGTGTCAGCACAGAGGCAGTCCAGATGAACAGCCCGTTTGAACATCGAATAAGAAACCCCAAAGTTGTTCCGATTCCAGTTCAGTATTGAGTAAACACACAATATCGGTATTTACGCCAAGTCATTATTCTGACTGGAACCCTTGTTACTGAGAGATTAGATTTTGTCATTTACATGGTCAGGGAATAAAGTGACGGCACTGACGAGCAGATCGATACGCACAAAAAAAGGTCGTCAAATCCGGTCAGTGGATCGATCACATCCCCTCTGCACTGTACATCGCCATTGTGCAGACCAAAGCTGGCCCTACTAAGACACCCCCACCTCCCCGAAATTGATCAAAATGTCAGTCGGAAAGGGTCACCCCGTTGTTTCGGATCTGCAGTAATTGGCTTTCTTTTTAGGTCTGGCAGTGAATGAAAGGAACAGCAGCAGTCAAAGGCCGGTCGTTGGAGACCACTGGACTTCCTGGACTCAATACTGCTTGGCATTTCCTTTCTACGTGGTTTCAGTTTTTCCATTCCAGTTTTGTCAAGCTTCAGCAAATGTAATTGTAGGCAAGATGACTTGCGTGCCAGCGTATGCGACACACGCATGCCACAACAATGGAGGACACAGAGGCACGGTTATACCTGTTACTAAAAATAGTTCTACCGAAAGGAAACACTCTGAAACTGGGTACAGGCGGTTGGTGCTGATGCAAAAGTACCACATACAGTATGCGGACGTGTATCAGTGAGTTTGTGACGAATAGAAAGCACGAAAGGAAAAGCAAACACCACACTTCGTACTTCATCAGTTGGTTGGTTTATTTATCATTAGCAATGACACCAAATGTACTCTACTGTTTTCACTTGCTATCATAGGAGATGCATTTTTGAATTGTAAACAGTGAAAATGATAAAATGCATTTCAGAAAAAACTCCTTACAAGCAGTGTATGACCAGGGTAGCGAGCGGAGCCGACCTGCTCCTCTTCACTTATCTGTAGTTTGTTTGTTTTTTTTTCTTCTCAACAATACATGTCATCTTATAGTTTCGAGTCTCTCATATTTACATAGATACAGCCGGGTCCCGGGTTCGTCGCCAGCAGAGACCGCTCAGCTTTTTGTTTGTGGGGGTTTTTTTTGTTTGTTTTTGTTTCTTTTTAATGTGTTATCACATAGTTTTTTTTTCTTAAAGAATTGTATTTACAACAATAACAGCCCCCCGGCTGCCTGCTGCCGGGGGTGGGGTGGGGTTGGGGGGAGGTTTAAACACACAGTTAGAATCACTTGCTTAGAATTCATTAAACTACTTATGCTTCTTGAAAAGTTTAAGTCGACCTTATAGCTCTAAGTTTGTCTCTTTCTCTCGCTTAACAAATAAAGTTAACACAGAGCTCAAGCTGTTCAGTCCTTCCCCTGTTAAAAACAACCCAAATAAAAGCACAAACCATAATATAATAACAATAATAAAATAAGAAATAAAAAAATATTGCACTTAAAAGTTTCAGGACAGCATTGGACCTGTTTGGTGGTTAAGAGGAAAGTGAGAGCTTGTTTTTGTTTTTTTTGTTGTTTTTATTTTTTAGCCGAGTGCTTTGGAGGACGTGAGGGTGTCTGTGGAAGCATCCAGCCAGTTAATCTAAATAAATAGGCAAACCTTTGTACACACGAAGCTTTATCGCTCAGTAGGACGAAAGGGGAGGAGTGCAGGTTTGAACCCTAAAGCATGTAAAAAAAAACAAAACAACAAAACAGCGAGTGTGTAAAAAAAAAAAAAAAAAAAGGAAACAGTGGAGGAAATGAGCTGTAATCTGTCCTGAGAACGCTTCCTCGATTAGTCCACAATGAGCTACAATGTTACAGGAAATGTCATTTTGGCCGCACAGAACGTTTTCTCCTTGCGTTCCCGTTTCCTCGCTGTAAACGGTCGTTGTGGGACGGGAAGCGAGTCCTCGACTCGCTCTGGCTCTTGCGATGCGACTCTGCAATGTCTTGAGAGGGACGCACACCTGCGTTTCATCACAGCTCCAGTCCATCCGTTATTTATGTGTTCCTCGCCGGTCTCCAACTGAAGCACTCGCCGCAATCCCTCCGTGGTCTTCGACGTGAAGAAAGCCATTTATAGTAGCTTGGAGGGGCCGCGGGGGTGGGGGTGTGGTTTAGATGGCCGGGTGTGAAGTACAGCCATGGCGACCGCCTTGTTTTGAGCCCCGCTCCCTCCTTTGTCGTCACAAAATTTGGAGTTTGGTGAAAAAAGAACGAAGAAAAAGCGGGAGTTTGTGTCGTACCAAAAGCTTCACAGAAGAAGGGGGTGCAGCGGGGGGGGGGGG
>JASSRZ010000083.1:10494917-10512743 GCA_032164315.1 Malacoctenus gilli | reverse complement strand
GGGGTCTAAGGGGGGGAGCTAAAGTAAATGTGACAAAACAGTACCGGACTGTCTTCATGTCGGCAGGTTGTTGGGGGTGCTTTTTGGTGCAATCCCCCCCTTCGTTGATCCAGTACAACTGGACCACAAACTGGTTTTCTGATTTAACTGCCCCCCCCCAAAAAAAAAGCAAGAAGAAAGGGGGGGGGGGACACAACAGTGATCAGACAAGCATCCAGCTTCTGCTCCGGCCTTTCCTGCTCACAGGCGTCTGTATACTCAGAAACAGTCATCCATCCATCCATGCATTCGCCAGTCCGTCCATTCATGCAGCCACCTGGTAACTGTGTAAACTACATTCCTTTGCAGTGCCATTGCTTTGCCACGTCCTCTCACACAATCACAACAAAAAAAGACGGGTTGACACAAACACACATACACACAACAAAAATCAAAACCAAAAAAGCTCACATCCCAACCTCTCTACACTTTAGGTTTTTTTTCAAGTCTGCCTTCATTTTTGTCTTCCCCCCGCGCGTCTTTCCGTCTTGCCTCTTACGAGGAAGATGACGTCGAGGTCGAGCTGGGCTTCTTTTGGTTGATTAAGTCCAAGTACAGTTCTGAGCGCAGGAAACGGGGGTATGAGTCCTTCTCCATCAGCCCGTATATCCGCCTCTGCGCCAGGTCGAAGCAGGCGCGCGTCACATTCTGCAGGTTGTCCTTCGTGTGGTCTCTGGTGTACGAGTCCAGGTTGACCTGCGGAGGAGGAGGAGAGAAGTGAGGAAGAGCAACAACCCCTCAAACAGATGGCAAAAACACACGTTGAGCTTGTTTTGGGTTTTTTTTTCCCCTCTCTATCTGAGCCCTCTCCACTCACCTCTTTACACGACTGGATGGCGATGTATTCTGCAAAGATTTTCTTGGCTTTTGAGGCCATCTTGGACTGTGACTTGATCTTCTTGTATTCCTCGCATGCGAGCCAGAATTCCAGATTCTCCTCGCTGAACTCGGTGCGCAGGAAAGCTCTGAAGGCTGCCAGACCATCTGAGGGAGAGCAGAGAAGGAGGGAGGGGGGGGCGGAGGAGGGTAAACAAAAGGAAAGTTGACTAAAGTGCCATGGCAACCTCACAGCTGAAGCCCTCCTTGGAGTTTCAGCGCTGAAAATAGCTCCGCGAAGGCCCTTTGAGTCATGTGGCTGGAAGAAAGCGAGGAAGAAGCCCTCAACACCGCTGCACACACTCGACGTCCTCCGAGTGACATCACCTCGGTGACTCCACGATTCCTAAATATTAATCGCGAAAGCTGCGGCGCCTGCGAGTGGACAAAGGGACGCTTGTTTCGGTGGAACTGGAAAATAAAGCCAACTCTGTGGCACTTGGTTCTTTTTTTCTTTTTTGCAAGTTTCAGGCCGGTTAATGATTCGAGGAAGAAGGCATCTCGGAGAGAGAATAGCAGGAAGCCGCGTCCACCCACAAGCGCCTGTCTGCACCTTTCCGTTCCCATGAATCACCCACGCTGATAAGCCCAGCCAGTGCACGCAGTCATCCCTTACCTCATCCTGGTGAGCACCAGTGAGGTAAGAGGTTGGAGAGAGACTGGTCGGAGGGGGCGGGAGGGGGGTACAGAGGATATTAAGAAAAGAAGGGGGGGGGGGGGCAAACGAAGAGGGCCAGCGGAGCCCGAATGGGGAACAGATGTAGCGCTGGCTCGGCGTCAGCCTTCCGCTTCGAAAGAGAAAACTTGGAGCGGAGCGGTGGACGATGAATGATGGAGGGACGAAAATAGAAAGCCACATGCAGGTTTTAGCCTCCTTTAGTCTGGCTTCATCTCGCAATGTAAATCATGGACTTTGTCTGTGAGGGATTAGGGAAACTTGCTGTAAGCTGCACGCGCACATCAACCGTGTGTGTGTGTGCGCGTGTGTGTGTGCAATCCATACAGTAACACATGCACATTCTCTGCACTCACCACCCTCCCCCATCCCCTCATGCATACAATACAAGTTTGTATTCCCACATTAACCATTTAAAACTCGACAGTGCTTTTTTTTGAAATCTTACTCGAATTGGGAAAACACATGTTGAATAAACACGCGCGCACAAAAGCCAAGCATCCCTTCTTGTTCTTCTACACTTCTTCATAAACACCAAAGACGGAAGATGCAACAGGGGTGAACTTACATTTGTGTGCCAGCAGCTTGTCGAGTGAGTCCCCCCACTTCAGCGCTTCCTCGGGGGTGGGCCTGCAGATGAAAGCGGAGCGGTTCTTTAACAAGCCCATTTCAGCCAGGTTTCTCATTGTGTGACCCATCCGCAGAGCTTCCTCTGTGCCGGGTGGACGAGTGGAAATGTGGACGCTCCCTCTCTCTGCTGCTTCCCTTTTTTTTTTCTCCTCCTCACACTCTACTCTCTCACATTTGCCTCTGCAGCGCGAGTGATGGCAGCGCAGAGAGTCATGAGTCTTTCTGCCTCACTGTGGCAGACAGAAGGAGGGGGGGAGGCTTATATATGCCCACTCCATGCAACTTAGAAGGCGGGAGGGGGGAGGGGCTTGGGGCCGGCCAATCGGGACGTGTTGTTGGGTTGCGAGACCTCCCCCCGCCCCTCTGACGGTTTCTGTCTGCCCCCTGCTGCCTTTCATCCATTCTTTACCCGGTGATGAAGCATGCGTCTTTCGCGGCAACCACGTTTCACTCACTGCAATCCACATCCCACCGACCTCTGACATCAAAGGCTGGGCGGATTCAGACAGAAGCTCGATTCTTAGAAGCATTTTACAGAGGACAAAAGTCGGCCGTGACCTATCGATGCAGTGTCCTCCACTTCAAAACAGGAAAAACTAAACTAAGAAACCGATACTTGCTTTTATTTTGAAGGATCAAGCTTTATTTTGATGCCATTATGCATTTCTGCCATTCCTGAATATTGGATCTATACATATATGTTACTATAGTGAACTGATGATTGCAAATAAGCTTTAATCGTCCTAATAAAGACAATATAAATATTAACCCTGATGTGTCTCAGTTAGAAACAACCATAAACCAGAGAAATGGAGCTTTTTGTTCATATATCAGCCACTATGTTCACAGACCTCTGCAGTTCAACCATCCAACCACAGGCAAGACTCATTGTTGTATCGCATATTTCAGTTTTAAAAAAAACCCTGAAACTAAAGTTATCTTGGGAGAATCAGGGGCAGACGCACTTATTCCTGCATACTCCTACAGCAATAAAACCACAATGAATCCCAGCAGCTGGCTAATCATCACAATCGTCAGAGTAATTATAACTGCATTAGTCATAATGACAGTAATAACAGGCAAAAATTGACAGTTTTTCCTCGTTTAAGGTCATAAAAATCACTGGTTCTTCCCACTTTGGTCACTAATTTATTTAATTTCAAATCTACGCCACGCTAAATGAACCCGTTAACTAGTTGAAAATGGTTCCATGGACGTCTCAATCAACAGCATGAGCACAGAGACGAATACATTTCCACAGGCAAGAGGCGTGCTGATGATATTCACACCGTTCACTACGAGCGCGCTCCCGTCCCCCCTCCTTCCCACGCGTCTGGCGTCCCAGACCAGGTTTCGCCACCGGTCGTGGCAGTTTCGCACACGCCCACGCGCACACGGCGGAGTCAGGAAGTGGCCACTTACTTGACTGACTTCATGGTTTTGTCCAACTTGCCGGCCGGGTTGCTTCCTGGGGATTCATTCCTCCTCCGCAGGAAAGCCAGCCGATTCTTCATGTCTTTGGCCCTGAGTGAGAGCAAGAGGAGGAGGAGGAGGTGGAGGCAGGAAGGAGGGAGAGGGGAAAGGGATGGATGTTGAAGGTGAAAGAGAGAAAAGGAAAAGAAAGTTGGAGAAGAAGAGGGGGGGAAAAAAGAGAGACAAAAAAGGGTGTTGAGTCTCCAAGTCCCAAAAAGCGAGTCAGAAACAATCCAGAACATGGCTCAAGATCTCCCGTGTTGTAAATCCAAATCCAAGTAACATTAAACCCATAAAAGGCAGAAAAAGATGAAGAGAAAACTTGTGCTGTGTACATTCTAGTCTTCAGCCAGGCGTGTCGCTTCGAAGGGACTCTCTCCTGTCAATCGTATATCTCGGCCCGTCGATGTTTCCCCGGCAGGTTCCTCGGCAGGGACTAAGCGAGAGTGGCGGAGCAGGAGGAGAGAGACTCAGTCCTCACTCCTCTCTTTCATCACACCGTTCTCCGTGTGCCTGGAGGGCTTTGCTGAGAGGGAGCTGACCCGGGGGGCAAGAGGCAACGGGGCACAGTGACACCCTCACTCCTCTTGCCTGCTTCCCACCACGAGCCGCATGCCAAAAGCCCTCCTGACCAAACCTCCTCACCTGTCGCACCCTTCTCCAACCATCTACCGAGCGGAGACGCCTCCCCGCGTCGCGTAAGCGCCATCCCAAATCTCGGATAAGAAACCACCTCCCCCTCTCTCTCTTTTGGTTCCCGAATGGGTTCTACGCATTCCCACAATCCCTTGGTGCGTGTCCTGGCTTCTGACGACCTGGAGCACGTGCTGCCTCGTTGGGATGTGACCTCACTCAACACCCATTTCCTGAGTCCCTGCTTTTGATTTCCACTGTGGATTGACTGGCCTCGCTAATAATGCAGCACGGCGTTGCGCGCCGCTTGGCCCTAATCACTGCAAGCTGTCCCACTGCCAGCCTGCAGCCCCCCCCAAGAGAGCACGGGGACCCCAAATTAAGAAACAGGACTTCCAGTTATAGACGATTATCGTTCAAACATACGCTCGCAGGATAGGCAGAGGAACACACGCGACGGCGCAAACATGAACCTTCGAGGGCGGCGACTAAAAAAAGGACCCCCCGCGCGTGAGCGTTTTCAAAGAAACCCCCACAGCACCTGGTGCCAGCTCATGCCCACTTCACTGGTGCTTTGGTGCCAGTCGCAGGTGGTGGAAAACTCCCAACTCCCCCGGACTGAACAAGAGTGTGCACAAGTGTGCGAGAGGGGCTGCTGCACCGAACAGAGAACACCTTCAGCTGGCGGAGGGCAGGGAGGGGAGGAAAAAGTTGGGGAAACGGGTGTGTGGGCTAAATGGCTCCTTTTTAAAAGGCAGAATGAGCGCAACTGTGGGTTGGCTTGGGTGTGTTTGGCGTTGGATTGGCCGCGCTGGTCTTCAATACCCAACTCGACTCAGGAAAAAAGCAGGTTTGTCTGAGTTTTTCGACAGTGAGCAGGGCGCCGAATCTCAAGCTACAAAAAAAAAGGCCACAGGAGAGCTGCGAGTCCTCTCTCGGGCCAGGTGACGGAAGAAAATATGCCGATTTCCCCAAGGTGGAGGGTGGGGGGTGGGGGGGGATTCAAGCATCGACACACCACCAGGAGTTTGGAGCGATGACTCATCGGCTGATTGCGATAACACGAGTGCGCTGCGTGGAGCAGACGCCGATCCAGATGCCGAAAAAACAGAATGAGGGCCTCTGGCACGGCAGAAGGGGGGTGGTGTGGGGGGTGCAGGGCGCTCTCGGACTTGTGGAGGCCTGAAGGACATAATTGCAGGAATAAAAAGCTCCCTCGCTGGTAAGTAAACTCATAACATCAGAGCAGGATTTATTGGATGGCTCTATTTTTAGGCAGGTACACGAGGCAATTAGGGTTTGAGTTGTGCGAGTGAAAGAAAAACCTCTGTCGGCGCTGCAGAGAAAGAAGACAGTCGCGGTTTGGAAACGTAAGGACTGACTGACAGAGGAGGCTCCATCATCCCTGAGCCCATGCGATAATGATGTAGCAGCGTTGCCGTCGCAAGACCGACGTTAAGTCAGATGTGCGTTTCTCTCCTGCCACCGCGTGGGTGCCGGCGGATACTGCAAACACAAGCGCACGTCCTCCCATCAATTATCCATCTATCGATCTATTTTCAGCAACTCGCGAAGCAAAGCGGGCCGAGCATGTGGCAAACAGAAGGGCATGGATTTAGATTTCTCACGGAAATCAATATTTCTTCAGAAAGAAAGGAATTGGAAAAAAAAACAAAAAACAATCCGTTGGCAGCTCCGGCTTCTGTATCTGTTGTATTTAGAGAATAGGAATGTATCAGCGCCCCGGAGGTGTGAAATTTCTCACGTCGTGCCGAGAGTTTCACCCTGGAATGACACCCCGGCAGCTGCAACCGCAAACAAAAACTGCCGCCCGCACCGTCATTTTCTCTTAATGGAAGTAAACATCTGATCCGAGCTGGCGGAGGGCAACACTGTTGCGCTCCCTTCATGCTCATTTATTTCTCGGTTACGAGCACTGTTCAGGGTCTTCCCGCTGCGTCTGCATCCTTGCGAAATAAATAAGAGCCTTAACACGTAGTCCGAGGTTATGAGGTTGGCTGGATTTGGCGTCAAAAAAAGCAAAGAAAGCACAGCTACATCGGTTCATCTTTTTGTGAAGACTCTTCGATTAAAAACGTATCCTTGTACTTGACCATGACTCGGCACTTGAAGTTTTATTCTCCCAGCAGCACTGCTCTTTATCTGCTAATGGGCTCCTCTCACCGTCTCTCACTTTGAGCACCTCTCGATTTAAAGTTGCCACTTTTTCGCCTGTTCTCTCCAGCTGCTAATCGCTCCGGTATCGACTGATATGCCTCATCTGTTTCATTACAGGGATTACTTACACAGTGGATGGATTGGACCAGGGAGGGTACGACTCTGAACACTATCCCTCTCACTCCCAGAGGGCCATGCTGTGACCGAGCACTTTCGCCACAAGCACATCGAGGTATTAATTAGACGAAATTCAATAAGGCTCTCATATGAATTCAATTACAGGTTTGAAGGCACTTAATATGACTCCTTTTTCCATTTCGGGTTCCTAAAACACAGAATTAGGACAAGGTCCGCATGTGGACCAGAAGCCATAGTGTCTAGGCTCTAGTGATGGTCAGAAAAAGTGGTTCACCATCCCTAAACACTGGTGGAAACACATCACTCTTTCTGAGAGACTTCAAAATAAGGGCCTAATGTAATTTTCCAGGTCTGCTCTGGCTTTGGTCGAGTGCAAATCATAGTTTTGACAGGGATGAGAGCGGGCAAAGCCAAGAGCCCCGTACATGACTCCGTTGGCCCCTCCAAGGGGTCAGGGCCACAGGTTGGGAGCCAGTGTTCCGAAACACTGACCCTTTGCGCTGTCAAAGATTATCAAATTATTCAATTTAATCCTCCGCACTAGACCTTTCCACCCAGCGAGCGCACCGTGCAGCCGTGTCTGCGGCGGCGTGTGCACAAACAAGAGTGTCTACTTATGCCGGTGCCAGAGAGAACACTTAATGTGCTTGAGTGAAGGAGCAATAGGTCTGTGGCTCTGCAATTATCTGCAGGTTTCCGTGCTCTTTATTCCCTCTCTGCTTGGCTCACATTAGTCGCACTAATAGCCCCCCGCTGGCTATTCCTGGTGTTCTCAAAACTAGGCCGCACTCCCAGGGAAGGGCTGCTTGATAGCACGCGGGGAGAAGCTGCAGACAGACACACTGCGGCTCACGGCGTTGCAACGCAATCACAAGATACGCAGCCCACTGCTTCAACTCATCCCACTTTTCCTTTTTATACGTGACGTGGGTGCAGCTTTGTTTCCCGCAGTCCAAGAAAACCAGAGAGGAGCTCGGCTTCTGCAGCCTGACCCGCCGAGTCCGGCAATAACACGGCGCAGCTGAAGGTGAGCAATGTTCAAGAGTGTTTTCATGCCCTTTAACGGTCTATTGACAGAAGGCCGTGTGCCTGTGAACTGAGTGCAGGACATGGCACACAGCAAGCACTGATTCTGAGGCTGTTTGTGTGTTGTTTTGGTGCCTTTGGGGGAATAAACTGCAGGAGGTCCAGAACGGCCTCCTGCACTTCATTTGAAAGCATCGAATCAAAGGCGTCATCAGATAAAAACACATGGAAATCAACTTTTCTGTTCACCACGTCACTCTGCAATATTCCTAGAAGAACGCTGAAAAAAGCGAATTGTCCTCAATAGTGTCTATAAATGTCACGCCATCAAATCCGCCGTCTTTGTCAATCAGGACTAAATGCGGAGCTCTATTTCGGAGCCAACTCACCTTCCCAGCCGCTAAGACCACATGAGCAGTCCTATTCCTGAAATCCAGGCTGCGTATAATAGGAACAAAAAAAAAGAAGAAAAAAAAAGGTACGGCCTCGAGTGAGAAGTTAAAGCAGCTCCCCCTCCGAAATAGTTCCTGGACCTCACGGGGGACTCGGCTCCCTCACTGAGACTGTCAGATGAGATCCACGTAAAGGTCAGAGAGCTTTCCTACCAGCCCGACAGCGGCCGGTCCTGCGGGACGCCAAATCTCCTCCGCCCACGCTCTTCTCACTATCCTTTCTCATGCTATCAGCTCCTGATAAGTTGAAACCAAAGCAGCAGATGAATCCCCTGCTGTGTCGCGTCTTACCTTTCAAGGTATTTCTCAGAGAAATCGACCATAGTGTGGAACATGGGGGCCAAAACGGATGCAGCCCCAGCTGCATGTAAGCATTTGTCGAGCGTGCCGTTGGTCAGGGCCCAGGGGTTTGTTTGGCAATCACATTCCTCTAACCCCTGAGAGGGCTCTGCTGGTGCTTTATATAGTCCTGAGGGTCTGGGGTTGGGGGGGGGGCGGAGGCGGACCCTGGGCTTACCCAATCCAAGGGCAGCCTTGGGAAGCGCAGATTCTTTTTTCCGCTGGGGTCTGGAAAAGTTGGAGTTGGGGGGAAATTTGTTTTGGGTGACATTGTTGTCACAAAATGTAACACCGGGGGTGGGGGGAAGGGGGGGGCACTGTGGTGATGACCTGCTCTTGTGTGAGAAGTGTCAGGAGGTGACAAAACAAGTTGAAATCTGTTTTCTGGATCTTTTTGATGGGGGGGGGGGGGTTTGTAGAGATGGTAAATACATTGTTCTACCTGTTTGTTCTACTTGTCTTTTATGTCTTTTTTCAGTGCTTTACAGCTCCACCCGGCAGGTGTTGGCAGATCTTAGACCAAGACTACTTCCACCTGTGCCTCATCAAGCCCCTGTGCTTCATGCTAACCTCTCTGTTAAGTCACTTGTTTATATTCTGCGTTTGGTTTCAAAGGAGCCTTTCATTTAACAAACACTTTTCCTCGAGGATAGCTTTTCCTTCTGCGTTGGCGTCCTCGTGCCACATTCTCCTCTGACAGTTACAGCACCACGACGCGTCGATTATCTCCCTCGATACGCGTCGAGTGGGCCTGCAGAAATCCGGCGATGTCCCTGTATTGCTTCTCTAAGGTGGCCCATAAATGTCCCCGGCCCTTCCTCACAGAGGTCACTTGATTCTGCAGCAGGGCCAGCGCCACAAACGCTGACCTCGGCCCGCTTGCACGCCACAATAAAAGCTCTTACGTATACTTCAAGAAAATAGATGATCCCGTTCATGGAAACTGCGACCACACATGGATGGAACTGTGCCACGAGCAGCGCACCGTTATAGTAACATGTTTACAGAGATATATATTCAAAGTATGTAAACTATACGTTTGCCAGACAGAAACAGAAGCACACAGATGGTCATTTGTGCCGTTTCGCAGGAGCGGAGTGTTTTCATCCGTCCCTGCTCTCTCCATCTGTCTCTTTTTCCTTCTTTTAATGAACTGAAGTCACGCTGGCCTCACTCAAATCCCGTTCTTGCAGGGTTTGTGTGGATTTAAATACCGTGCGCCGAAAGTGAAAAAATGCAAAATAAGTTTGTAATGCGTCCCTGTTTTCCCCCTTCCGAGATGACTGCGGCGCGCTAATTGATGAGTCGCGCTGCGTTCTGGTGGCTTGAGGAAGACGAACACCTGCGCTGGCTGGGAAACAGGAGACAATGGAAGCGGTGCTGAGGAAGAGATCATTAAGACAAGACCAGGGAAACAGCTGCGCTGGATCCGGAAAAACCAAACAAAGGAAGTCGAACCCGCATGAAGTGGCGAAAGGAAAGGAGACAAAGAGATGAGAGAAAATAGAGAATGTAGGCTAAAGTGCTGGAAGTGAGGAAGAATGCTTTGGAAACAAAGGGGCCTGATTTATCTCTTTCCTGGTCTAAATAATGCATGAAGGAGAAGAGCACAATAAACGCTGATGCTGCAGCAAAAAAAATTAAGTGGATTCGCTACTAAAATGCATTTGGATGAGGTGAAAACACTCTTAGGCTCTGCTTTCCTGACATGCAGCTGCTCATTCACATGCTTTAAAAGCAGCACTCCCCGGGACAGGCATGTACTCTGCGAGCCCTCTGAAGGTGCACTGTGGTATCTGGCACCCAGGCGCGACAGCAGCACGGCCTTTAAGTGTCAAGAGCCGCGAAAGTTGACGCGGCCCCGGAGGAGACAACTTCCGGCACGTCCCCCCCAACGCAGCAGCGTGGCCACCGCCCCCCTGAAGGCCGGGTTCGAGAGAGAGAGACGCAGTTCTTCACACTGATAATTTGGTACTTTGACTAATACGAGCTGGGCCGCGGCACGAACGCTTGACCAAAGGTCGGCGAGGTGCTCTGAGCCGCCCATCTCCACGTTATTTATCAGCGTCCCACATCTGGAGGAAAATAACCCCCGTTTCCTTCGTGCATGGTCATATGGGAAGTCCGAGGTTTCCCCTCCGTACTCTCACATACTCTGGAAATACATAAATATCCCTGCAAGCCTGTGCGTTCGTGCAGCTCATCGCTGCTGCGTCTCCAGCCTCAGAGGCAGGTGGGAAACGCATCGACGGGAACAAGGGGCGAGATGACAATGGGCCGGCGACACTGAGTGTCAGTGGAAACGGGAGCTGTAAACACGGGCCGCTCGGAGTGGAAACAGCGTGTTCAGATGGCTGCGTGACTCATCCTCATTATGTTGACTAACGAGGAGAGAGGAGAGTTGCATCAGCGGCAGAAAGACAAAGTGTTTTCCTCCATCACTGTCACTGCGGATCCTCCACTGGTGACACGCGCGGCCCCCGGCAAGCTAAAGGTCGCTGCACCCGACGAGGCCACGGGCTATTTACATTTGAAGGTGATCAACATTCCGGGATCGATCGAGGAAAAAAGGAGCAGACTGATGCGCAGGGAACTGTGTGCCGAGTTTAGCGCGGCCTGGAATCAATAGAGCTGTGAAACGTTTCAAATATAATCGTTTCCATTACAAATTCACAACACGTCTGTTGAGTGTGGCGGGCCAGATTCACTGTGACACCTTTGCACGATCAGTCACATTCACTGACTCACACGCAAGCATCATTGGATGAAATTCAGCGATCAGTTTCCTGCACAAAGGGCACATTAAGCAGAGACCAAGATCGAAGCCCGCTGACACTGCGAGTGGAGGACGACCCGCTCCTCCACCTGAGCCACCGACACTGGTTGTTGTTTCACCCGCGGTGCAACAGTCTGTAAAGCATCGGATTCCTTTTAAAGCGTTTAAAGTGAAGCAAATGAAATAGAGGTTGCATATTCTCATTGCTTAGGATTGGGTGGAGGGGGGGCAGAGGAATTTTAATCATTTAATCTGCAGTCGAGCTAAACAGCAGGGAGAACCAGTGACGATGGGTGGTGACCAGCCCGATTGACAGCCACTGCTTTATTGCCGCCGACACATGAGGCGTGCTTTCATGTTGATGAGGAGTAGAGGGAGCAGCTGATGACTCACCGAGGCGTCGACACCCGCGAACGCGGTCAAACAAAGACCCCCCGTGCCCTTTTTTTGTTCTCGCCCCCCCGAGAACCCGGCACACACATGTGGCAGCGCGCACGTCACTCACGTGCGTCTTTCGTCACTCGATTACGAAGCTGATGATTTGGTGGCGGCATCGCTCTTATTGTCACTTTGGGCTCTTAACGTCTCCCTGCACTTGCATTAATGAGGTACCAGCACAGTCTGCATGGCAACATCATTGGACACAAATATTTACATTTTATACACAACGTTTTCACCCAAAGGTTGCAGGCAGGAGCTGAGGCCACCTCATGTGCATGTTTTTGGATTGTGGGAGGAGTCCAAGACTCACTGTCGTTGACACACGCACATATGCAAGCATGCGCACACACACACACACTAGACAAAAAGGCCCCACTCAGGGACAAACGAGGATCTTTCCAAAAAAGACCTGTCCAAAAGCACATCTTTTGCTTCCCAGTTGCCATGGCGATTGTTTTTTGATGGGAGTTACTGCACATAAGGGGTGCATGTGGCGAGCACCTAGTCCGATTCCAGGCGAGCTAAGTGGATACATGCTGCGAGAACTTCAATTACTTGTTTTTAACATGTGTTAGTCAATGATTCATATCGTTAGTCGAATTCCAGTCGATTTTCTCACGTACTGTATGTTGATGAGCTATCACACTCTCGGCCCCATTAGTGCACTCACACCCAGGCTGACACTTTGTCAGATTGGCTTATGTGGTCCCAGAGGACCCCCCGTCCGTGGGATTCAACAAGGACTTTCACCGTCTCTCACAGTGCATTCGAATGCTTTAAAATCCTTCAAAAACAGTGAAAGCGCAACATGTTGATGAACAAGGATGAGAATGAATCTTGATGAATGAGCACTGAATGCGAGAATCAGTGTTTGTCAAAGGATTGACCCACCACTGCCAATCAAACATTGTCATACTCAGTCTTTTAAGACAACAAATAATGAATAAAGTAGAAAGACAAGTCTTTGAACTGCTTGTAATCAGTGCTTTTCAGAATCCACGTACAAGACAAAGAAACAGCAGATCCAGGTGGGACTTTGTACTCACAGGTTCTTGGATTTCTTCTTCTTTGTTCCGTCAGGGCCGACCTCGCAGCTACAGGGGGATCCGGCGCTCAGCTGAGGGGAGAGGAAGGAGAGGACAAAATGCATCATCCGCCCTCCACACTGAAAGAGGGCCCTGCAGCCCCGGACAGACGGAGAGGGGGGCCGCCCCTCTGACTCTGCAGCAGGTTACAGAGCTACTGGGCCAGCGAGCTGGGGGGGGGGGGGGGGGTCCTCGCCGCGTCCGGCTAAGCCCGACTGAAACCGCTTCGGTCTGGGACAAATGCAGCCAGCGACCACAGGGGTTAATCCATAGCAGTAGTCCACTGTGTAAATCCCGCAAAGCTGTCTGAGGTATGTGACGGCCGTTTATGAGCGGTGTACCGCCGGGCATGACACAGTGAAGAGGGTGGGGGGGGTTGAGGGTGAGGGGTGCTGAGAGGCTCCAGCTGCTGTTTCTGGTGGCCTCCAACTGTGCCCCGGGACTGGAGCGTGGAGCCGAGAGCGGCGGTTTCACGTTACACTTTCTGCCAACCCCACGACTTTCATTGGTCAGGAGTTGGGAAAAAAGGGGAAGTTGTTTCAGGGTGGGGAAGGGGTCAATCTGCACTAATCTGATGGCCTGAAGCAGCCCCATTGTATGTGTGTGTGTGTGTGTGTGTGTGTGTGTGTGTGGCTCGAAATAATGAGCCATTGTATTAGCGCAATACACAGCTGGTAACACATGGTGTGTGTTTGTGCCTGAGTGGGACCCAGATTTGAGTTTCAGCCTTGGATTTTTCGAGGGGGGGGGGTTGAAGACATCTAAGTTGAAAGTGATTAAAAAAAAAAGGTTTTCCAGCAGTTTGTGAAAAAAATTTGGTAAAAAAACATCACTTCTACCAGTGCTTACATGTTGTCAGCTGTTACAGATGTTTTCTGTCACTCTGTTTTGTTTTGTTTTTTTCTTCTCCAACCGTTGGAATCCGTCCGAAGCTCGGCTTCGCGCTGACCACAGCTGCTGTTTTCCATCAGTGGAGGAAGAACAGAATCACTTTTCACTGCCACCTTTTTTTTTTTCAGCCCTCAAGCCACACAGCTGAACTTCTCCTTTAAGGTCACCGCTCGGAGCCAAAAAACTCACCGCAAAACAGTCGTTTCGTGGGCCAAAGTATCAGATGCATGACAGTGACCAGTATCATCACTGAATATGTATATATATATATATATATTAAAAGAAGGTATTTTTATGTGGGTTCAGATGCTTTTATAAGTCAGACAGTGTGTGCCGGCGGCAAGAATAGCCTCATTGTGTTTACGGGGCTGTTATTGTGTTCAAACAACAATGTCAAATCTCAGGAGCAAAAAGATTTCCTGCATCATGCCTCCATTTCTGTGGAGCCACTTCACATGTACCAGCTGTCCAAATGCGTATCCTGTTGTGCTTCCTTGTTCCTGAGCCCGCAGTGAATTATATGCATTAAGCTATTTAAAAACTAACTTTTTTCACATTTGTACGGTAGAAAAAAAAGTGAAATAAATGTTCATTAGCTTTAAGATTCACAGTGCTTTTTCTCGCCTGACACAACCTCTTGATGGTATATCTAGTGTTATTTGGCCCCAAGAATGTTTAAGAGATTAACAGTGACCCGGGGTTTCTCAGACAAAGGGCTGAACTGATGAAAGTCAAAGGTCAATGATCAGTCCTGCTGATCTCGTTTTGACTCACTCGTGAGGTTTCTGTCTGCAGGGCGGCTGAAACTGCTCCAGTCAGGGTTGTGAATCAGACCCTACTGGATGCTAATGTGGGCGACTACAATGCGTCAACGACCTTTGACCTCGGGGCAGCTTTGAGTCGAATACACACCGTTTCTTCTTATCTGGTTGTGATGGATTTCACCCGAAAGTAAACCCCCTCAAGCCGGACTCGTGCTTCCACAGTGTCCTTCTGCTGCATCCTGCCCCCCCCCCCCCATATAACTCAATAACTCATCCCTACAACCGTTATTTGGGGGTTGTCATTGGAGCCGGCGCACAGCGATGCTCTGAATGGAGTCGCAGTCAGGTGTGAAAGGTGAACGAGTGTCTGCGTGTGTTATGTAGGAGCCGTCTAAAAATATGTGGAGCCGAAACCAAATACAGCCGCTGTCCGGTGGGAACAAAGAGCTCCCCCGATGTACAATGAAAGCATGTTGATGTGAGAGTGTGGAGAGATTTACTCTTTTATTGTAATTCGTAAAGAAAAAAACTGATGCATTAGGTTTGCATGGGAAAACTGTAGTTGTTATGCATTTCCTCTCGCTAGTTTTTGAAAACAGGTTTCCAGAGAGGACAAATCTGGACATTTCCTCCTTCTGGCTCCATGTGGACGCTGAAGATGTTCACCAAAAACTCATCTCTTCCTTAACCTGCGTCTTCATTAGCTCTATTCTGTTTGTTTACTCCTCTGATTCTTTTTCTATGAATTGTGATAAGTGACAGCAACACCTGCAGGCCTGGCATACACACTGCAGCTTCTTCAGTTGATTCTTATTCAGGAAACTCTTCCTGAATTAGTGTCAAAACTGAGACAAAGAAGAAGAAAAACTAACAAGCGTAGTGTTGCAGGACAGCTTGCTTGACCACTGGAGGTTTGAGCTGCTCATAACAATTTGAAGAAACCATAAACCTTCTTGTGGTTTTTCCACTCAACACTTTAAGTCCTATCCTGAGGGTCGAAAATGCACATTCAGGGCACTTTGCTATTTCAGGGGCACTGAAAGTAGAAAGTCAGTCCCATTAACTCACTGTTTCTCTAATGTTGCTTTATCAAGATTTAGGTCATGAAGCTTAATTGTCCAGCAGGGGGAAACCACAGAACCCGACATAATAACCATTTTTCCAGCTATTATTTGTTTTTGGGTTTTTTTTTTAATTTCTTCCAGTGACTAAAAACCTCTTTCGAAAAATAAACTCTGATTTGTGTCAGATGGGGTCTGCATGAGTGGAGTTTGAGTCACTGCAGTTCACAGGAGACATCAAAATGTAATGATTAATCCCAGCGGGAGCCGCGGGGCAGGTGGCGCCCCAGTCCCCCTGGAGCCGGCAGCCAGACTTTTCTCCTGACTCTGCAGACCACCGCTGAACAGAGGCGCAGACTTTGCCCCCCACCTCCGCGGAGACGTTTGTCCTGACGTCAGGTCAGCCCCCGCTCAGCCAGGTGCCGGCGCGTTCGGGTCAGACGCTCATTCGCAGCGGGCTGCGACGTGCCGACTGAGTGAGGTCCACGTGAACGCACACGGCAGGGAAAAAAAGGATTGTTTTCTTGCAACAAAAGCCTCGTTTCTGTTCTGAACTGAATTCCGATCCCATCTGTGGATGATATGAACGGCATTCAAGTTGGACGCTGTAAAAAGCTCTGGCAAAGAAGAAATAATACAAACAATTTTTTTTTCTACTGAAAAAAACATGGGAAATGTACTTTTCACCACCTGTCACATGTGCATGAGCCAAATCTCCTGTCCAAACACACAAAACACACAAAAAGGCACTTTCAGTCCAAATGTGAAATACCTTCAGAGAAACAAATTTAAGGTCCTGCGCCATAATTTTAGATCAAACATAAAAACCTCTCTCCAGCTTTCTTATTTCGCTTCATAAGGGTGAAAGTGCAGCAGCACCTTGGTCGAATTCCACCTGAGAAGAGGCATTGAAGCCTTTAACGAATCACAACTCGCCTCCAGAATACCAGTCGACAAAAGGGGACTTTTACAAGGAGGGACACTTGTCATTTCTCTCCTGCCAAACACTCTCACAAGGACACAAGCCAGAAGTGGAAAGTAACAGTTTGTACTCCGCTCGGGAATCTATTCATCATCAAAGTTAACGTCTCATTCTTTCAGGCCATTTTTGTTGTTTTCATCTCAGAAACGAAAGAGTTCCTCTCATGTCTCGTCGTTTGCCTCTAACGTTCAAACAGGCTTCAGTCGCGTCAAATTTGGATAAGACCACGAAAACGTGCAATAATGATGAAAATAACTGACGGCACAAGTGGAATCAAAGCCTGTTTTCACTCAGAGAGCACACATTTGTAAATGAGTCGTCTCAGCTCGCACGGCCCGCTTTACCGATTTGCGTCCGTCTCTGGAACGAGTTTGCGCTAATGAGGCGGGACGTTTCCATGATCACTGTGAGGGAGCGTCACCTTCATGTGGATCCACGCCAGAACAAGAGAAGCTGCGAAGAATTAGGGGAAGCAAAGCGGGTGCGAGTTTTTCTGTCATCAACACTCTGCTCCTGGAGCGTCTGGTTCGAAATCCACGTCACACCTGGATCAAACACTCACCTCTGTCAACCCTAAATCCAGCCGAGTTAAACTTTAAGCCTTTTTTGAAGAAAAAAATGCCTCCTGAATGTTGTCATGTGTGGGCAGAGTCGTCTATTTTTTTCAGGACGCTGCCCCGGAAAATTCTCGTGATCGGAGCAGAGTTCACGCGGAGCCTGCGTGAGGTCTGTCCGACGTGCCAACTCTGCGACCAGCCAGGCAGAACGGACGAGCGAGCAAGACTTAATAAGACGCCTATTGATCGACGCGACCGCAAAAAAGAGTAGTGATGTGGTCGTGAATGGCAGATTACAGTAAACAGGACCAGATATCGACTGCTTTCTTTGTCTTTGACCCTTTTATACAACTACCTGAGGTGGTGCATTACACGGTGATTTCATCTAATATCGCTACATAGTCTAAGAAAAACTCATAGTTGGTAACTGGCTTTACCTGATGGATGTGAAGGATATCAGAGGGTTAAAAGTTATTCTGGTTTACAGTTCTTTGAAACAGCCAGACCCCCACCGCCCCCCACACCACCACCACCACCACCACCCCCCAACACAAGAGACTTAGACAGTCCAACACACACATCTACAGTTAGACTGCTTGGCAGGGGTCAGCGAAGCATAAAATGGTCTTTTCTAAAAATAACCTCGGTGTGTGTTTGTTTCTGTGTGTGAGTGTGTATGTGTGTGTGTGTGTGTGTATGTCTGTGTGTCTGTGTGTGTCTGTATGTGTCTGCGTGTGTGTCTGCATGTGTGTGTGTGTGTGTGTGTGTGTGTGTGTGTGTGTGTGTGTGTGTGTGTGTGTGTGTGTGTG
>JASSRZ010000083.1:10468719-10485693 GCA_032164315.1 Malacoctenus gilli | reverse complement strand
ACACACACACACACACGCACACACACACACACACACACACACACACACACACACACACACACACACACACACACACCTGGAAGAACATGCAAACTCAACACAGACACAAACCCAGAACCTCCTTGTTGTCGGATGGCAGTACCAACCACTACACCTCTATGAAGCTACCAGTGTCTTCATACAGTTTTGCCAGTTCTGCATCTCTTCACAGTGTCCAATGCTGCTTGTAACCACTTTCAATACAAAACAAATGAACTTTATCGCTAACTTTCCATCACAGATTCAATTGCTTCAAAAAGTGTTTCTTCTTCGGAGCTCAAAGTTTCATTAACAAACTGTTGAGTTGTGGTGGAAAGCTAACCGTTTATGAATCTACTCCCAGACTAAAAAAAAGTTAAGGCCGACTTTTCATTCCCAGGGCGCCGCCGAGCACGATCCCGCGCGCAATTGACATTTGGACAACGCGTCTCCTCGGAGATGCGTTGCTGCTCATCATCGTTCATCCTCAAGAGTGATTGCAAAACTTGCGTGCGGTAATCGTGTGCCCCGGCGTTTTCCACTAAACGCTCATTACAACACACTCGGCCAACAACTTGTTTATCCGTCCTCCGTTTAATCGTTCGCTCCGGCACCGCGTCGCTCGCCGTTGCATAAACACGAGGTGGCGTCGGTGCCGTGCGATCGCGGGTCACGTGCTGAACAGCGCCCACGTGCTGCGTCTAAAGTGGAACTGAGGTGCATCTGAAATACGACAACAGACCTGATAATAACCTTGAGGCTTGCAGCTGGTGGGACGCCGTGATTGCGGGTGTTGTGGCGCGCATGCCCGCTCCGTCCAGCTGTCTATTAGGGTCTGTTGTGACATGATGCATCCAGAACAATCTGCCGTCTGAAGATTTAAGAGCCAATAACGCTTTGTGTAATACCAATACCTCGTTAAGGGGCCCCACCGTATGGATGATCAATCCCTGAATGGCCTCATTATATGCACCTCAACGCGCCGGCCTCACTTGCCCTCGATTTTTGCAGGGAGAAGACCCAAGCGACGGTAATGGTCATTTATCCGTCAGACTGCTCCTTTGTGATCAGGCCGCAAAGGGCGGGAGGACGTGGGAAAGACGGACCGAGGAGGCGGAAGGAGCCAGTGAAAACACAAAGTCGTCAGACAACATCATCGGCTCAAGTTCTTGCTCTCGGGAGGGGGGGGGGGGCGCCCTCGCACAGTATTGATTTCAGGTACCTGCGGTGTAGGACCGCGGGAATATTGCTCATGTTAGCAACACTAATTGAGGCCGGACAGCATAATAAAATCGGCAGCGCGAGATCTCGCAGGAATACTTGGCAGTGAGTGAAACCTTGGAGATGTCAATCGCCGTTTATTAGCATAAAATCCATCCTCATTAATATCAGAGCCTAAAGAGGCGAGCCTGAGGTTTAGTTAACCCACTGTGTTTGTGTGTTCATTTGTCCGAATGGGCTTTGGCGCGGCGACTGCCACGTTTTACAAAACTGCCCAGTTTGATTTTTGGCTCAGGGGGCCCTCGGTGCATTCAGCTTCTCTGGTAATTTGCAGAACCCAAAGAGTTAGGTGTGTCACTTTGGGTTAGCAGTGTAAAACAACCTGCTCAAGACAAATATCAGCAAAGCCCCACTCCACCACCAGAGACCTGAAGACGAATGAAGCCAGAGTGACAGATAGAGGAAAAAAACAGACTTCATGCAAAAAAAATTGAAACATTCTTTTAAAAATTTAATTGGAGTTGTTGGAGAATTCACATAATTAATATCTTGTCAGTATTTGACAAAAAAAAATCAATTTTTTTCTCTGTTAAACCGTGTGGTGACAAATGTTTCATCTATTAAATCATGTTTTTTTCCATCAGTTTTTTTGAAACTTTAGCCGAAATAAATGCATTGACAATGTTCTGTGGTTTTTTTGGTAACTAGTAACCTGTTGATGGCTGTTCCTTCTTTTGCAGGTGGCACAGTGAGCTATTCCAGCTAGCTTTGAAAAAAATTTTTGTTCCCTTTCCTGAAATTGGAACTGGGCTTTTCTGCATTACATGGTCAATAATCAATCAAGTTTAAGAGCGCCAATGTCCCAAATCTGCGTGAAACTGGTTATACAGGGTTTAGTGACGATTTTGAGGAGATTTCCAAGTTTTACATCTGTGAGGGTGATTTTCTGCCATTTCTGTTCTTCCCCTTAAAGCATGATTGTTTTTACCTCTATCAGGGGAAAAGGATTTAACCTTTCTTTGACTGCACCTCCAAACTAAGTCTGGTCCTTTATCTACCTAGAAATAGGATGCAAAAAGGGAAGCGTCTGACGGAGCCCATCTCCAGACATTTACCTTTTGCGACTGAATTCATTCAGGGGCAGCACGCGGCAGGCTGCCGCCTCTGCAGAGCCCCTTTAGGAGAATCACAGTGTCTGTGCCAAAAAACAGCGAGGGCAGAAAGGACCGCTGGTTTCTGCAAAGGCATTATTGATAGAAGCCGAGGGTTCAGAGAGAAAATGTCATTGACGTAACTTGTCCCATGACGGCAGGCAGCTGAAGACAATGTGACCACTGAGAAGGACTGGAAAGGACCTTCAGTGAGGGAGGGGGGGGGAGAAGGGAGGGGGGGCATCTTTGTTTGACTGGGTGTCTGTGTGTGAATGTGTGTGTGTGTGGTTGGTGTGGGGACATAAATCTGTTTGAACAGCTAGAGGGCCAGCCTCCCCTTTATGAGACAAAAAGGCCTAAATAATTAATTCCCTAATAAGAGTTCCAGGTTTAATACGCAGGTATCGGTGAGGAGATTGAATGTAAGCTGCCACGGCCTCTGGACTGATAGAAACCTGACTGTGTGGTCTGTAGTGGGAGGACGAGTAAGGAGGGGGGGTGTTTATGAATGACCACACACACACACATATCAGTCATTCCTATCCCTCCGTTTGTGTGCGTGCGTGCACGCCGGTGTGACAAACAAGGGGAGGAGGAGGGGTTGCGATGCGTGTGACACCGTTTCCCAGGCTATGACAAACACCTAATTTGTCAGAGCAGGACCCGTCGGAGCAGCTGGATGAATCACGCCCGCGCGTCGCCGAGGGATGGGCCGCCTAAAAAACCACCCTCTATCGATCTAGGACGCCGACAAAAAAAAAAAAAGTTAGGGGGATAGGAAAACGAGACTCGTTCCGATCTGCTCGCGAGCATCCCACTGGAGCATCCTCAAATCCCAGTGATGCAAATCCAGTCAACAACTAGAAGCCAAGTGCTTTAGTGCTGATTTTCTTTCAGCCCATCAACAGGCCTCACAAAGGCACACACCTTGTCTGTTAATGGTCTGGTTCCTGGAGGAGAAGAACCTCACAATCCTGCTAATGAGGAAAAGGAAGGGAAAAAAGGCAATTTTCCCCAGTGTGCTTCCTGTTGTTTCCCCCCTCTGGTCCTTTGGTTTGTGTGCTCTCCTTGTTACTATCACTTTCAGCCTGGCTCTAACATGGTTTGGAGTACGTCTTCCTAATGGCTATCTTACGATGACCCCCCCCCCCCCGACACACACACACACACACACACACACACACCCTCTCTCCCTCTCTCTCTCACTCCTCTGGCCATGTAGTTGGCCAAATCATGTCCACTGGCTTGCTGCCAGCACAGAAACACAAGAGCACCAAAATAGGGGATGTAAACAGCCCCGCGTTCATAAAGATACTGCGCACAAGTCTTGTTTATCCAGAGGGAGGTGATATTGCAGGGACAATGTCATTAATGAGAGCTATTAAAGCTATGAGGGGAAGGGAGGGGGGGGGGTAAGTGGCTGCAGGAATAATCAAGACAAATAAGGCACAGCGGCTCAAGAAAAGTGAGGGAGCGGATGTAAACAAGGCAAAGGCGGGTGGAAGTTGGCCCCATCACACGGCGGTGACACACAGCCCTCCATATGAGGCCGTCATAAAGATCCTCATGATAAATAGACCCTTTATTGCTTTTCCCCTATCTGTCCTCTCATCTCTCGGGCTCGTTCCTGTCCTCCCTCCATATGACCTGACCGCTGCTTCCCTCTCGGCAGCGTGATCTCCTGGAAATAACGGCATAAACAACTCTGAGACTCTTCCTTTCCTCTCCAGCCCAAAAAGCATCATGAAACCCATTTGCATGAAACCACTTTGCTGACTACTCACACACAAGAAAAAGCAGGAAGAGAACGGATGTGCTAATGAAAAAATAAATAAAGTGAAGGTACGCATGCCCTACCTGGCAAGAGGAAGCAGTTCCTGGTTATAATCCACTAAAGCCAGACACAGGCTCTCCACTCATTCCCATTAAAGTGGCCTATTTCCCTCTGTCAAACTGGTGTGAGAGTGGTTGTGGCTGCTGCCTAGCTGGGCTGGTGTGTGTGATTCTGTCAGTGTGGGCTAGGCCAGCTGAACTGTGCAGAGGGAGAGAGAGGGGGGAGAGGGAGGGGGCGAGCGAAAGAGAGAGAGATAGAGAGAGAGAGAGAGAAGGAGGGGAGAGAGACACAGAGACAGAATGCCCAGGAGGCTGAGGAGGTAGACTCCCAAGCTGCACAAACAAGTGAGGAAAAAAAACGAAGCGAGGGAAAACGAGAGAGAGAGAGAGAGAGAGAGAGAGAGAGAGAGAGAGAGAGAGAGAGAGAGAGAGAGAGAGAGAGAGAGAGAGAGAAAGGGAGGGAGGACAGCGATAATGAAAAGAGACAAATGAGCAATGAGAGCTCAGAGAGAAACATGTGGCGTGTGTTTGTGAATGCACAACAAACACACTAACTGCTCCATAATGTCCTCTGTGATTGCAGATGTGTTTGTATGCACGCACGTGTGTGTGTGTGTGTGTGTGTGTGCGTGTGTGCGTGTGTGCAAATACTGCCTGACGTGTGTGCACATGGTATGTTGTGTCCACTTGAGCCTCCACATCAGCCCCCCCCCCTCTCAATACACACACCCTCCTTTTCTTGGTGAGGACATTAAGGCACTACAGCCAGGTCCCACAGGATGCAAAAAGAACACAATGGACACATACCCACTGGTAGGACACACAAATACATGCAGCAAAAAATAACAAGCATGTTGCTGACATATAGAACGCAACACAATGCAGCTGTGAAGTCCCTGCGCACCGAATAGGAATCCAGTCCCGTCTGATAAAGTCAGGAGCCGTCTGTAGTTTAGCTGTGAGCTCCTGACATTGGAGCTCAACACATTCACATTCCACTACGTTGTTATTTCACAGACAAAACAATAATGTAGAGAGGCCGTAGTGCAATAGAGTAAGATTATATTTACACATTTGCAGGCGTGAGTTCTTGGGACCCGCCTCGCGCTGTCCCTGGAGGTGAAAACGTCAGCGTTTGAATTCAGGTATCGTCTGGTTCGCTCCTTGCGGCAATGACGACGCGTCTCTGATGGCACTTTTTCCACAAGGTGTGATTGTCTCCGCTTCCTCCTCTGATCACCCGTCCCCCGTGTTCACCGTCTCCACCTGTGTCGCGTGGGTCCCCCATGCCTCTTATGTGTATTTATAGCACAGTCTGTCTTTGTTCCCCCTTTTCGGAGTGAGAGCGTGTTTTGTTTGTTTTTTTTTACCCAGATTCCTGTTTTCGCTCTTACTTTTGGATCTGGATTTTAGTCACTGTTGCTTCCCGCCCCGGCCGTTTTTTTCTCCCCTTTTCGGGTTTGTTTTCGTTTTATCCTCCAGACGACCTTTTGTTTGGATTCCATCCGAGTAAAAACATCATCTCATACCTCCCATACCTCCCTCGACGTCAAAGCATCTTCGCTATTCATTCCTAGTCTGTCACTGAGGTTAAAACAGCCACAGGTGAACAACTGCCTTGGTGGACTGAGCTGAAGATTTACCTTCATCCACTGACATGTTGCAGGAACTGGGTCGTCTCACTATGACGATCTCGCCTACCACGAGGAAGGAAGCGATCGTTATGGTCCACGACTAAAACGGCGCAATCGAAAAGCAGCACAAGTGAGTGAGTGTGCATATGGCTATTGAGATAAAATTTACAGTTTAAGTGACTGTTTCTTATCTTCAAATCCCATATGTACATTGATTTGTTCTCAAATCAGTAACATTTTTTTATACAACCTAAATAACTGTGAAACGGTTACCTGGTGCCACAGAGGCAACTTAACACGCCACTTTATGTTCAGGCAGCACAATAAAGATAATGTGACAGTCTCATTTGTAAGCCCTCAGCGTAACTCATGTCTCAGGTTTGATTGATTGGCAGTAGAAGCCTCCATTATATTTCCATTGTTGTTGTTGTCTCGGTGGATACGCAGCGCAGGACTATTTATAGACATGTTTGCCTTTTGTAATTGCACCGAGTCACAGCCTGCCGCGATATCCTTGACTTGGATGACACGAACGCACCTTCGCTGCTCGGAAAAAAGCCTCGATGAGACAGAAGCTTCGAGCAAACGCGGGGAAAACGGGAAAGGGTTGGTTTTTTTTCATCTGAGCATGACTGGGGGCAACGTGTGCTTCCTGCTTCGAGGCTTTACAGGTTGTTTTTTTAAACATTATTCAGAAAGTTAGATTGTAAACAACTGGTATGAATATGTCCTTCGAAGCATGAACAAGCAATGCCTGGTTAAAAACTGTTGGACCGCAGGCAGAAGTTAGTTCATCATTTACTGAATTTACTTGAACCGAATCAACATGTTTTCTAGGTCAAAAGTGGGGAAAAAGAATGACACTAAACTTTGAAATATATTAATACAGTATTTATCATGGAAGCACCACGCGACAATAATCTGCCACAGATAAGAGACAACAATAATCACGTCAATAGAAGTCAAATTCTGAGCTGTGCTGGTGGAAAAGAACCACATTTGTCACACGTGCAACTTGGAATTGAATAAAGACAGTGGAAAGCGGTTGACACAGTGTCCGTAGCAAAAAGTTGAGCCTGTTTGACTCTTAAGTCAACTTTTAGATAGGAAATGTCCCCTCGTGGCTACAATGTCCTGTTATAGTTCTCGAGTGGACTTCCCAAATATCACATGTGTTACTTTAGTAACGGATGCGGTTCTTGTGGGTGAGATTTACTGTAGTGAGATTACAAAAAACAGGAAAAACACCTGACTTTAAGCAGCCACTCGTAGTATTTCTGCTATTCAAGTACCATGACAGGGGGGTGAGTAAAAAAAAAAAAAAGCTGAGTGGCAAGAGCTCAAAGGATCAAATAGTTCAGTGTTTTGGATTAAACTTGGACATCATGAGCATCCGTCTTGCCTCGTCTCTTTCTGTCCCTATTATCTCGACAGCCTCTCAACACCACAGAGGAAGAGGGAAGGTCTTCTTTTTTTCATATCTCAGGGGGACATTTAACAATGAAAAGTAAAGGAACTACACCTGCTGCCTCAGCCGCGCCGTCAGTGACTAACCAATCAGGGGGCAAAGCCCCGCAGGAGGCAAAGGTCCGACAGAACCAGACGGGCTGGCACGCGGTGGGGAACAGTTCAAAGCTGGTTGCTCATCCCTGGCGCCTCGCACGAGTGCCAACATCTTTGGCTTCACCTCTACAGAAGCACAGTTCAAAAACAAACACTGGGGCTGTAGGACCCCCGTTCTATCGAGCACGCACGCGGTCCCCCTCAATCCCCCCCGCCGAGTCGCAGCCGCGACTCTCAGGGAGCGATTTCCTTCCGACCTTCAGGACAAGATCACAGTAAGATCGTTACCTTCGACACGGGCATCTGGGCTGCGCTCACTCGCTCCTGCGACCGCGCTATTATTGTGGCGAGTCCCGGGGTAGGGCGAAGATTGCAGGACACAGTTCATCCACACACACACACACACACACGGACGGACGGAGCACGTGTGTGCAACAGAAATAGACAGACTGCTAATCCAGTGTGACCAGAAGTGGAGGTTTTTTGTTTTTTGGGGTCTTTTCCTGAGCGCGTCAGTGCTTCTTTTCTCCTCCTTGCTCTGTTTCTCGTCTATGTTGTTGCTGCGGTCCCAGTCACCCCTCCTCAGCTCAGTGATAACGTGCATGCCAACGTGTGCAAAAGACGAGAGAGAGAGAGAGAGAGGGAGAGAGAGAGCGGAAGGAGGGGGAAAGAGGGATTTGAATGGGGGTCAAAACCAGAAAAAGCGAGGGAGCTGGGAGAGGAAGAGGAGGAGGAGGTGTGAGGGTGAAATGCTATAATGTGGATGACAATCTGGAATTATTTAAAGGAGGTGACAGTTATAGGGAGATCAAACACAACTAACTCTCTGGAGACCAAAGCAGCCTGTGTCCTTCATTCTCTCTCTCTCTCCCTCTCTCTTGCCCCCCCCACACACACACACACACACACTCTCTCTTTGTGCTATTTTTAGAAGTTGCTCTGTTGCAAATCAAAGCGCTGAATCAAAACCTATCAAAGAGCAGGATGTTAAGAGCCATGTCTTTCACACCTAATAAGAACCCCCAACACACACACACGGACACACACACACACACACACTAATGTGGTCTGTTGCAAGGACCATATGTCTGCTTCATACCTAAAGGCAGTCATGTCAGCTATTCATCAGGCTTTATCTAATCATATCACGTGCTAATATACAATCGGCTTCACAAATAGCTATTTCAAACACTGTCAATTACACTACCCAGGCGGCAGGTCCCCCACCCCACCCCCCACCCCCGCTGACTCTGGCTGAAGGTATTCGAGGCCACACATCCGGATGAGGCATGAAGTAATGAGTCACATCTCGGTAGTGGAATATCAACTTGGGACGAGCTGCTTTTTAACCTTCCTCCCGCGTCGCTCCGTTCCCTAATTGGCCGCCGAGCGTTTAAGGGTGTCAATCCGAACGCTGTCATCAAACACTTGTATTAATCACAAACGTCCTTGTGTCAGAAAGGAGCGGCATAATTTTTGCGAGTGAAACTATTATCCCGACTCTATTACATGCTCGGCGGAGCACACGTCATCTCTCCGAGTAAAGAATGTGCATAATTAAAAACCGAGTGAATGGATTTCAGGCTCCGCGTTGTTGCCTTCTTAGGACCGGGAGCGGGAGGGCTCTTATCTATACTACCTCCTGCGCGGCTGATGCACTGCCATTATATAACACAGTTATGAATAGTTAAAGGTGAGCTAAAGTAAAGCCAAACAGCACTCCATCAAAGGGAAATCATTCATTTTTAAAGAAAGCCCAGGGAATTAATCCAACACTGCGGGCCGCAATGATTAACACTGCTCCATTTCGTGTGTGTGTGTGTGTGTGTGTGCGCATGTGTGTGCGTTACAAGCCATAAATCAGATTGGGACAAAAAAAAAAAAAAACCAAGACCAAAACGGTAAAAAAATGACAGAGAAATACAAGTTGAAATTCTTTTACAGTATATTTTCCCCCTCAATTTTTCAGCTGCAAGTTGGAGCAGAGAGTGAGGATGTGCATCATGAATAATAAATGTGCTCTCAAATTTCTGACACATGCATCAATGCTGGAGTGCTTTTATCAGCGGACACCAGACTTCTCCCAGACTTTATAAGCCAGCCATTATTTCGAAAGGTTGAGGTTCACCTGTTACCGCTGTCAAATCACTCACTCATAAAACAGCCGCTAAGAGCGAAGTGGTAGACAGTGTCGATCTTGCCCGGGCACACCGTCTGACACACACCAGGAACTCCCCAACAGTTTTTTTCCCACATCGACGCAAACGTTCGACAGTTTTTCCTTGCAAAAATTCAAGTCTCCCTTGAGAAGATTGAGAGATCTGATTCCAAACGTATGAAACAAGCCTGAGAATTAATCTAGAGAGTCCTAATGTCATCATGGGAGGGACTGATTTAGAGATTCTCGCTTATTTGGACAGAGCCAACTAGTAATTACCTCTGATCAAATATGAATGGAAGCTTGGAAAGGACAGAACTCAACGTATCAATGAGGCATCGTGATTTTTTCCACATGTATCTGTTCACGTAGACGACCACCCGCCTCCCACGGGGGCCCCGTGTTGGATCCTCAGACGCTCATCTCATCCTGACTGACAACACTCAGAAATGTTCCTCGCATCGGCACCATTTGCACGAAACTCCAAATATGGACATCGGGCCGACACGTCCCAGGAATAGCACGCCATACGCGTGTGTATATGTGGGTACATGTGTGTAAAGAAATGAGCGAAAAAAGGGGAAGAAAAAAAAAAACAGGACTCATCCGTGTCTAATCCGAGACAACGAAGGGTGAAGTCTGCTTCTGTTTCCGGGAAAAACAAAGAGAGCAAGAGAAATGTAAATCACATGAGCACGTGCTGGTGCAGATGTTCAACGAGCTCCCCCTTAGAAGCGCCGCGTGTTTCCACTGCAATTGTCAATTCAGCAGGAGGTGCAGATGTTCCGATTTATTGTGCGGGGTCTCAAGAACTACATTCAAAGAGATTACTGGTGTCCACACGTCTTTGAATTGGATCCGTTCATCTTCTACACTGGTTTTCACAGTGAGTTCTGCAGGATGCTGGACTCAAACCGCGCCTGATTTTGGTGAAGACTCATTCCGAATGGGTCCTCGGTGCATCTCAGGGCAGACACACAAAATCACGCACTCACATTCACACCTGCTGACCTCGAATGGTTTGTTTTTGGACCCTGCGCATAGAAAAATACAAGCGAAGCCAAACGCTTCTCACCGTGAGCCACAAAACCACCGAAACACAAAAAACCAGACATGGCTGGTCACTTGGTGACCGTCCACTCAATTTCACCGGGATAAAACTGATGCAACTGGGATCAAGTCAGAGGTTGATTGCCTGACACCCCCTCGCCTCCCCCAGCTTTCGCCCGCGCCACCAAAACCTCTAGTCTGCCTAAACCACAGGGCGCAGGCGCAAGCCGCGCTGCCGCAGTGCCTCATCTCCAAGTTCAGCATGGAGCCCCGCTCGCCGCGCATGACGTGCGGCGCCGGCGGCAAAAAATAGACGCAGCAAAAGATGCGTTGATCATCCCGTTGACGTCACGCCGGACAGCCCGCAAGGAATGACACATCTCGCTGTACTCCGATGTCTGTTTGAGCTCTTTGTCGGAACAGACGTTCAAACTGTCTTTTTTATGGGTTTTATGCTTCACTGTGGGCTCCATTGTCCTCCTCCTGCCCCTCCTCCTAATGACACAAAATCAAATATCCGACAATACATGGCCATCCTCAACTCCCTCGTCCTCCTCCTACCCCTCAGTATAATGAGGTCAAATCAAATATTGCTGTATTCATGGCTATTATCAAGGGCAAACTGTCTGTTTCAGGACGGGGCTTGCGCACGCCGCAACGGTTCAAGCCCACGACGAGGACTCGTGGCCGGCGTGTGCGTCTGCCAGCGCCTTCGCCGCCTGTTCCGACAACGGCGTACCTGTGCCAACAAAGCAAATACAGCTTTGTGGAGTGACTCGGCTTATATCAGCTGCCTGGAGAAGTCAGACTCCTTCAAATACTGAAGTGGGACCACGATAAGCATCTTGTACTCCTCGACAGTGGCACACGCTGCAGCATCAGTTCCTTTGAGTCGCATCTCTTTGTAGCACGTGCAGGTTGCACCGCACGCACAAAACACGACAGTTGAGTGAGAAGCACTTCTGTCAGAGTTTGGAGCAGTTGAGTTGTATCTCTAAGGGGGACCAAACGATCCCAGATCAGCCGCGAGCTACGCTGCTGTGCATGAGGACGACAGCCACCATAGATGGTGAATGCACCCTTGATCTTTACTTTTGTAGCAGGGATGGCAGGTCATGATGGAGGCTTGAGATCTCTTTATTGGCTGGAGAAAATGTCTCTACGAATGTTCACCATTAACCTTTGGGACACTTGTCTGAGAAAGTAATGAACTTTTTGTTGCCATTTTTGTTTGTCACGCTTCAGAGCGTAAAGCCAAAGGCTGCATCAAGCCTCCACCTCAGATCTCCTCTGATATCAGGAGGCTCAGCGACTCACAGAGACAGCCGTCACGGAGAAAACAGAGGCGGCAAGCTCGAGTCTTCCTGCTACACACGGACATCGTTTGTCACTCGCACTTCACATGGGAAGCTTCATACGGACTGAGGAAGCAGGCATGTGCCAATCAGAGTAATGAATGCGGCACACTGTGGTGGGCGCTGCTGCTTTTTCTCAGTTGATGATGTGCAACACTGGGAAATGCAGTGAGGTGGTGTCATATCCTGACAAGCTGACGCTGTCAAGATGCTGCCTCCGTGTGCGCATGCGTGTGTGTGTGCAAAAATCTCCAAGTGAACTAGCAGAGAAGAGATTCGAAAAAAAACCTTCAGAATTCAAAGCTGAATTTGAGCGTATTCTCTGCCTCTTTGTGTTTCCATTTGAAACACATTGTGCGCCATAAGCTGCCGACACGCCCCCGTCCTCATGTATCTTTGAGTGCAGACGTGGCTGCCTGAGGTGAAGATTCACAGCGCAAAGCCACATTCTTCTAATTTCATCATGAATCAACAGTTTGGCGAGTTGAGAGCGAGAGCACGTCACCGCGCGAGTGACAGAGAGTCTTTGTGGCCGTACGTCGGCGCTCCCTCCGGCATAAACACAGCATTATGACCACTCTGCCAGTAAAAACAGATTCTCATAAATGTGACATGAGACGGTGAGAGAACAGGACGAGCTGCCTCCAAACCTCAACAAGGCACACTTTGTGAATTAGCAGCAGCAGCAGCCATCTTTTTGTCACGGCTCATGTGAAGCTCTGCGCCGATGTAGAAAATGTATAGAACTCCTTCGCTGGCACTCGTTCACTTTCATCCTCTGACTCAGAGAAAAAGCACCAGTGTGTTTCATGTCAACCTTTGTCACGTTCTCAATTCAGGCCTTTTTTCTTCGTGTCTTGGTTCGTAGCATTCCTCCCGTTGTCTCCTCACTTGATTGTTTCCTTGATTGCTCACACCCGTGTCTCCTTCGTGCCCCTGTTGCTTGTGTGTTGAGGGGGGATTGGGGTGAGGTTGTCATTCTCAAAATGGCCAAGTTCTGCTTTAATTCCCATTCGACAGGATGTGCAAACTGTGTGTGTGTGTGTGTGTGTGTGTGTGTGTGTGTGTGTGTGTGTGTGTCTTTGTTTGTGCGCAGCTGTGCAAATTTACTTTTTTCCAGCAGCTTAGTGGATAATGCTGCTGAGACAAAAATATGGTGGAAGCTTCCTGGTGAAGTAGTTCAGAGACTTTTAATGGCTGTAGGATCGAGATAGGTACTTTTTTATGTTAATGGGAAAAACCAAAGTACAATTTGGTTTATTCTTAGTAGTATTATTTATGCACTGAAGATGCCGCCTGAAATGCCTCCAGTCTAATTAAAAGTAGGTAAACTAACTGATGCTGCCTTCATGTCACATTTCCTGCTGTCACACAGCACAGAGAGAAGAAGGTGCTTCATGGGTCCCTGTGCAGAAATTACCCCCCTGTGATTGACCCATCCTAAGCGCACACATGCACACACTTTGATATGGACCTCTGTGGACCCCACACCATGATCTCTTATAGAAAGAAAAGCCTCCCAGACTCTCACAGCTTCCCTCAGTTTCTCCGCAGGACCCCGGGCCGTTCCCAGGCCCACCAAGAGGTATAATCTCTCCTGTGGGTCCTCGGCTGACCTCAAAGGTCTGGTCCCGGTGGACCGAGGCTGGTATGCCTTCAGCAGACGAGGACCAACGGGTACTCCGACAAAAACGTATAAAAACTATCGGAATGAGGGGCCAAGAAGGAGTGAGTTTCTCACCTTATCGGAAGCTGGACCACCACCCCGGAGGGGACAACATCTCAGCAGCTTGTATTTCTGATCATTATTCAGTCGCGACAGAGACATCACGTCCTCACCTGAGGTGAGCGATCCAGACTGAATTTATGGCAGCAGTTTAAAAGAAATTACGTTATTCCTCTTCAGTAAAGATTTTGCACAGTTCTGTTCACAAACTGATGTAATTGGCCTTTCGTTGCACATGAGGTCTGTAAGTTTTGCTTAGTAACCTCAGTGTTTTCCCGACCATTGTGTTTCAGTGTTGTGCTTCAAGCCAAATCACAGCAGGTCATCCGAGGTTAGCTCTCAACAGAAAAAGGTCCATAACATCTGCTTTTACTACACAGACTAAATAACCTCATGGTCCTAAAGTCACCTCATGGGCCCAGGGGCTCACTGTTTGACACCCCTTGGGGTGTTTACATGAGAACCCCCCTTGTAAAAACAGCAGGACATTAATCCAACCTCCGAGACTTTCCTTCTGAATACATGCAAGTAAAACTTCAGGTCGCTCCGTGTTTGGGGGGGGAGAACACACAGAAGCATCGGATATTCGTCCTCGAGCTCATCACCGCAAACATTAAGAACCCTCTGCCGCACTCCGGACAATAAACATTGCCCTGACACGCGGCAGAAAGTGGCAAATCCTCCTCATGCCACACTCTCACATGGACTGGGAGATTAGACAGAGTCCAAGAACTGAGGGGGGGAGGGAGGGGCTTGTGTCTAAAGCTTTACAAAAGGGAAGCTCGGAGACGAGGGGGAAGTAGGGCACCTGCTGACATCAACGCTGTGACGGCATAAGCCCGTTTGCCGGAAAAACATGAATGGAGCAACGAGCAAGAGTTGATAAAAATGAACGTGGTCGCCCCCCTCGTCCCACCCCCCCCCCACCCCAGAGTGAATTTCAGCTTTCCACACACTCCAATATAAGTCTTGAGCGAGGTGCGTGTTCAGCTGAGTGTGGATTTACCAGGCTTTGTGCGCAGGAGAGAGAAATACAGTTTCTGACACAAGGGAAACGCGGGAATCAATGGGCGATTTCTCCAAAGCGCCTCGGCTGCAGAGCTCGCTCACTCGCACGCCGCCGATCTGAGACACACTCCCCAGCTTCGACTCAGCAGCAGATTAAGAGGCGGGAATAAAGTCAGGCAAATAATAATTAAAAAAAAAAAAAAACCAAAGGGAAATTTTCTTTGATGTCAACACCGCAGTGTTTTGAAATCGGCCCTGAGGTGAAACCTCCTGCATGGTGAATTCATACATTCATTTTCATTGGAGTGGGTCACAGCTCACACCGGACAGGTTGCCAGGTCTGTCCCTGTGGGGAAAACACAGCGAGACAGCCAACGACACACACGCCCCACAAACACACACACACACGTCCCACACCTACGTTCACTGCTTGACCTCATATGCATGATTTTGAACAGAAGGAGAAAAACTGGAGTCTGAGGAGACAGTGCACAGATGCAAACACATACGAATCCCACCTGGACATGAATTTCGAGACCCTCTCATGATGAGGCGGAACCCCACCGTCCAGCCCTGCATTCCTCTCCCGCAGATCACTTTTATGGCGCCATCTCGCACGTGTTCTCCACCGTGAAGCCACCAATTTCTCAAGCACAATGGTGCGGAAGCCACAGAGCTACCGTCCTCTCATCGCTCCCCGTTAAAAGCCCTGATTTGCACAAAGTTAAATACATTTTGAAGCAACTAAATACAAACTCTTCGCCTCTGAGGTACTTGTGAAAAACCCAATCAAAAGTGAACTAATTTGTCTTGATGTACAATGTTGTGATTAAGTGCGTGTTCCCCCCCTTGCCTTCGGGACAAGCGTTCGGATTTCCATTTAATCAGAGTTTGTAATAACAGCCCCTAATAACTCGCAGAAAGGCCAGAAACAAGAGAGGCGACTCCAGCGGGCAGGAGCTGTCAGGGACCATATCGTCACCTGCCAGCGAATTCATTATGAATTATTGAAAATGCTTGTTTGTATATGAAAATGACACGCATTCCCCTCTAGAGTAAATACCACTGCTGCGCACTGTGCTGAGGCCAGAGAGGCAATCTTATTTCCCTTCCCAGACGCAGCCGCTTCCTTTCGCTCTTTGAGCGACATCAATGCCAGTGTGGTATATGGTGGATGGTTTTCTCTAGCATTTCTCCCATTTTCTTTGATGCCTTCTTTGCTACCGAGAGCTCTAAAGAAAAGAGGTTTGCCAGGAATCGCTAATGTTTCCGATGACCTTTATGCTCGCATGACAGGGTTGATATTTGCATTGAGGCCGGTCACAGGTAAGCCGTGCTGGTGGCGTCCCCCCCGGCGTTGTGGCATAATTTCTCAATAGGTCTGTCAATACAAAAGCTGGGGAGACTATTTTGGTCACTAAGGCATAAAACACGCAGAAAACGCATAAAGATCTCTTTAAAAAAAAAAACAATTTAGCCATCTCACTTGATTCCCCTGCTTCCCTCTCTGAACAGTGCAAGCGGTAGAGGTTGAAGCCAACGGTTGCCAACAGCTCCCAATCGCGCTGCATCAATTAAGCCCCGCCCACTCACGAGCAATCCAAGCAAAAGGTGAAAAAATTCAGTTTGAAGCTTTTCCATAAATGAACCCTTCCACATCCTCAGTGATGGAATACACAGGGAACCATTTAACTTTAAAAAGAATCAAATAGGAGCAGAACTGTAGATATAAAACCTGCAGTCTCTGTAACATGACAAAATAAATGCTGAGAAAATGTTGATATTTTCAAAATAAAGGGTGTTCTTGTTCAGTTCTTTGACTCAGCAGTTCTGGCAAGTTGTTTGCCTATTTACCACAATGTGTGCACACAATTACAGTGAGGGCAAATATGTTCCTCTCTCCAGCTGAGCCCACCTAATTACCACTGAGCACCAACTCGCAGTACGACCACTGTGAGACACTTCGATTTGCTGGGAAAAAATTCCCTGCAGAAGAAAAAATAAAAAACACTGAAGCAAAGCAATATTCCAGCAGAGAGTGTGTGTCTTTGCAACAGTGTTTAAATGTTATCAGCCGAATAATAAAGTCCACCAAAAGCTGTTGAGACAGAACTATTTTGGAAGAATAGGGATTCTCGATAGAAGGATGAGGGTAAAACACTACATATTGATCCACGCGGATCAACGTGTGTGTGTGTGTGTGTGTGTGTGTGTGTGTGTGTGTGTGTGTGTGTGTGTGTGTGTGTGTGTGTGTGTG
>JASSRZ010000083.1:10449733-10468484 GCA_032164315.1 Malacoctenus gilli | reverse complement strand
TGTGTGTGTGTGTGTGTGTGTGTGTGTGTGTGTGTGTGTGTGTGGGTGTGTGTGTGTGTGTGTGTGTGTGTGTGTGTATTGGGGGGGGGGTCGCTTGAAGAGAGGGGAGAGGATGAAAGACTGTCGGCTTGTCCTTCTTCGTTCACGTCTTTCATGTGCTGATGAACTGAGGCCAGGATGTAAAAGAGGTAGTGCGTCCCCACATGGGGGCTATTTATCCCTTTTAATCACCTTTCAGCTCCTGAATGGAGGATGATCACTCATTTTTGTCCCGATAAAGAGAATAAATTGTCTCCTCTGCTTATGAACAAGTAAACAGAATAGAGAATTGGGGGGAAAAATGGATGACATGAAAACAAATGATGAAACTCCTACTTCAAGATGCTCCAAACAGCATCAGATGATGGCAGAGTTGCATCCCTCGCAAACTAAAAATACCAGCAAACAAGTACCTGAAACCTCATTTTGCAAAGATTTCCCCGGATGCTGCTTTGAAATGACCAAACTGGGCCGCGGTAATCTCCGCCACAGCTTCACAGCCACCCTCTTAATCAGGGCAGCTGAAGCCCGGTGAGCACTTAAAGACCAGTGACGGTGCGTCCTTAAGCTCCAAGCGCAGCCGCCGTGCTGCATTAAGAGCAGAGGAGCAGATTCCAGCGCATTCAGCTTGATTAAAGTGTCCAGCGCAACTAACGAGGTGAAGAGGAGGGGAGAGCTCAGACTGGATCACTTTTGATGTTTGTCCTCATAGAAATACTAGGAGAAACAAGTGGAATTGGACCGATGGGAAAAGAAGCGCTCCCAGTCGTCAACCCAACCTGTTGTCGTTCACCAACCAGACCCCAGGTTGGGATTAGCCTTCACAAACGTCCTGTAACAGATGAGTTTTTTTGCAAAAGACAAAGAGAAATAGAAACACCATGACTTTCTTTATAATCATCCAATCACAGACAAGACTCAGTGGCGTGTCTTAACAACACACAGAATTAAACAAGAGCCAGAGATTGAAGGGTCATTTCGTTGCCTTCACATTGCCACCATGACACCAAGTCATGGACTCAACTATGACCCCATTATATAAGCCATAAAGAAGCCAAACAATCACCTATATGAACTCCAATATAACCAAGCAAAAGAAGCCTCTCAGGACATTGACTGCATGCTGAAGCAGAGCCGCACATGCAAAAAGGTAACAACAAATTTACCCCAAGAAATGCAAAAAAAAGCCATGATTGCAGTGAGAGCTTGAGGTTCAGGCAGCATCTTTACATCACTAGCGGACTGGGTGTCGGTGCAGGGGAGTGAGTATGTGTGGTGTTAAGGGGGGGATGTGTGATGGGGGCATGCACGTAAAACATGTCCTCCCATGTGTCCATGCGAGCTTCATCTTTGGCCTTGAATGGGAAAAAGAAAACCGGGCGGATGCCCCCGGATGCGAGTGTCCAAGCGCCATACCTGTTCGAAATGCGGAACGTGAGGTTCCCTCCTGTGAAGCTGGAGCTGCTTGTCTATGTTGTCCTTCAGGCACTGGCACACGCGCCGCTTCTGGTCTGCTGAGTAGGCTTCCAGACTGAGCAGGCAGTCACACTTCTGGAGACGGAGAGAGAGAGCGAGAGAAAAGGGGAGAGAGAAGCAGAGGGAGAGAGAGAGAGGGGAGCAAAGGGGTGGAGGAAGAGACAGCGGGCAATTAGGCATCCACTGTGAGGCAGAGAAGAGGCAGCATCCCCCGATGCCTTTGATGGCAAAGCACTTGCAGATGGGTGGGACACAAGCGCTGGAGTTCGAGGGGGTAAATGATAGAGTCTAAACGTCAAAACACAAAATAAAGCAAACAGTTGTTTTTTTCGGACGTATCGGGCCTCTTAATGAGCCCTCGGGACTGCAGCTCCCAGCGAGCGAGAGTGCTCAAAGTGCAGCGAGTGCTTTTAATGGGGGCTTGAATGGTCCAAGTATCAAGGGTGTCATACTCCTGAGTGTGTGCAAGCGTTGACTCGAGCCTCTGTGTCCACCATTTTTTTTCCAAACAACCGCAGTAACATGGTGAGGCAGCGTTTACATTCAAAATCCTTCTCAACTACATAATTACCATACAGCGAGATGCAACGCGGCCCCCTCCCCCCCAGGCAGCAAAAAAAGTGAGCTTCGGTGAAACTGAATAAGCTCCTGGATCCACAGAATCTGATCTGCTGACAAATACGATTATGTAACCGCAGTTGAGAAAGGAAGCGAATATCAATGCGACCCTGGGAAGCACATGACATCGGATCTTTCTGTCAACCTCTTTTTCTTCATCTTTGATTGACCAAACCATTACAGTGAAGACAACCACTGAAAGAAACAGCCTTTTCGGGATGATACCAAAGCAGTCGCCTTCAAAATAAAAGCAAAAACACAAGTTCCTTAGGTGTTTCTGAGTGTTAAAATCCACTTTATAACCTTTAAGCACACAGAGCTTAACATGTACGAGCGCAACAACTCCCACCAGCCCACATGAGTAGAAGACTTCAGAATAAAAGCATTGAGTGGGTTGACATGTCTTCTCAAGTGTCTTTTCCATACTTTCTGTGCAGGTAAAAGCTGTTTTTAGTGTCCACAGGGTGGAAAAAGAAGGTTTTTCATCTGCATTTGAAAAAAAAAAACATCAGATAAAGTTAGTTCCACAAAAATTGGAGAAATTCAGAGTTACTTCATTCGCTCTGCCAAATGGACAAGCAGGATGTTGAGAAACCCTCATCTGTGTCCCATCTCAGTGATGTCCAGATTACATCTTTAATGGATTAATGGACCCATTTGTTTTTGGCCTGCGCTCCGGCAAAGTACTTTTGAGTAAAGACAGATCTCGGTGCAAAGAACCAAAAAAAAGGAGGAGGAGGAGGAGGAGGAGGAGGAGGAGGAGGAGGAGGAGGAGAAGGAGAGTTTATGAGAACATAATATCCAGGGTGAGAACAGTTTGTGCCAGTTCGTCGCATTTCAAGCCTGGAAGGTGTTCAGGTGATGAAGTAGCAAACTAAAAGAAACGGAGCAGAAAAAGCGTCGAGTGTTCGATATTCAGTGCCCGACTTTGTCTTTACTTGTCACGTGAATTTATGTGGAGTCAAGTGGCTGCAGCAAAAGGCCTTTACTCAACTGCTGGACAGCGTTACGAAGCTCATTTAAATGGTTGAAGTTTTCACCGAAACTTGGAACACTATCAAATCTGCAGGAACATTTGGTTTCGTGCAGAGCAGACGGACACGCACTCATACCTGCGGACAATTGAGAGTCGCTAATTGAGCTTGGATGTATGTTTGGTGCTGGTGCGAATCTTTGACATTCGTGCTGGGAGGTGAGAGGGCTAAACACGCAATATTTCAGTACGTTGCCTCCTCAGATTCATTTTTTTGGTCTGGGTGTCCAACAATCCTCAAATCCCTGCCGAGATAATAACTCCATCCCTTCATCTTCCACTGTCAGCTCCAAACACCACAGCTGCAGACAAGCTACCTTTCTTCATTTCCCTCCACTTGCATAACACCACTGTTTTTGTTGTTTTTTTACACCATTGGGGCTCTCGCGTGCTTGAGGATTTCCATCCACCTCGGTGGCTGCTCCGCTCCCGGCGGCAAGAAAACATTTGTGTCCTGACATGTTTTTGGCACGAGTCGGGCCATGGAGGAATATTTTTTTTCCTTTCCATTTTACACAAGTCTTCAGAGATCAACTCAAGGTCCTCGGGGCTTTTATTTTGCTGTTGACGTCCACTGTCCTGGTCAAGCAGGATGTTGGCTCACTCGCCCTGCGCCGGAATTCGACAAGCGCCACTGCGTTGTTATAACCCGGGACTGTCTCCTTCAATGACACTTGACATCCCGCCGAAGACAGGCATGGCGCCGTCGTGAGGGTCGGGTGGCGCAAAGTGTTTGGTGGCGGAAGCCGTGTCACTGCTGGTGACGCTAATGCGAGACAAAAAGGCACTTGCTGCGTGCGCGAATGGTGGCCGTTTTAAAGCTGCGAGTTTACTCGCGCGGTCCTCGAAGCGCTGTACCGTTCTCCAGTGTCGTGCTGCCATGATAAAAAAAATATATATATAGTTGGAAGAAAGAGGAAATGACAGAGAACTTCAAGGTGAAGTGAGAAAAGTCTCCATGAGTCAGAAAGTAAAAAAAAAAAAACAAGACCAACACTGGAAAGAGGAACCAGCGAGAGTGCAGTCGAGCTGTGTGATATCGAGCCTGACGCTTTTCCGTTGCGGCACAAAATGATGAAAGAGGGGCTTTTCTTTTCTGGCCAGACGGAAATCAATGGTGGTGTTCTCCGATATCAATCATTTGGCCTGAATCAGAGGCTGAGGATGCAACAAAAACCAAGACAAGCATAGCTTTCATGTGGCTTTCCTCAAAATACCACAACTACATTTTTTATGGTGCTCCGAAGGGACCGATGGGCACACCCAACCCCATCAGGCTAATGGTAACAATACGTGCTAATGCAAGATGTGCATTACGAGTTGGAGCACAAACGGAGGCGTCCACTACTTAACTGGATATAAGTGATGGGAAACATAACTGGCTATGAGATGCAGTCATGTATGATTAAACAACAAAAGGATCTCGACCCGACACCCAGTGCAATTCAGCATAGAAAGATAAGTTGAGCACCACTGGCAGTCAGCAGTTTGTGACTGAAGGTGGGCTGGGGGCGTCGAGAGGCTCGCGTGACATTTGCACATTTGACAATATTAATACAGTAAATTTCAAACTCACACGCGGACGCAGCAGAAGGTCACAAACTGACCGTGGAGACTTTCGGTCTGAACAGTTAGTTGGATCTTTTCTACTGTTGGTAGTACATATTTGCGGCGGGGAGACGGCAGCAGATTCTCTCTGCATCTCTGAAGCTTAACAGGTGCGCGCATCAATGGAGGAATGATAATAACTTAATTATTCATGAATTATTCCAGACACGAGGGCAAGCCGGGTCAGAAAATCACGGGTTATATTGAGTGCCTGTTTCCCTCCTCAGACAGGTGAAGTGTTACACACCGAGTGGATTACGCAACGCCTGTCCACAGGCCTGAGCTGCGTTGCTGCTGATCCGATCTGACATCATATCATTTCTCGACAGAAACTCCTCTCATAGTTGGACACTTTTGCAGAGGCAAATCTGCAGACGCACCAGTCTTTAAAATAATATTTGCCAAAACATTACAGTGAGGCCAAACAAAGTCTTGTTCTGGTTTCCTCTTAAACAACAAAAGAGCAGGAAAAGCCAAAGAACCCCTTTGGTATCACACAACTAGACTCCAGGTTTTAAAACCGCTCTTTTCGACAACACATTTAGAATGTTATAATTTGAGCTGGAGATGGTCCTATTGTAGTTTTTGTGTATTATCATTTTTCCCCAGTAGTTTCAATCATCCAGAACAGCTCAAACGAGCATCAATGGAAAGTCATCAATAAAACACCACTATAAAGCCTTTTCCTGGGCGCTTCGCCTCTGTCCTACATCAGAGGAAGCTCATCTGTTAAGAGCAGTTGAAGATCCCAGAGGCATGCATGCACCTGCGTGTGCACACACACACACACACACACACACACACAGACACGCACGCGCGCACACACCTGAACCCCTACCATAAATACAGTCCCACTGTAGGGACATATTGAGACAACTGTAATGATTCAAATATAAAAACATGAGTGTAACCACCAGGGACAGTGAGTCATTACAAAGTCCAGGTCTCAGGGCAGCAAGGGGGGGGGGCTTACAGCCCTCATCCGTCAAAGCAAGGAAGTGCCTTTGTTTATACAGTCTTAGTTGTGTAAATACAAAACACGTGATGCGCGTCGCACTATGTCACAAACTGACACCATGCCTGTTTGTGTCTTCGAGTCCCTCATCTTGCGAGTAATACACCATGCGTAATGGCGCATTTCTTTTTGTTGCACGACACCTCTCAACACGCACGGCGCTCCGCCCGCCGCCGCTAACGATGATTTATCCGTCTCCAGCCGTCAACTCCAGCAATCAATTGCCATTCCTCTCAATTATTCTTGCCACGCTATCATTGCCGAATGATATGCCATTCGCCTCATCTCTGCATTACCGCGTCTCTCCGAGGTGGCGCCCCCCGACGCGGAGTTTTTACATCATCGCAGTAAATCACTGAAAGTAATCGCTCATGTCTGGGAACTGGCTGACAGCAGCTCGGGAGATCACATGATTCGAGGAGTAAAATCGTCAGGAGCCAGATGGAGCTTCCTGCTGCGTTCACGCGACGCAGTGCGTTTTTACAAAAACAGCTGGACCAAGCAGCCACTACCCACAAGGGAAGTGAAGATGAAGAGTCACAACTGAACAGCAGGTGGCGGCAACACAATCCGACTAGAAAGAAAATTGGTGACACTTAGCCAAGAGACAGTGTAAATTTTAGATAATTGCATTTTATTAATTCTGAAATGTCACAAACTCCAGATGGGCCCTGAAAGTATTGAAACATTGATGATTTAAACATTTAGCTTCATAATAGAGTTGGATATACTTGCTACTTGTCATTACTAGTTGGGAGATAGTCTTGATTTCTAACCATCCTTTGACACCAGACAGGATCAGTGCAGCCACTCCAGAAACCAGCAGCAGCCCTTTCACAGGCAGTTTGTACATATCCCACTTGGCTCATCAATCAAGCTGTCATCAATGTATCGTCAATGTGACTATTTACATCATTCATTAGGCGATCACCTCGAGAGCCGTATCACCTGAAAACTGGCTAATGGTGCTTCTACTCCTGCTCCTGCATAACCCCCCCCCCCATTTATAAATCCAGCCCATCCCGGGGATAAACATGAGAGCTAATGAAACCAAATTCAATGAATGGCCACTGGCCTGCTGTGGAGTAGCTAAAAATACAGGCAGCATTTCCCCTTAATCAGATTGATTAAAGTGCTCCCTGGTTGAAGGACCACCCCCCCCCCACCCCACCCACCCTGAGCCATCTGGCAGATGAGTTTTTCAACATGTCACCGGGCTGCTGTCAACACAGCTCACCTAAGCTGCCTCAGCACAGGTCAGCTTGGTTTCAGTGACAGCTCCTGTCAGGCCCAATAATGACAAACCTAATGCGAACGCGCGGCTGTCATGCGAGGGGGGGGGGGGGCAAACATATGTATGATGTGAAAGGCGCTGATGTTTTAGCCGTGACGCCAATTTGTTGTATGTGACAGGTCTGTGTCAGCGGGTAAAGCAGGACGGTCCAGCCAGCAGTCAGACAGGACAGCTGCCTCTCTGCGCCGAGGCGCTGTGCTCAACTCAGCTGATCACCTCCTGGGTATGATTTCATTTTTAGCACGATGAAGTGAAAGGGGAGCCGCACGCATCAGCAAGAAACACGCTTCCTGAAAAATGTCGAGACCGCTGCTTTAGCAGGAGAAACTTTAGTGGGGAATCGATAGGAAAAGTTTGGGGCAGGAGTGTCAAACACATTTCGCTTGTAATGTAAACCGTGCGTACACAAGAGTCCCAGTGTTGCATTGTTGCAAGTGAACAAAACAACTACAGATACTTTATTTCCCCCAATCAAGAACCGTAAGAAAAGGCCTGGTTTTGTCCCACTTTGTAAATTTGGGCTACAGACTGGACTGAACCATCTGGCAGGATGCTTTGGGAGGCCAAGGTGGCGCATTCGCACCCCTGCTTTGGGATTCGCCATGAGGTTGGCGACCACGTTTCAGATCCTTAAGACCGCAGGGTGAGAGGTGATGGGTAAACCTATTCAAAAACAACTTGATAGGGAAAACAAGAAAAACAGAGTGAACGTGAAGTAAAGGGGCCGGATGAGACACAGATGGACCCACTCAGGTGAGCCCTGGAGGGAGGAGCAACAGGACCCAAGAGTTGAGGGGGGCCAGTCAGAAAGACGAGAGACAAGTCTAAGCTCCACACAAAAACAAAGTTCAATAATAAAACAAAAAGGCAAGAAAAACAACTCCAAGACATGGATCACGACACCGACAGCTCTGAGTCACTCCTCTTCAATCGCTTTCTGTCTTGCATGTAGCCAATGAAGATGAAAATGCAGCTTCCACCTTCTATCAAAGTTCAGCCCGGATCTCAGTGAGGCTGCATGACAATCAGAAAGCGCAGGAGAACAAACAAGCAACACAGATGCTAAATAAATCTTTTTTTAATGTTATGTGCACACTACAGATGATCGTTACACCGAGAAACATCCCTGATACGTCGATGGCGGTCCCTAAAAGGCTGTAAAACGGGGCTAAATGGAGACGGAACGGCACCAATCAAACGCGCCATTACAGGATAATGACACCGAGTTGGGAAAACACTAAAGGGTTTGTTCTGTTTTGGCAAAGCCGCAAATCTCTGAAGTAGATATTATGACGCTTTCCCCCTCCAAAAACAGACGCAGGAACGGCGAGGAAATAAAATGTTAAGTGCCTGTTATATAAAGTATCATATCCGACCGTTTCCTCGGAGATCTGAGGGATTTTTCCCGAGGAAGTCCCTCAGCACCATTGCACCCAGCGGTGTCATACCTTATTAGTCACGGGCCCGTTCACTGATGCTGAACATGGTATCGTGACTCACTCTGTCACAACTGAGTTCGCGAGAGATGAAGACGATCAGCACGTCATTGTTTCTAATACCTCATAGGCCGCCTAATGAGGAGCAGGCTGGTATAGCCGGTACTTTTATGTCGAAAGTCTCCAGGCAGAACTTTTATCTCCTCCGCCGCTTTCGCCGCAGTAGCCTATAAGGTTTCATTTCGGAGCCATTCGGGCCTCGTAACTGGAGAATTTAATGAGTTCATGGCTGCAGAATAGGCTAAGTGGCACGTAAACAAGCGTAAATGATGCTAAAGCGGCGAGTCCACGGCAAGCCTCGCAACCATCGATGCAGGTCGAGGCAACTTTTAACATTGTTTGGTCCATTTGAGGAAGTGAAACATTCATATTGACCTTTGAGCCGAGCGGAAAGCTCCGATTTCATTCACTCAAAGGTCTCTCGTTCCTGCAATAATGCAGTCCTTTTGTCATCGCTGTCACAGAAACGCAGCAAACACACCAGCGTATGTGTGCCTGGCCTGTAGGTGGCAGTCTAACGTGATCACCAAAACAGAAGACGACAATGTGCCAGAAATGCAATCACGAGCGAAAGCCTGAATAACAGATCTTGATTTATGCAACATCAAATAAATCGCATATTAAATGCCTCCATAAGACACAGTTAGGAAAACTGGCGTCACACCAATAAAGAAACATCTCAGTCTATTAAATTCTCAGCATTTTAGCGCGAATACAATTATGTTGATTCAGAGAAGTGCAAGCTTGGCTCAGCCATCGTCCCGAGCAGAACGGGCCATTCAATCACTTCCTGTGTTTATCGACTATATTTTACATTCATGACGCCACATGTTTATGCGCACATTGTTGGCTAAATAGAGCCAGATGAAGCCACCCGTGTTCGCTGCGGAGTCCCAGGCCGGTGTTTTCCCTTCTCCGCCGTTCACATTTCTATTGTTTACTGGTATGAAACGGGAGAGCGTATATGCGCCATGAAAGGGTCCGCGAGGGGGTCAGAGAAAGGTAGTCGAGTCTGGTTCTCATGCGTGACTGCCTCATGACTGGACGAGAGGAACGGCACAGAAATGCATTTTCGCAAAGCTTCGGCGTTTTATCTAATCAAAGCCAAGTGGCTGCGTGAGAGCGTTTTCCCCTCCACACCTACGAAACGCCAGCATTTGAATGCCAAACCTGCTCCCGATCAGGTGGAAGCTTTCTGACATTTGGGATTTTTGGACCTGGAGTCTGTAATTCTGACTTTGATGATCTCAAAGGTCACCCTAATGAGGCAAACAACAGTCCGCGTGCACACAGAGAAGTACATGTTTAAGATTCCACATAAAAAAACATGAAGTCATGGAATGCTCTGTCCTCCCGCCTCACTGGCTTTCCCACACTCTTTCATCTATTTCCAGTTTGTTTGTCTGCTTTGCAGCTCAGCGCTCTTCTGCGGTTTTTGCTGGGACGGAGCCGCCGCGAACAGAGGCGGCACACAGGAGGCCGCTGCGCTCCGGTCGTTTCCTGCGGCCACCCGGGAGAACGAGAAGCACAAGACGGACCCCCCCCCCCCCCCCGCAGGATGTTTTTCTGAAGCCCGGTACTGTTTCCGAAGCCCCTTCTCCTTCCAGTTGTTGCTTTTTTAATGCCACACAGTTGCATACTTTCTTCTGTTGTGATCGTTACTCAGTGTCATCATTGATAGGTTAACATCCTGGAGCAAAAAAAACCCACGTTTTTATTGTGAGTTCTTTTTTTGGGCCTTTTTAATTACATTTCAGCTTCCTAAACGTTTGTCTATTAAACGGAATAATTCACATTATATCAAAAAATGAGATAAAACCAAAATATTGTTTTTCTTCGAAATAAATTAATTTTAAAAAATTGCCTTTATTTGAAATTTTAAGAGCTAAACAAGAAAAACTAAATTAAAAGAAAGTTAAAAAATATTATTTAATTACATAAACAACAAAACACTTGTTGGCACAATAAACGCATTTCAAGCAAACCAAGTGTCTCCGCTTCCTCAAATTTTTGCTTGGCAGGACACGAAAGGGTTAATTAAGCAGCTCCACTTTCTTTTACTACAACATCACGCGCTGGAATGTCAACGCATGTAGTTTATTCAACATGCATCCGTGAATTTAATGGACGCTTTAAACATTCAACGGTCGTGCCCGTCAGACATAAACCCTCCTCGTGCCAAACGCTGCTGAACACGTGCGCACTTATGACACTCAGAGAAATAAATGATTCACTCCTGCGTTACTTCCCCCCCGCCCCCCACCCCCCACACACACACACAAAAAGTTGCTGAATAATTCAAAAGCTTATTACAATTCGCCCTGCAACCGTTGGCTCGGAGGGAGAAACCGCAGTTAGGAGCGGGTCAGGAGAGCGATTCGTCCTCGCCGCGATCGTTTTCACGCGGATGAGGAACTTTCGGTGATTATATTTAGATCTATTGGCAGCGCCATCCTGCCAATCGGCGCCGGCACATTAAATCAAAAGCGGGCTCAAAGTTGTGGCTCGGCCCGGAGGGGAGACGGGCGCATCACGGCTCAATTAGCCCCCTGAGAGGACTCGTCCTGCCGGTCACCGTTATGGATAGCGACCATAAAGTAGATATTCTGCTGACCAGCGCCCCTGGGTGCCCATCAGTCATGCTCTGCCTTCAGACTGCGGGTGGCGGCCTGTCCGTCACGCAGCCGACGGCGCTCCAACCAACAGACAAACTCAAACTACCTATTTTTGGACTCAAAGCATCAAGCTCTGCGTCTTCTCTCGAAATAATCCAATCACTAAAACAAACGCGCCTTGTGATTTGTCGGGCAGGCGTCACACGGACGTCACCCGCTGCGCGATAAACCGAGAGCATCCTGACCTTTCACTGCACGGGGGCGCTCGCAAAAAAAAAGGCCATTTGTATGCACGGCACAGTCCTGTGTTTGTCCGACGGCCGAGCTTGCCTCGCTGCTCGGCGATGCAAAACCCTCACGCTGTGATTTCACCCAGTTCGGCGGGAGCAGCCGCTCGTCCCCTCCCTCCCTCCCTCCCTCGAATCCTCGCGTGTCCCCGCTGTTCCGAGCGCCCCGAGTCTTCCTTCCGAACCAATAACCGTAAACTCCACGCGAGCCGCGATTTGCATTCATGACTCCAGACTGAAACAGACCGCGATGGCGGGGGCCAATTAGGAGCGACTAATCTGATATGGGATACGGATGTGCGGCACGCAGGCCAGGTTGTCGGGACGAGGTGAGCCGCTCCAGTCACCGCTACCGCTGCTTCATGCAAGTGGAGATTATTCAGCGTTTTATCGTCATTAACGAGGATGCTGCTGCGCCAAGATGCGACTGGTGATTTCTGGGAAAGTTGAGGGGAAAGCAGGGACCACTGACTCGATGATCTCAGCTTTCAATGGTGGAAACCTCACACACACACACACACACACACACACACACACACACACACACACACACACACACACAAACACACTCCGTCACGAGGATGACATTCACACACTACCAAGTGTTTGCGCACAAACAGTTGCTTTTAAATACCTCAAAGAACACTGAAACTGATAGGTTGTTCATGCAAACTTCATTCACGTAACAAACTCATCCTCACAGTCTTGCTTGAACGCACAGCTGCCAATTCTTATTCAATGTTAACACAAACTTGCTCCTTTAAACAGTATTTTTCAGAGGCCAAAGCGACATCACTGGATCCTGATCGACTCTGAAACTTACGTCCCCGTTGTCGGAGAGCAGGTGCTGCTGGAGGGAGTTTGCCTCCCTGACGAAGCGTTTCTTAGGCCCAACGCGGTCGGCCAGGTTGCCCATGATCGCTCGCCGTCGACCCCCGATTGGATTCCTTTCGATGGCCCCCGCGGTCGGTCTCTCTCCTCTCGCTCACCTACGCGACGCTTTCCTCGCATCTACGCTTCCTGCCTCGCTGACAGGCTGACACACACACACACACTCGACGCGCATTCAACTTCCTAGGGACGCAAATACACTCGCACGCAGTTTCTTTTTTTTTCCACTCATGTATAAACTAGGTTAGATCAGTTCCGTTTTGAGCGAGTGCTAAATCGGGACGACCTCCAGCGATGGAGGAGAAGGGCAGGAGGAGACGAAAGAGAGGAGAGCGGACTGAGGGAGTGTCACGGGAGAGGGAGGTTAAAAGTGTGTGACGGCGGATTCCTTCAGGAGAAACTAACGTTTAAAAACATCGAGCTCAATCAGTGCCATCGTCATTCAGTAGATTGTAAGGACACCAACAATGCAAGCGAGCGGTTTCAAGAAATTGTGCATGAAATCTCATTTCTGTGTGTGTTTTTTGGAGTTCGTGAATGCAAATTATTCGAAGGAGTGGAAACATTTCACTGTTTACTTTTGCCATGATTTGGAAAGAGTGGGGAATCTTTGAAGACAGGAAGTGAAGGAAACGCGAAATTATCCTGGGCGACCTGCATGGAGAAACACCCAAAAAGCAGTCAAAGTGAACAACAACAGATTTGCGAGGGGAATCGATTCAAATAATCACAGTGAAACGTGTGAACGAGGGGAAAGATGAAAAGACGAAAGCCTGGTCCGTTGTTCTGCACTTTGATTTACTCAGCTTTCATGTTTCTGCTGCATCTGTGACAGAGCCAGGAACGCTGTGGCGCATCAGCAGAGAGGAAACTGGAGGCCTTCCAGGCAAACACAATGCTGAACTAATAACTGCAGAGATGAGGAGGTGTCCCTAATCTCTCTCTTGCTCTCTCTCTCTGGCCTTGTAAGATTGCGTGCTGATGACCTTTGCGCAGACAGGCCACAAAGAGCAACTCAATTAAAGACCATCACTCTGCTCCCACCTCTTATTTGAGTAAACAAAAACACACTAACACAAAGGAAGCCACCAGAATCAGGGCTCTCTTAAATACGCCTGCATTTCCTTTGATCTGTAAAGTTTAAACTCTTGCGATTTAAGAGCGTTAAAGGAGGCTTTTCTTCTCTCCCCACCCCCCTCCACTTCTCCTTTGATATCTTCTCCTCACTGCGTCTCTTTCATCCCACTTGGTCCGAGCTCACATGTTCCTTCACTTCACACGCCAGCGCGCCTCAAAGGGACCAAAAAGGTCCGATCGTCAGCGAAGACCGTCGTCGCTCGAAGATAGGTGTGCCGCGCTGTAGCCTGGCAGCTGCTCAGGTTTGGATTGTGAATTGAAAACGAGGAGAGGAGCGCGACTTTACCCAGAATGCATTTTGGGCTCATCGCCGTGAATGATTCTCGGATTTACAACAAGATCCTGCAAATTAAAATCTGCCGTGGAAAAATGTCAATGTGCAAGATGACCGTTTAGCCCTTTTCCATCCTCATTCGGTTTGTTTCTGGCCCGAATAAGTCGAAAGTGTGAGATTTTGCTGTTTTTGCAATCAAAAACCACTCGAACATCAAGTGATCAAAATGGTATTTACAAGAAATTCCTGCTACCTTATTATTTCTGTAGCTTTCAATCATCTGATTTCACTTGGTTTTGGTCTTTGGTCCGACTCCTCATATCGCAGCATTTCTATCATCATCAGTGAGAGCGAAGAATCGCAGGGAGAGCAAATGAATTGTAAGCTGCGTTTCTATCGCGGGGTTACCGTGTGCTCCCCCGAGCTATGAAATGGACTGCTGACAGGTGGAGCAACAATAACTGATGACTGCACATTTTGTGGGTACGCAATTGTGTCGGTTGGACGGTTGGATGGATAAGCCAGAAATTGGATAAGGGTGAGGCAGAAGCAGGCGAATCAGGTCTGGAGACCAACACATTTCTTTACCGTTCCTCCCTCTTCTGGTTTGTCATAGCACATCTAATTATATATACACAGAATATAACAAATATATTATGCTTTAGTTTTGTACTTGGAGTCGCTGCAACATTGAATCAAAACATCTTCCTGAGCCCGAAGTATGAAACATTGCGTGACAACTCTGGTTCATTTACTGAGATTTTGTCCAGAAAAAATGAATTCAAATTGATGCATTCAGACTAAAATAAAACGTTGGAGTTTTCAGGACTTCAACTCTACTCCCAGGTGTAAAATTGCTGTCCGAGGCCCCTCAAAATTAGCCTCGAGTTTGACATCTGTTTTGTCGACTTTCCCACTGTCGGGAAGTTCCAAAAATCCGTCTTTAAGCAACCGAGACCCCCGTTGCCTTTCTCTCCCATGCCGTCTTGCGTAAGCGTCTATTTATATATGTTGCCTAATTGGATCGACTGAATAATATTGGAGCCTTCGCCCCCCCTTCATCTTCTCCCTGCCTGTGGGACGCTGATCAGGCCCCACGCTTTCTGTCTGGAGTTTGAGGAAAAAAAGAGGCTTCCTTTAAAAGATTCATAAGCTGCTAATGAGGTTACGTTGCACATTGCAAGGCACACAAAAAATACAGTGACAATAAGTCTGTGTGTGTGTGTGTGTGTGTGTGTCTGCAGTTGAAGAGAGACTGGGCTTTTTGTGGATTTGCTGGGTGAAAAGCGTCACTATAACGGCAGATAGTCGCAGCCCGAAACAAATTGCAGACGAGTCACAAAAAAGAAAAAAAAGGTGCAAATAGTTCAGCCGTCTCCTCAGCTTATATTTTAGACCACTTCCGAGACCTTTCAGCCTTCAGTTTGAGTGGGGGGAGTCTTGAAAAGCTTTAATTCGAGAAATTAGAGGAAAAGACTTCAAAAGTTTGACTGGAGCTATTAGGAGACTTCAGAGAGCCGACTCCGAATCCAAAGTGGCAATTATTTTCTGGGAAAGTGCGTCGCGTGGTGAATACAAAAGAGGCGGTTTCACGGGACCACGTGTCGGCATTAGCGTCCGCTGACAGTGATGCAGCAAATTGTGACCTCCTTACGTTGAGAGTAGGGATCCTGCGTTTGAAACGGATATCAGACGTGTCATAAACTATCCCGAGGCCTTCGAAATATTACTTTGGTTTAATGACGAATTCAGGTCTTCATCCGATCTTTTTGACACCCTTACAGAGTGAAGCCCAATTTGTCTCCCTTCAGTCACGTGTTCATTTCAAATGTTGACCCAACTCGCGTCTGGTAAAAGATGCAAATGGATTCGAGTTGTAAACTGCTTCCAAGCCTGGCCTGCCGCTTTTGCTGCGGTGCTGTAAAGCGAGACATCTCCGTTCCTGCAGAAATCATGAAATCCGCGTCGCTGCAATTTCGGCCCGTTCATGTCGTAAACTTTGCCATTTGAGGCGCGCGCCACGTGCGCCGCCAGAGGATACGTTCTGCATCCGGATGAAGCTGCAGGAGATGACGGCGATAAAAGTGCCACCACCCTCAGAGAGGATGCACATCAGACGTATGTAGCGAGAGATCCACTCATTTGCCTGGCGTGTGGGAGCTTGTGGGGGAGTTGCAGTTGGGTGCAAAAGATATGTGGAGACATGGTGAAAGTGAGGATGGGAGGTGCTGCAAGGAAGTGAGGAGCGGACGTGATGAAAGTATAACATATGGGGACGTTAGAGGGACATGGAGGCCTGCAGTTTGATTTAGTGTCTGCGAGCCTGAAAAACAACCAATTAGATGGATCGCAGCAGGAAGGGGAGGGGCAATATGAGAGACTGCCTGTCAACATCTAGCAAATCAACTCAGCAGTAGAGTGGATTTGATTGAGAACAAGTCGCCAGAGATTCAGAAATGAAGAAAGTGTAAAAGTTTTGACGGATTTGAGAGTTTCAGTCGATTCCTAGATGATGAGTGTCTAACCAGGTAACTTGATCCAGGGAGAACATACCAAAACCTCTCAGCACACAAGACTCTTCCACTGTCTGGCTTTGGAGCCGTCCTGCTGACTGTCTTCAGTAAATAATGTGGATATTTCGAGTTATTTGCAGCTGTTGGCAAATTTATATATTTTCCTGCACAGTGGATCGAACTATAGCTTTAAAAGTTAGAACAGGCAAGTGGATGTGCCGAGTGTGCAAGTGTTGACAGCACACGCGGAGTGTTACTAAATATACGGTTCATAAAGCGCAGGCTGAGCCATTCTCACCCATTCACACACCTTTGACAATGCTCGCAGAGCATGGACACACCGCCGCGGGACAGCGATGGGTTTGGTGTCTCGCTCAAGGACGCAAGGCGAGATGTGGGATCAAAGAAGACAGCCCACTGTAAAAAATGAGCCACAGTGGTCCCGAAAGTAGTGATGAGGGACAGTAGTGATTACTCAAAGAACAAACCAAGTTGTGAATTCGAATGTAAACGCTCTCTTAACAAGCATGGCCGCTCATTCAGGTGATTTATCACTCAAACCTTAATAGAGCCTTTGCAAATGTCAGTAATTGCTTGTGGCAGCTCCGTTTCTTTTAAAGTGCCAACCGGCAAAAAACACAATCCTTTTTTTCCATTTTCACTCGATAACGCAGCCGGCGTTTTCCCTCTCAAATTAAAATGACAACATAAGAGGTATCGGGGGCAGTTGGAAGGAACGATCTTTCACTGGCGCTGGAGCTGCTCCCAAACCACTATGGGGGGGGAGGCAGGGACGTGCCGGACAGGTGGTCCGTCCCTCAGCGGGCAAACGCAGAGACGCACTATCACACACACACACACACACACACACACACACACACACTGTGCCAATCTAGAGGCGCCGATTGACCTTGAGAGAACATGCAAATATCAGGTCAGAGTAGGAACCACGACGCCAACAGGTGGCCTGAGAACGCTCTTATTTTCAGAAGAGTCACACCAGCTGATTTCAGACATTTATACTGTACGTTATCAAGAGTCATAAATATGCTATATAATAGGGGAGGGGTTTGGCCCTTTTGAGGATTCGCAGTCATGAAACTGTAAAATCCGCAGGCAGGAGGTCTGGGACGAAGTCGCAATAGACAAAGACACACAGAGAAAAGACATTTTCATTAGTGCTTTCTGCTAATCCTGGTGTCTTCCAGATAATGTGATTTCCACCGGAGTCAATTGCCCCTCCGGCTCACAGACGGTCCGCATCAGATCCTCCCTCAGCCTCCCTCTCTTTTTTCTTTCAAAACATACACAAATAAAAAAAAAACTCGTGTTTCTCACCTCCGTCATGTGAATCAGGTAGAATCGCAGCTCCTCTGCATAATCTGTAAGACAAAGTAAAGAAAAATGTGCTCAATTTGTCATTCCGGCTCCTTGCTCAGTGAATCGTTTCCCCTCATCTGCTCCCTTCCTGTCGTTTATTTCCCATTATGATTCTTCCAACATACCTTTATTGATAAAAAAAAAAAAAGCTTTACAGGTCTGCTTCTACAGACAGAGCCCCCCGCCCTCCTCCATAACTCAGAGGCAGGGCGCTCTGCGAGACAGGCCTGTGGGTCTGGACTCCAGATAAATGCTTTTAATCGAGTGAGCACACGCGCACACACTCGAATGCAGGCCCACAAAATCTATATGTTGTGGTGATATTTATGACTATTTTATTTCACATAACACACCTCCCCCCTCCAGACACACACAGGCCAGCACATTTATCCACGTTTTCATTATATGTCCATGAATCAGTTAGTCCACATATTCCAAAACACTTCTTTTTCCTGTTTAATTCTAGCTTTTCTCTTCGAGCCTTTATTTAAAGCTTAATACTGTATGAAGCAGCAAAGAAATCGATGAGGCTGCAGGTATTTCAAGGATGGTATACGACCCCACTCAGAGGCGAGTGTGAACCACGACACCTGTGGGTTCCTGCGCAACATGACAAGGGAAAAATAAACCTTCTCAGTGAAAAATAAACCTGTGAAGTGAAGGCTCAGCAGTCGATGCGCAGCGCCAGCTCAGCTTCATTTACATGCTTGTTTTCATCTTCAACAGCAGAGGTCAGTGTTGGATATCTTTCTGATTCACATAAACCAGCAGCACGCTGTCCAACAGTGCAGACAGTGAAGGTCCTCAGGTGTCATTAAACAGGATGCTCCTGATGCGCACTTTAACCTGACCCACCTGCACTTCTGGTGCCACAGCTAGAGGGCAGTGGAGGTAAACAGACAGGTTGACACACCCACTTTCATGGTTGTATCTAAACTTGTTCCAAAGTACAATTATCTGTTAGAAGTGTAATACCTTGTGATCGGTGGTCGCAAGAGAAAAGTCCACACACACACACACACACACACACACACACACACACACACACACACACACACACACACACACACACACA
>JASSRZ010000083.1:10428993-10448904 GCA_032164315.1 Malacoctenus gilli | reverse complement strand
CACACACACACACACACACACACACACACACACACACACACACACACACACACACACACACACACACACTCTTGTCAGGCTGAGTCAAAACATGGACAACAGAGCTTCAAACAGTCTCACATCATGTCGTTAAAGGTGAAATAGGCTCCATAAGGTGGTTTAGTGGAGATGTTTGGATTGACAGGAGGTGATTAATGTTTTTTCAACCACTCTCATTGTTTCCCACGCTCCACGGCTAAGCATCAGGGTCACATGAACACAGGAAAGCCCCTTTATTGAACTCGCACTGTGTCATTACACACACACACACACACACACACACACACACACGCACGCACACACACGAGTCAAACACACCCTCACTGAAACAAACACAATCCCCCGGCGCCTCTTTCCTGAGTGACGCTGCTGCCGAAGAGAAATAACAATGACAGGCAGCAGGGTGGAGGTGTGTGTGTGTGTGTGTGTGTGTGTGTGTGTGTGTGTGTGTGTGTGTGTGTGTGTGTGTACGCTCACACGAGACTCATACAGACACACAATCCCTGGTGAATCTCCACCCTGGCGATCACTTATTGTTTGGGTGCCGGTTGGAGGTCAGAAGCGACCCGGAGGAGACAGGCAGGGCGGCTCTGAGGCTCTGAATGACAACTTCGATTCAAATAGAAATCTGTCGCAATGTCTTCACTGCAGCTCATCTTAGCATCCAGACATGTTTGTAGGAATTTCAGTTGCATAGCTAAAAATGTATGCAACAGGAACAAAATATCAGCTGGTATTTCGAATGCAGTGACACATCTGGAAGAATTTGAAAAGAGCTTCAAACAAAAGTGGCACAGAGGGGAAAAAACAACTTTTAAGTATTTTAGCAACTAATTAACCATCATTCAAATTTTTTTGAACATTGTGTCTGTGTCCACGAAGGCTCAGTAAGGCGATATTGACACCAGGAAAAAAAGAAACTTTTGCAGACGCTTCCCCTGCCTGGGATGGAAAATCTGTCCGAGGTTCCCTGAAAAATACATCCCCTGAAAAACTTTAGATATTCCTCAACAATAAATTGCAGACTTTGAAGATCTCAGCATCGACGGTGCATATTATCATCAAAGAAATCTGTGTGTGAGGAGGACAAGCCTGAGAGTCAATAATGGATGCTTGAGAACTGCGGCCCCTCGGGCGGTCCAGCTTAGAAAAAGAAAAATCGGTCCTGATTGTGAAGAGGAGACGTCTGCATCGTCTCAGAAGACGACAACAACTTCAAGAAGTCGCTGCCTTCAAACAACTTTTGCCGCAAAATCCATAAATAAAGTTCAACCTGCAATAAACAACAATGCTGTCGGCAAAAACACAGCAGAGGATGCCGTCATCTCATCCATCGTCACTTTTTCTCAATGGTGATGGGATCGTTTTTCATATAAGGAGAAGAGAGCGTGACCTCCCACCCCAAACGCCCCCCACCGCTACTCTAAACACTGATATTTACAGCTGACCCTATTTATTTGATTTGCTGGGCTCCGTGTGGCCCCGATGGCCGAGCTATTCTCTCGCCATGCGGCCAGAGGAGGCGATTGTTTACGCCAAGGTGAAATAAAAAGACAAAGCCACAGGAAATCAGCCAGTCCTTCCATAAATATCCTTCGGTTAAGCTCAAGCTCAAAATATCGCCGCATTCACGGCCCTGTGTGTTTATTTTTGGGCGCACGAGTTTAGTCTGCGCTGAATTCCAGCGGGTCAAACGTGGTCGAACATGGCAGCGCGCAGATACGATTGTTTGGAGGGGTTTTGTTTGGGGCAAGTTTAATGGAGTTTTATGCTCAACTTTTTCATCTTTTCATGCGACGTGAATGAATCGCGTGTTAGACTCGGTGCAGAGACGAGATAAAGAGCCTTGTCTCCTCGGCGCCAACCTACCGTCCTGGAGCCGCAGCTGTCGAAGGTAGAGGGGACTCTGGAGGACGTTGCACCTGCCCGGTTCGTTCTCTCTGGTCACCAGCATCAAGTCGCTGTAGATAAACACTGTGACCTGAGAGAGGAGAGAGAACGGCGTCTATTAAGACTGATAGACAGACAGACAGACACACCCGTTGGCAGTTTCTGGCACTGAAAACTAAGTTCGTGGTGTGTTTCCTGGATGGTTCAAACTAAGTGTTTTGGCTTAAACCGCCGAGATAGAGCTTAAATTTGGGTTACGTAAGAGTCTCTATTTGCGGCCTTGGTGTGACCTCATTTCACCCGGTTCAAGTTCGAGATAGTGAAATTAAATTATGAATGTCCAATTATGGTGAAATTTCTAATTCATAGGTCACAGAGGGGGTCTGTGATGATTCCATTCCAGCCAAAGAAAAAAAGAAACAAAGACGCGGGACTCAAAATTGAATCTCTGGAAGCCCCTTTGAAGATTTGACTGAATTTCACAGCTCGCCGTGTCAGCCCACGACCGGTTTGATGCCTCTGCAGTGGTGAGGTGAGAAAAGTCACACCAGCAAGGCATTAAAATGCAAAAGGAGAGACGCCAGGAACAAAAGCGGTGAGCAACGAGGAGCAGGAAAGGCGAGAGCGGAATTTACACACGCTGGCTGCCCGTACGAGGCTCTTCATGCTACACAGGACACACACAGCGTCAATCATATAGATGGACAGCGTTTCGAGACAATGCTTCTGCTTGTGCGGCTTCCTCTGGAGAGTGAGACAGCAGAGAGGGTATTTCAGACGAAGCGAGCATGTGGTTAGACTCTGGACGCAAATGCATGCGCGCGTATGTGTGCGAGTGTGTTTGTGGTTTGAGTGGGTGGAGGAAAAGCTGCAAGAGGTGACGATCTTTCTCACTCAGAAAATGAGCTGAAACATCCTTTGTCAAATGTCAGCAGGGTTGTTTTCTTTCTTGTCTTACATGCTTCCTCTCAAGGATTCTGCTTTTGAACGCCTTCGCAACTTTGTGCTCAAATTAAACACCGAGTCACATGCAGAACGTTTGTCAAATGAAACCAAACAAATGACTCTCATCCGAGGTCAAACGAACTCGGTCATGAAGTCACTTTCAATTCGTGTCACAATCATTGATGGTTTCTCCACAATACACTGTATTTTAGAGTAGTCTGAACGAATACACTGTTAAAAACTCATTCGGAATAAGTTTTGTTTCTAACCTCTATCTATCTTTTCACAGGCTTACAGATCAGAGCTGATGTAATCAGTTGTTTATTTTCTTGTTTTTTCTACACTCAAATCATGATCTTGGCCTCAAGAAAACAGGGAGACTCGAGCTGATGAGAAACCTTAACGCAGCTTTAACAGAGTTAACGTTCCCCACTGAGTGACTGAAATGAACTTTATCCGATGCAACATTTTCATTAGTGGTCAACATTAGGGAAATGTCACTTTTGTTTCGAATAAAACACACTCTCGAATGACCTACCAAGAGTTGCAATCACCTGCTTTCATGCCACTGAAAGTCGTTGCTGACAAACCGCAAGTCATCCGACTGTGGTCAGTGAAAAAGTCGGGGCGGCGACCCAGAGATCAGTGAAAACAAGCGTTTGTGAAGCGGTGCAGTGGCGTGAAACTCCCTCCTGATAAACTCTGGCCGATAAATATTTGTCTTATGGCCGAGCCCAGAGAGAGCGAGAGAGACAGAGAGAGACAGAGACAGAGAGACAGAGAAAGAGAGAGAGAGAGAGAGAGAGAGAGTCCAGCATTACGCCAGCTGTTCCTGCACTTCACCGCCCAACAACCATCATCAGAGGAGACGTTGATGAAAATAAAGAAATAAAAGCTTCATTAGGTTCCTCTGTGGTCCCTTCACATTCAGCCTTCACACTCGAATTTGAACCGACACGTTTCTTCTGAAAAATGAAGCTGGAAAGCTAAAAATTGAGGGCAAATCCACCCGATTTCGACACAAAAAAGTGACACTGCGGCCATGACGAGCACCATTATCCTTCGAATGAATACGTATTTTTGACTGGAATGAATGAATGTATATTTAAAGAGGCGGCACATAATGCGGAATCTTCACGGTGATCCTAACATGTTGTGAGGGGATGATTAATACATGGTGGAGTAGCTCCGCTCCCCCTTTGATACATTAAACAGAATTTCTCTGTCAGTCAGATCCTTCGGTGCTCTCCGTCCGCATCCATTATTCATGCCGCTCGACTCATGTGGACCTGATAGTTCAGCGTGGTTACAAATTCATAAGATGTTCAGACAAGTTCCTCCTCCGGGGACGTCGTTTCATACTTGTTGTGTCTTTTTGTGAGCACGCGAAGCTCCGCAAAAAAAAACCACACACACACACACACACACACGAGCTCGGTGCAGTCGGATCCAATTTGGTCGAATAAATAAAGCACGTAAACATTAGTGGCAAAGCCACAAAGTGTCTGCCATGAGTACTCCTGCAGTCTGAGAAAGGACCGGAGCAGCCAGGGTCCGGGACCACCCGAGAGGGGCACAGAATTCTGAGCAGAACTAGGAAACTGCCCCGGTGCTTTTACTTTGAAGGCCTCCTTCTATCGTGTATTCAGAAGCACGGATGGGTCTGCGAGCATTTGGCTTCACTGTAATATTTTAGCGAAACAAAACAAACTTGGCAACAGAAAGGTTTGGAATTTTTTCATTGCAGCTTTAAACAACATCCTGCATTGAGTTTGGATGTTTTATTTATGACAAACAGTTTCGTCAAAGAACTGAGGTAAGATCTTTACATGGGGCTTTGTTTGGAGTGCAGCATATATACTGTGTGCATTCAGTGTCTCTCTGCTCACTTTACAAATGGACGAAGGCGTCCACCTCGAACAAAAGCTCACATCTTTAATGCATCGGCGCCACTTACCTTGAGAGAGTGGTGCTGGCTCTCATGCAGGATCATCTCCTCGGATATGATGAGCGCCCGGCTGCACAGGTCGAGAGGCTGAACGGCAGAGCACACAGACAATGCAGAGGTTCATGCACCACAGCCAGCAGTTAAGACCAAGCTGGCTTTGTAACCCTCACACTTCTGCTCCCAGTCACTCACAGCCCCATACACATAGAATCAGCATATTTCGAGACTTAAACATACAAATGACATAAAAAAGGTTGGAAGTTGCAGTACCGAATCCATTCAGACTCCAATCGGGGCTCGCACTCGCCAAAAGGACGTCGTCTCACAGAGAGACAAATTGAAACTGACTATTAAAGAAAGACAGTGGGCTGCAGCCGAGGTGTGGTGCGTGTGTGCACGCGCACGTGTGTCCACGCGCACGTGTGTGCGGTCAAAAAATTGCAAGACACCGACACCTCAGACGAGGCAATACAGCCTCAGGGGGATTTCCTGTTCGCCGCGCCAACTCAAAATGCCACCGCGTGTAACGTTTGTATACGATGTGAGGACAAATCTCCATATTCATGAATAATTCTTTAATATTATGAGGTCTCGACAACCCTGCAGTTTTGTTTTTTTCCACTGGTGTGAAAGTCTGAAAGTGCAAATCGCAGACATGTGAAATGTTGCATCTGGAGTAACAACTCTCACTGTGGACATTTTATCACATTTTCACATAGAGATATGAGATTAAAGAGAAGAACTCTTATTTAACTTCTTCCTGCATTCTTATTTATGAGCATCATACAATCCAAAAGGTGAAGGAGATTCTTTTGCACATTTTCGTAAATAAAGTTAAAGTTCTAAAAAAAACTGATTTCAAAACAATGAAGTTCAGACAAAAAGGAAATAACCAGGCTGATATTTGTATGCATTAACACTTATGTCCTGTTTTTTCTCATGAGCAAAAAATAAGTTTTGACAAAGTTTATTCACTGTAAACCAAAAAACACCCGTTACGTAAGAGAGCAGGCACCCCATGACTTGCAAAGTTGTAGGAAAAGGTCAGAATGATTTCCCAACATGCAAAACCTTGACGGTCGTTTCCTTTTTAGCGGTATATTGCAACAAGCTCACTGTGTAAAACTGTGCGAGTTCATACGTCAGCACATAGTGACGAGTTTCCCTGCATGACAAGCGGAAACTGGTTTTAGTTGGATTATCGATGTCTGTAGAGCAGAGAAGTTGCTGTCAGTCTCTACCTTCTCAAAGTCAAAACATTCAAACACCATCAGTCACACACACACACACACACACACACACGTGCGCGCCCACCTGAACAAAGATGGGGAAGATGAGGATCTTGGGCGCCGCCTTGACGTAGCCGTAGTTCGCATGCGGCGTGTGCGAGCGGACGATGGTGCAGTTTTGATAGTTGGCGAAGTTGGCGTTCTGCTGCTGGTAGTTGGGCGCAGCCGTGTTGGTGGAGGAGCCTTTCGATATCTTGGAGTTGTTGGACCGCCGCAGGAAGCCGGTTCGACTGGAGAGGCCCCCGCCTCCCGTGCCCCCGCTGCCAACACCCACTCCGGAAAAAGCAGCACCAACACCGCCGCCACCGCTTTGGGGCTGAGGGACGGACGCTTGTCTGGTTGGGTATAATCTGGCAGCTGTGAAAAAACAGAAAGAACACAAAGCTAAATGTACAAATCTTGGATTTGTGGATAGAAACAACTTGCAATTTATCAGGCCAGACATGAACCAAATATACTTTTGCATATAAACAGAGTTGATTGTGTAAATCAAAAAAACTAATTTAGGGTATTTTAAAAGGTCATTTCAGTTCACAGATCTTAGATTGAAGGGAAACTGTTGATAAAGCTCCCCAGAAACTTCTCTCAAAGTTTAGAAATCTTTGAAAAAGGATCTAAATCACTTAAAATCAGTACACTTCACCTGTCGTCGCATAAGAACAATACAGGTCTTACCTAATGTTCCCTGGTTGTCTTGGTAAACAGGCCTTAAGATCTGAAAGCAGAATGATTGAGGAGGTTATACAACGAAAACAAGCTACATCTACAGAAGAAACCTTTAAAAAACGATGAGAGGTTTGTGCCACTATTTGTCAAAGACCACAGTGTAACTGTCAGTGATGCTGTTGATGTCGGTGATAGTTGGAGATGGGATGAGTCACAACAAGACACGTCTAAATGGAGACAGAACTATGAAAACACTCGAATAAGAGCTTTTATTTTGAAATGAATCAAACTAATCGTTCGGAATTTCTTTGATGTGGGATTCATCTTAATAGACCGACTACATTTGCTCTCTGTGACCATCAGAGCGAAGCAGCGACGTTAGAGAGCCGCCTGCTCTGAAAATATACATCATTAGTGCCGTTTTTCTGGCAGCGTCGCGAGAGAAACATTCTCAGAAAGTTCTCTGTGCGTGAACTGAAGTGTTGCGTCTGTGCGCTGCGCCACCAACATGACCCATTTCCACAGGGCTCTCAGTATATTTAGCCCGGCCAAAACACAATCTCACCAAATCCTGCGCCCCCCCCCCAGCAGCAGCAGTTTGGAGGGGCTGCGTTTTGTTTAACGTGCTGGCAAGGAGCCGCTCTCTCCTGAAGTTTTACACGTTTCATTCCAAAGTACTTTCTGCCGTTTCCCTTTGAATCATCTTTTTTTTTCTCTCCGATGGGACCTGGGCTTATGTTTGGGACCGTGTCCCAAAACACTGCCGTGTCCCCTCACTGAACCTGAAGCCTGAAAAGCGGACAGATGAAGATGGACAGAGCCAGCAGCACAGATGGAAGTGGATGTACAACACACTCACTCACACACACACACCAAACCAAACCACAGGCATGCACAGACTGAGAAATAAACAGATAGCAAAGTCCTAGAATTCAACTATAGAATCAACACATTGCAGCTCGAGAAATGCGCTCAATCTGCCTTTCCACTGAACCTCTTCAGGGTCTCAATCACTCTCAATCTCTCCGAGTCAGACAATTTGTTGCCCCAATGCCCGTCGGCGGGTTAGTATTTTGTTAGCGGAGGAATTCAGATCAGTCTTGTTGATTGAACGTTTGCTTTATTTATCGTTTCCTTTTATGACGAAACCTTTTACTTTATACACACATTAAAAAAAAGACAAAAGAAATCACTGAATGCAAAACAAAGAAGCAGACACTGTATGAAATGTCACATACATGTCAGACCGTGCATGTACATGCATGTTACACAGAAACTAGAGGATGCAGAAGGACCACTGTCAGGCTGTGCAACGTCTCCATAGGTGGGTGTTGAAGTAATAAATTAAATCGTCTCTGCTGAAAGTCAGAACTAGTTTATGCGTTTGCTGTATAAGGCACACAGTTTTTTTTTTACATATACGCAGCTCAATTCAGTCACGTATTAACACTGTTCTCATGTGTACTTTGTAGAAAGTACTGTAACAAGTATTTCTAAAACTTTGACAGCCACATAAGTCTTCTCTATGACTATGTATTGTACGTGATTGGCTCCTCACTTATTTTGTTGCATGACTCGGTTTATTTACATGACAGTTTATTAACCTCGGTGTGTGACGTGTTCAAAAGTAGCAAGTCTTTTGGCCCCGACCTGCTGTGCAGGCAGTCCCGTCTATCTACCAGCACCAGGGATGAAAGGTAAGGACACGTATCTAGGGTGAGCCACCATATGACCGTGGTGAAGATGATGAGGGGGAGGACGGAGGAGATGATGAAGATGCAGCCCACCACCAGCCTGCGGTACCTGGCTTCCGGGGTTGATGGGCGCCAGGATGATGTAGTTGTCCCCATTGGACGCCTTCACCCGGGTCCCCTTCAGCGTGGCCGTGTGCGGGTGGTGGAGGAGCCGCGGCTTGCCATCCAGCTCCTCGGCCGACCCTCCCTGGGCCCCCCACGCCAGGGTCCCCATGCCCAGGCCGCCACCACCACCTCCGCCGCCGCTCCCGGCTTCTGAGCCGTTGACCAGCAGCCTGCGGGCGGCGGTGGCGCGGTGGTGGGCTGGGAGGGGCGGCACGGCCGGGGGGGTTTTGCTCGCGCCCACATCGGGGGCGCGCCGGCGGGTCGGGGGCGAGGGGGCGTCGTAGTTCGAGGTGGAGGGTTTGTAGGACGGCCGGTGGATGAGGCCCTCGAAATTCGGCTTGGCAGAGGGGCCCGTGCGCCACACCACCACCGTGATCTCATTGGCGCTGTTTCTACAAAGACAAACAAAAAGGTAACAAAATCTTGAAGATTTAAACACAATTTGTACAAAAAAAACTGTAACAATGACATCTCATTCACCAATCATTGCCTTCGGCAACTAATTACATTTCTGGACTATATTTTGACGTCTAACTCAGTCAAGACAACAGAAAATGATCACGAAATATAGTGCACGTTTTTGAGAATTCAGACTTCTTGGTGTAAAAGCCACTTTGACCCACTATCGAGTCGGAACCCCTACCTGATCGCGTGTGCCAGGTCCACACATTTCCACTGCTCCACCGGCTGACCGTTGAGCTGCAGGAGGGTGTCGAGTTGCTGCAGGCCAGCCTGATCTGCGGGACCCCCTGCCAGTGGGAGCAGAGAGAAGAAAAGCCGACGTCAATGCCCAACCTAAAGCGCCGTTCACACAGGTCAGGGGTCAATGCTGCTGCCCCCCTTTGGGCTCCTGAGAGGCAGACGTGCTGCAAATGATTCATGGCCGGACAGCAAAACAACACTGACTTCTAATTCAGGCAAAATCTCCAGGAAACCGGAGTAAACCGAGAGTACAACTACGTTTCTTTCATAGGACCTTTTGACCTTACGTACAAATCAAAAGATACAAGATGAAACCGTGTAAGCTTAAGTTTAGCTTATCACAATATCAAACTTTACTTTTCTTTCCAAGGTTAGTGACTTTATATACAGTGGTGCGAGTCCAGAATCAGTTCAGCAGAAGTGTCTTCAACTCCTACGCTAAATATGGAGGTGAAAGGGTTTCGTATATAGGCGATCGAGGCGTTCGGTGTGTCACGTCCGTGTGCTTGCTCAACTTGCCTGGATCAACAGCCTGAACCCTCACAGGGGAGTCCGAGCAGATGGTGAATCCATATCCATCCTTTCCTCGAAGGATAGTCACCTGCAGGACACACACACAAAGAACTGTCGGTTTCGTGGCACAACGATGGGAACTCACGCTCACGAGGAACCAAAACAAGGAGCAACACTACAAAAAAAAAAAAAAACGGCTTCCTTCCGACAGCCACGATTAAGGAGATCTGTATTCTGCTCCGGCTTCCCATTAAAACTGCCCTGACAGCAGCTTCCTGCCGAACCCAATTAGGCGAGTTAGCGGGAGAAACAACGCCACAGATAGAAAGGCGCTCTTTGTCCGCCAGTGAGCAAAAATGGATCGGAGTCTGAACTAAAACACTTATTAGTCCGCTTCAATACATAAAGTCTGACAGCACACATTTGGTGCTGAATTTTAAGAGGCAAGTGTTGAAGGGAAAAAAAGGGGCGGGGACCACACACATACACACACACACACATTAAGTGGAGGCATAATTGAGACGAGTGGTCCTTAACCTTGGGTTGAGCTTAAAAAGGATTGAGAAAGGAGATTCACAACCTTTCTTGGAGGCAAGTTAGGGGGCTTGAAAGGTGAGGGGGGTGGGGGGGGGTGGAGCCACTGATGTAAACCAAAGAGAGAGCGTCTGGGAGGATTATGGATTTGCAACTGTTGGGCGTCCATCAGGTCTGAAAGGATTTTCCTGTGAACTCTGCACAGGCTGCATTTCCGAAACGATTCTTTTGATATTCCACATTCAAGAGGAAGAAGCCGTTTGCATGGAGGGATTTTTTAACTATTTGGAATGGTGCAACGAGGATTTTACAAGAAGCCAAAATGCAAAAACATCCTGTAGAAATAAACAGTTTGTGCAAATTCACCCTATTATCACACACATAAACAGTGCTGTCTGGCTCCCATTGTTTTCGCTCCCTCTCCCGTCGTCGAACAATACGGTACCTGTGCCTGAAAGTCCGAGCCAAAGTCAACAAAAACCTCTCCAAAACAGCTCACTTTCCATCTCATCTGCTGACAACCAGAGGCCCCGAAAATACACAGACATCCTCTCTTTCTCCCGCTCTCTGTCTGTCTGTAGCAAAAAACTCCGACTTTACACCCCCCACGAGCAACATGGCAGCAACTTGGAGCAATATGGTGATTATTCAGGGACCCTGAAGCCCGCGATGACCCTAAAATGTCGCCAGCGATTGCGGTTCCTTCTAGTTCACTGACTTCATGTGCCCTATGCATCACTGTTGGGGGGGGAGATACAATTCTTCAACTACGCTCTTTCCATCCTTCGGTGCCTTGAATTTGTGCCTCTTTTTATTGCACACGGAACTACAGAAAACTGTTGAGCTCGTTACCAAGCGCAGAAAAATGGCTTTTGCAGTCGTGTTTCGTCATGCATTTGTTGGAAACTTGCTGTTGTTACTTGTCATGTATAACTAAAGATACTTTGACGCTGAATGAGGGTCTTTACTCGAAAATACTGCAAGAACGAGTGCAACTTATTGCGCAAAACCTGTTGCAAGATACTCTATATTTAGAAGTTGGGAACAGGATGATCCTGCAGTCCAAATATGAGGAATTCTTTGAACGAATCAGGAGGAGAAAAAAAAGGTCGACATGAAAGAGAAATGAAAAGATAAACAGATAAAAGCAGAGCGAGGGCAGCAGGGAGCGAGGCGGGGATAAAGCAGATGACAAACAGATGGAATGAAAGAATATTTCTGTGGATTTCAGGAACGCAGACAGACAATCACGAAACGGTTTTGAAAGACGAGCTCAGAGTCGGCAAAACAAAAAAAAACGTGACACAAATGAACGAAGAGGACAAGTGCCGTGACAGGAAACGAACAGAGGGAGCGTCGGAGAGCCATCCATCACCCCCCATCCGACGGCCCGCGCCTTTTCAGACAGCGAGTCCTTCTCTTTTAAAAAAAAAAAAAAAGGAGCTCTCTGAGCTGCCTAATTTGGAGTGATTCATCCAAAAAACGCAGAGCTCCGGGAGCGTTAATTCAATTTGGAAGAACAGAGGAGTCGAAGCACTTGGGACCACGTCTGGGCTGCCAGCGAAAAGCGGTCAGACTCCCCACCCTCCCTTTTTTTTTTACCCTTCTTCTAAATGAAAGCGGACGGGTTATTTTTCAAAGGAGGAAGTGGGGACCAGAGTGGTAATAATCTGACACATCAGCACCAACGGTTCGAGACTCATTTTTGTCAATCCCAAGACGGAATCTGAAACGAGCCAAGATGATGGATAAGGAACGTCAGCATGCACTGAAGCAGGATTTTTAGTAGTGACTGAACATGAATGAAAAATTAAAAAGTGTGAATAATTAATCAGTCAGCCTTCAGTTATTTGGATTAGTTTTCATATGGCGTCCGATGACTTGTTGTTGCAATGATGGAATCAAGTAACATTCATTAGCGAGACTAGCGAGAAAGAGCCGAAGGCGAAAGGAAAAGCCCTGGACCCCATGTGTGAGTGAGTGTACAGTGTGCGTTTAGGCATTTGTGACCGAGCTTTCGCCTCTCTCCTGTCACGCCTCAGCGCTCCGACAGCCATCGGTTTCAACGCGACTGTACGAGCAGCAGAGTCCAACGACAGCGCATGTCTCATGGAACCTGCTGATGGTTACGCAGATGACAAAACGACGGCGAACAAATGTGTACATCTTCGGCGTTGATGAGACGCCGTTATTTGGTTCGGTCTGTTCGGTCCGACTGCAGCCGAACGCAAGCGCATCCGACTGTTGTGTCAGCTTGCATTTTTGTCTTATGAATACAAGCAGGGGTCGACTGTCATCATATTTTAGTCTGCATTTGTTTATGCACGAGCAATTAAAGCACAATGGCTCTTATCTGTAAGCGGTTAAAGTAAGAGCAAAGTGCCACGATTCATAACACTGGAAATATTCCTCTCGGTTCTCTCTCTCCGTTTCTCAGTCTCTGCCTGTCACACATCCTCCTTCTGCCATGTGAAGGGTAAATAATGTAAAGGACAGACAGCTGGTTCTCTGGAAGCACACACACACGCATGCACGCACGCATGTGCGCGCACACACACACACACACACACACACACTCTCATATCTCGCTCAATCGCTTTTGGGCAGTTTTCCGGCAGTGTTGGAAAATCCGGTCGAATGTTCATTTTCTTCTGCGCAACAACATCAGGAGCCAGCGGAGTGGAAACAAACACTGATGCAAGAGAGTTTTCCAAGCTAAATGCGTTTGTTGCCGTGCGAAACGCAGCTTATTCTAAAGACGAATCGAGCAAACACCAGATTGCGAGCCTTAAACTTTTCATCCATTGCACTTTACCTCACCCCCTTCCGCGCTCTCTCTCTCTCTCTAACAGACACACACCTGAGGCAGCCTACATCCGATGCAGAGGTGGCACAGCCCGTGGATGGTGTGTATCACACCCCCGCCCCCTCCTCGTCCTCCTCCTCCCTCTCCGGAGTTGAGGTCGGCGGACAGCACGCACACGCTGCGGCGGTGGCTCTCCACCTGGCCAGAAGCCCTGCAGCCCGAGTAGCGCCACAGCTTCCGCTGCGCCGCCGACTGGGTCCTCCTGGGGCTGTGCTCCGGGGACTCGGCGGACTTCAGGGTGTTGTGGATCATCTCGAGGGCGAGGTGTCTGAATTAAAGGTGCCTGGAGGTGGGGGGGGGGGCGGCGTAGTGCTGCGGTGTCCAGGTGGCGGTATGATGAGACAGTTTCTCACCTTGCAGGAGAGTAAACAAAATCTGTCGTCTAAAAAAAAAAAAGTTGTTTTCACCCACGCCGGCCTTCACAAACTTCCCCCTGAACGAGCCTCAATTCAGTTTTTACTCCTCCTTGCTGCAGAACTGGCCTCCGTTTGTCGCCCAGCTCCGGCCGCATTCGTTTCCCAAGACAAAGTTTTGCCGGTAATGACTCCAGTCATCCGTGCATCTTCCTGCGTGCAGCTTCACCCCCCCTCCTCCTCCTCCTCTTCTGTCCTCCCGCGTGCGTTCCCGTCCTCGCGCTGGACTGTCCGCTGGCTGCGCGGCTCCGGCGGCGGGGGTCCCTGCCTGGGATCAGCTGTGTGAGAGCGCGAGGAGGCGTCACGCAGGCGAGACTGGCGCTGGCTCGGCCTGCTCGGGCCACACTGTCGCTCCTGGCAGGGGCGCTCATGGGAACTCTTCAACAGCAGAAGAATAGGAGGAAGTGCCTCCCACCGCCACCACTCACCCCGACCCCCACCCCCCTTTTTTTGGCCGTACACATACACACACATGCGCTTATGCATACCTCGCCATCCTACGGCCAGAGCGGCTTTGTGTGTCTGCCCCCGATAAGGCCAGTTTGCTTCCTGAGTCCACACTATGAAGCTGTGAGAGGTGCTGCAGGCCTCGATCCCCCCCCCCCCCCCCGCCCCCTGCAAATATACCGCGGGGGTGACTAATGCAGGTGGCCCGACGGGGACATGAGCGCGAGTGTGTGAACGGCTGCGCTCCGACGAGGAGGTGTGGGAAGAGGCCGAACGTGCGTGGGGATAAAGCGCCGGAGGCAGGAAACGGTTCTGATTGCTCGGAACGTTTTGGCAAATTTTAACGACCGCGTTTCCCAAGAAAAAGGACGACGGCGGCGGCGGCGGCGTTACCGCGCAACTTTCTTCACTCTCACACATGTGCACCTCAGACTCAACACCTCATCAGGCTCTTTCCACCGGGGCTCCCATGCGCCCCGATCTCCGTCCAGACATTAGGCTTGTTTGTTATGCTTTCAGCTTCCATATTTCCTCTGCTTTTCCTTTCACTGACCCCCCCCCCCTTCTCCTCTCTCCAGTTCCAGTCACACAGCAAGGGAAATTCACAGCTCAACCCTCCCTCCCTCCCTCCCTCACTCATAACATGACTGTTTTTGTTTTCAATATCCTCATGTCTGGGGGGGGGGGGGATGTGGCGATACGCAAAGCGTTTGCAAACGGCTAAGTGGAGGTGCGGGAAAAGAGCCCGTCAAGTCGAACGAGTGGTCAATCTCACCCCCCGCCCCCCTCAACTAATTCCCAGCACATCGTTTTTTCTTTTCATAACCGTTTGGACGTCTGGCTCGCGGAACCGAACACGGACGGAGAGGTGACGGAGAAAGAGCGGGGGTCGAAAGAGGAGCGCCGCCGCACTGGTCTGTACAACGTTAATAAAGTGGCAGAAAGGCCCGTTGTCTTAAGATGCCTCCACGCCAGTCGTAATGGCAGCTTTTCCTTGTTGGCCTTTTCAAAGGGGGCGAGGGTTACCCGTCAAGCGCACAAAAAACACTTTCTCCCTCTTTCAAGCGGCGCTGTTCACCTCTAAATAGGCAGAAGGACGGATTAGAGGGCGGGAAGAAAAGGAGAGAAGAAAGCATGTCTCAGGGAGAGGAGTGAAAGAAGAGTTTTGAAAGGCTTGTCGAGGAGCCAGATGAGGCCAATCTGTTTTGTTGTTGTTTTTTTTCATAGTAGTGTGGGATCTCTCGCTCTCTCTCTCGATCCATCCCTCTCTCTCTCTTGCCCTGACCTGAATAAACAGCTATCAAAGGAGGAGGCGTCTTCCGAGCCTGTGAACACACGAGGTGGGTCCAAGGCCAAGTTGAAGGTCACGGCTGAAGTTGCACTTGAAGCTCGAAGAACGGCGGAAGCTCAGCGGACAGATTCAGAAGTATAACGCAGTCGCACCGCCTGTGCATTTTATGAGAGTTTAGGTGATAAACCAGCTGGAAAGGAGAGTGAAGGTGCTGCTTGCAGAGAGCTTCTGAGAATTCAAGTCGACACTGCAATGAATTTCTCCGACCGTAAAAAAAAAATCTATTTATTCGTCTGGTTATTTCACAAAATGTGTCAATAGCAGTCTTGGGGTGCACATCACAACTTGTAGAGAGGCCCCCCAACCTCAAGTCCAGGAACCCTTCACAGGGGGGAGAATTCGAAGTCTTTGCCTGCTCTAAAGTTGTTAGAAATTAGAAATCTAGAGCCGAGTGAGGAAATTGGCTGGTGCTTTTAAACTGAGGCCTCCTGCTGCTTTATTTTGGCGAGTGTCAAACTTAGAAGAAAGGGTCTGTGGCCTTTTGCATAGGAACTTTTAGGGGGTCCCCACCCAATTAAACTTGAATGATGAGAAAGGCTGACGAGACGCTCCCATACGGAAGCTTCCAAGGTGCTTCAGAGCAGCTGTATCACAAAACACTGAGCACAACATGTTACAACAGTAAAACTCACGATTCCTCATTTATTCTGAGACACCCACCAGAAAATCAGACCTCGCCGCCCTCCTCTCTGCTCACCTCACCCTGTCAGACCCATTTACACAGCGACGGTTTGGGGGGGGGTAATGCTTGCCGACAAGCAAAGTGACGCAAGGGGACACACTGTCCAGGGCGCAACTATTGTTAATATTCATGGAATTTGTGCTCTTTGCCAAAGATATAAACAGATCTGTCGGTTTAGCTACGACTGGAAAAAACACTAATAAATGCTGACGAGGCTGCTTTAAATCTGCTGGAAGTTCAGAGTCCAGAAACATCCCAGCGTGATGCATTTTCTCGTCTCGTTCAGCCGCCGTTTCACACTTCACCTTGAAACCCACATGGTGCCTTTGAAAGTTGTCCGAGTTTTAAAGTGGACGTGATGGGCATGTTTTTGCAACTTTCGCTTCCCAACTCGGAGCTCTTAATGGAGTGTTTTCAAAACAACTGGAAAGCACGCCCATTGTTTTGGTTCGCACACAAAGGGAAAAGTTATTTTTTGTGAGCGAGTATTCTGGGGTTTTTTGTTAATTTTACAATTGATAATGATAAATAATTACACTTAAAACTACTCCTGCACTCGTAAAGACTGAACACAGCCTAAATGTCGCGCTGATGGAGAGCGGCACTTGTTTTTGTCTTTACAAAATGCCACTCCAAATGTCAACAACACCTACTGACGCCGTCCTAAAGAGCCTGGATGTCTTTTTCTTGAAGCGTGTTGCTCCCAGTGACTCAGGAATTGATTGATGCAGTGTTTTTAAAGCTCAGTTCATCTCCCCTCGGTGTGTGTCGTACTTTACCGAATGCACACGGGCAGATGATGAGGCCGACTGCTCACGGAAGTCGTAGAAGTACAGTCAGCGGACAGAAAACGTTCCTTAAATAACGCGGCGGTGCTGTGAGGGACATTCCTCTGCGGGTATCAAATGCTATCTCCAACAACATCTGAAGCCTTTAATGAGCTCAGAGTAAATCACTGAGATGACTCGCGTGTGAGGCCGCGGTCAAACCCTGAAAAATGTTGGTGTCAGGAGAAGGAGTGGGCAGTTAATGATACCCCAGAGCACTTTATCTGGTCAGGGTGACGGCGAGGCGAGGGAGGTGAAGGAGGACATGGCGGCGGCGGCGGGAGGAAATAGGAAGCGAGCGGGGAAGGAGGCCTCGGAAAAAGAAAAAAAAAAGGGAGAAAATCTAAAAGGTTTTCCATTCTCCCCTAATTTAGCCGGTGAATGTGCTTTTCCCCCCGCTGCCTCCCTTAACTCTCCCCCGAGAGTGTCCCACACAAACCACACAATGTTACTCTGATTCACCCGCAGATAAAGAGGGAGAGAAAGGAGAACAAGGAGGAGAGGGAGGGAGGGGATGGGAAGGAGAAAAAGGAAAGGGCCATTCACAGACACGGATGTCGAACTTTTCCACATGACTGCTGCCCTCCTCGCTGCCATCCGGGACATTAAAAGCCACTCAAATCTGTTGACATCATGGCTGGAGAACCATCACACAGCTAGAAACATGAGGAACTCGTCACTTAGGGAGAAACTACAAGCACCCACAGAGTGCAAACCTCCGCCAGGTGGCCACACGTAGTTATTGCACCCCAGAATTGCCGTTTTTCATCATTTCGGATCACAGCCAATATCTAATTCTCTTGCACCATCCCTCAATCATCCTGCAATTTCATCTACATCTGTCGAAAGCTTTTAAGCTTTTTACCCCGCAGACACATAAAAAGCAGAAAATTATTCACCTTCAATCGACAAATTTCAAGTCCTTGAAAAATAATTATAAACTACCAGAATACATGTTTCTCAGGTCAAACTGAGGTTAATGTTGCTGATGGACAAGTAGCTGAATTTCCAACAAGTCTGCAGGAAATCAATGGAACTTGACGCAGCAGCTCCGAAACGCACTGAAATCACAATACGTCTCCATACGATCTGCAATATGCTTGAAAGATCGAAGCGTGCAGCGGTGGGCCGAGCTCCTCCATCTAATCCTTCACAGGCCGGCCTCTTAGCTCCGGAAGCTCCGTGTAACCACAGCTCTCCACAGAAGTTGGCGTCCTGGACACTTTCCAAAGCACTACGGATATGTTTCGGTGTCATACCGCTCTGCTGAATAGCTCCAACTGTCAGCCGCTCTGGGAGCCTTAGAGACATGCTGTAATGGCCACTTTTCTTTTTTTTTGAGTGATGGCCATTTGTGGGCAACCACACTCAATTCAACGCTACTTAGCAAGAACACTGAACAATTACTCGAAGTAAAAGCAACAGTGTTAGCAGTTTAAGCTCTCGTTACTCTCCACACAGTTAGATCACGACAAAAGCAACTGAAATTCTTTATGCACCATATATATATACAGATTAATGACCGTTGAAGTTCTAACCAGCTCGTGTCCAAAGAAGCCCTCTTTTGCACAAGCCAAAAGCGACCCAACAGAAGCTCTAATTCAGCCAACAAGATGAGCACAAACAGCAACTGTTGTGGCCTTAAGTGGCAAAGACTGACAATCACAAACAGTGAAAAGAAGCTTTCTGGATTCTAAAGAATACAAAAGACCTCGTTGACTGCTTTGGTTTTCTGTCTTGTGTTTGGCTTCAACTCAATATTTTAACCCAAAGGGTCAAGAGGAGCTTTAGATCATTCGTGATGAACCTGTTTGAACGTCGAAGTCAGTGATTCGATTTCAACCGATTTCCTTCCAAACAGCAACGGTGGCGTTGGCGTTTGGCTCCTCCTCGGTCTCGCATTTGTCTTTGGGAATCACTTCCACCGAAAGCTGAAGCTTTTGGGTTACGCTCATGAATATTTGGGGCAGACCGGGGCCGTTCCCGTCCCTGCAGCTGCAGACACAAGAGGTTGTGGTCTGCACTGTGCGGCAGCTCGCGGCCGGTCTGCATGTTTTATTAAAAATGTTGCCTGGACTGATGTGCTGTACGGGGAGGGGGGGGGGTCTTTGGAGTTGCATAACTGGACTGAAAGCAGCACAACACTCTCCCCTGCAAGTGTTGCCTTTTATCACATCTGTGTACTCTGCTCCATATTCCGGCAACAGCACCATCAACAACAAGCATCATGCAGGGTGAATTCAAGTAACCGATCAATCATGCATTGCAGGTCCTTCAAGCAAGGCAAGCCTCATTTAAAAATAGACTATTGATCCTTTTAAACTTCAATGAGTCCATAGTGGTGGTGGTGTAGCCCTCACATACTACATCCAACTTCCTTGAAAGACTCGGGAAAGAGTTTTCACACACTTGATATCACACTAGAGAACACCAAGTTACAGCAAAAACATCTCAACTTTCATCCCATTTAAAGCATTAAGTATGTTTTCTCGATAGGCTGACTTGCATATCGCACACTCGCCTCAGCAATGTGTCAATGCAGTCCATGCACAGCAAACGCAGCTATCAAGTTTTCACTTAACAATATTCTCATATTTATTCCTCAGAACTTGAAATGCTGCTCGGGATCAGATAGATCACCGAGGTTTTCAATCCTCCAACAGAGTGAGCCGTGGGGTGCATCTTTGACGAGGACGGATGGGACACTTAATCTGGAGCCTCTCCAAAGGCAGCCTGTGTAACTTTAGCTCCCAGAAGTTTCCTCTTGTGTAACCAGTGCAAAGTGCAGGGACGGCCGACTGGCCCGGCTGCGAACGTCGAGTTTAGCAAAGATTTGTTCAAAAGGTCACCAGAGAGGGGGGAGAAGTTCTCACACACACACACACACACACACACACACACACACACACACACACACACACACACACACACACACACACA
>JASSRZ010000083.1:10391597-10407530 GCA_032164315.1 Malacoctenus gilli | reverse complement strand
ACACACACACACACACACACACACACACACACGCACGCACGCACGCACGCACGCACGCACGCACGCACGCACGCACAGATGAATCAGATGAGACAGTAGTGGGGCAGTACTGCCACTGGGAGAGATGAAAACATTCTGCCTCCATTATTACAAACAGAAGATGCATTTTTCTCCTCTTTTGACACAACGTCCCACCGGAATGAATGATCTCGGCACTTCCTGCTCTTTCACTCTCTCAGCGATTGTTTTCCCACTGAAGTTATCAGACCCCCTTCTGTCTGTCTGACCGCAACAAACAAACAAATATAAAAACAAGCTCGACACTCGTGAGTACAGCTCGGGATCGCCCACATGCGAGCGAGCTCTGTACAGGTTTCCTGTCCGATCTGATGCCCCACTTCCATCCACGGAAGCATAAAACTAATTTTAAAGTTGCATGAGGCAGATTAGCCTAGTTCAGCCAAGCGGCGTAAATTGGGATGGGTTAGCTAACGTCTCATGATATCACCGTCATCCCCGTTACCCAGGACAGAACCACGAGCCACCGAGAGTCCTCGAGTTGTGTCTGGTTTCGTACATTTACCACTCTGTGGTGATGCAGAAAGGTTTGCTCACATGTACGCATGCAGACACAGACGACAGAGTGAGTGCATGTAATAGTCCAGGGAATGGGAGCAGTGAGCTCCTCAAGGGGTTTTTTCCTATGAAAAGCAATTGTGACAAATTTAACCCAGTAGGAGGAAATTAGACGAGGATTGACGGATCAGCAGGACGCACAGACATCAAAAGTCGTTCCCGCAGCGATAAAAGCCAGCAAAGAGAAGGAGAGGGACAGAGAAGAAGGTGTAAGCAAGGAGGGACTTTCAGGAGGGAGAAGCTGACAGCTGTTTTGGGAGCGCGCACAACAACAAACCGGGGCAGGTTTTGGCGCCGAACACCTGCCCACGGCGCCATGCGACATGCAACTTCCAAAAGCACAGTGGGAGAACGCAAACAGAGTACTCACCTAGTCTAAGCTGCCCTTATGGCTGGCACAGAGAAGCCACACACACACCACCACCACCACCGCCGCCACCACCAACTACGAGTGAGTGCAAACATAAGTAGGAAGAGAAAGGGCGCTCAGAGGTGGCAAGAAGAGAAAGGGAAGAAGAAAAAAATCCAAACAAACGTGTCTGCGCGTGGAATGTGTGTGTGTTGTGTGTGAGTGTGTGTGCATGTGTGTGTGTGTGTGTGCGTGCGTGCGTGCGTGTGTGTGAGTTGGATGAGTGTGTGTCAGTGTGTAAGGGGGGAGATCCACTCCAGCAGCGAATGCTCAGGGAGAGCGCCGTCTCTCTCGCTCTCCGGCAACTGTGACGCGTCAGGGCTTCGTCCAGACCCCTCCCTCCTTCCCTCCATCCCTCCCTCCCTCCCAGCCCATTCTCTCGATTTCCCTCATTCGCTCTCCCAATCCCTCTCTCTTTTCCTCTCTTTAATCTCTCGCTTCCCCAAAGCCCCGCCTCCCAATCTGAAGACTGATGGAGACTTAGATGTGGGATCATGCTCCACACAAACACACCGACACATGAATACAGTAACAACAAGCAGTTCAAGCTGCATCCTCATACAAACACATTTAGAAATATATAGTTGGTAGATCTTTAAGTTCTTTTATTCCAGCTTTTATGTGTCAGTTTTATTAGACAGTACTTTTACTTTTTGTGGTGTTTTTTAGCCATTATAACTTCAGTGTCTGAATCTCAGTCACCTCTTGCAAATATAGTCACACTTTAACTTGTTTAATGTGCTTTTCAAGTTTGTTTGTTGAATCAGGATTTCTAAAAAACAAATTCAAAATAAAAGCACACTCGACTCTTGTTTCCTTGAGTTAAGTCGAAATTTCTAATTAAAGAATAAAGAAACCGCCTTGATTACTATTGAATTATACACAGGAAGAAGACTCTGAAGTGATCCATTATTTAGGTAACTTACCAACGGTGTGGTGATTGTGTTGTGTGGGCACTTTCAGATGCTTCTTCCTCCCCACCTCCTCCTCCAGGAGGTAGTACCAACCTTGAACCTCCTGCAGCAAACACACACACACACAAATAACAATCATGTGTATTTGATGAGTCCCACGTGTGAGCGCGTTAGGGCACGGATGTTGATTTCGAGACGAGTGATTCAACTTAATGAGAACTATATTTAACTTGGCTCATCTATGTGTGCATAAACATTTTGTATACACACACACAAGCATCACACACACAAAAGCGAGGACTCAATTTGGTTCCACCTTCGGGGCTGCAAACACAGTACACACACACGCAGACACACACACACACACACACACACACACACACACACACACACAGCTTTCGCTTATTCCAGCAGCTGATGCCCTGAGTTCGGCACTTCTGCTTTGCGAGACAGATGGCATGTGTGGGTGTGCATCGACCGCCAGTGTGTTGAATAAAACGTGGCGGAGGGGGTCCAGTTTGTAATCCCGATGTTGTGGGCAGTCTTACAAACAAGGGCATGACAACACAGATGCGGTCGTCCATCTTTCCTCCGTGTCATACATTCACAGTGCGCGCGCAAACACACACGAGTACATACACATGAGTACACACACGCACTCGCCTCGTCTTTTGTATGAAATAATGTGACGCTATGGACAGTGACAATAATCTCCATTTTAAAAGCATCTTATCTGAGTGGACAGATTTCTGCAGGCTGTGGGACAGGGGAAGGGGGGGGAGAGGAGGGGGGAGGGGGCAGGCAGTTTGTATAGAATAAAAGTGTGTGTGTGGGGGGTGGGGGGTGGGAGGGGGAGGTGTGTGTGTCCTGAAAAGTCAGGGAGGGATTTAAACCGTCGCTCAATATCACCCTGCACATGTGAGTCAGAGGGGTGAAGAGTGGGGCAAAGGGGGGAAGAGAGAGAGTGAAAGGGAAGTCGGGGGGGAGAATATAAAAAAAAGCACAACAGGGCAAAAAGGGTGCAAACAAATGACAAGATGTGACAGGCAAGTGAAGCAGGTTAACAAAAATAACAGTGGGCGCACGTAAGCCGCGCGTGTTTGCGAGATAAAGCGAGAACATTGCGGATGGGGAGGAAGGGGGGGGTGTATAGGAAAAAAAGGATGGGCTGAACACAAAGGCAAACAACAACAGAAGAACGAATGTGTGTGTGTGCGGAGGATGAAGAGACATTAACTCCCCATGACTCAAAGCTAAATCTCCCTCATTAGCATATTAAGCCAATTAAATATTCATTGGGATAAATGTTAAAGGAAGGAAGCCATAAGGCGGAGGAAAACAGAACTTCGCCCTGCTGCCGCTTCGCAACTGACACGGAAGTTCAGTTGGAAAATGCAGGGGGAAAAAAACCTGCCGGGTCGATTTTATAAGGAGGAAACAGCAACCCTTACCAAAAAGAAGTATTACGTTGTTATTGTTATTGTTATTATTATTATTATTATCATTATTATTATTATTATTATTATTATTATTACAAAGGTGGAAAAACATATCCATATGATAGACCCGAGCCCCAACTTCGAAATGAGAGGGATCATTTCAGGCATGCGATGTCAGCATCAGTTGATAAAGCCTCCGGTTGAGATAACGAGGACACCAAGGTCAGTTAGTGAAAGAAAATTCTGGAAAGCTTCAGAGCGGCGAGCCGTCCTCCTCTTCTATGCTTCGCCGACACTGAAAGGGAGACTCCCTGCCAGATTTTGGAATCATCTGTTCCATTTGGTATTCAGCATATACACATTACTGCAGGATAAGATCAAGACTGGAAGCCTTGTGAAGACAGAACTGGCTCTTAAAAAGTTTGTTGCTGAGTTTCAAAGACTTTATGGAAAGCAGCACATGACATTCAACATACACTTGCTCACACATGTCACACAAAGTGTGAGAGACTGGGGACTGTTATGGGCTACCTCAACATTCCCATTTGAGTCCAATTGCACTCTACTTCAATATTTTTATGGTACACAGTATGTCCCTTCACAAATTGCCAAAAAAGTTCTCATGTGGACAGAATTGGCAGAAAGGGCTAAATACATGATCAAATCTGGAAACACAAAAGTTCTGTCATTTGTTAAAGAACTTCATCTCTAAACGTAGAACAGAAAAATGCAACACATTAAATGAAAGCATCAAGTGTTTTGGCCACCCCCCTCTGCAAGAAAGTATCCCAGTTTCACATAGGCTTGCCATGGCTAAATTATGTAAAAATCTAAGCAACTGCTTTTGGTATTCTAGGCGTTTTTTGGTTGATGGAGTTCTTTATCACAGTCAGACATATGACCGACTGAAGAAAAGATTCAACAGTGCTGTTTACGTAAAAGATGGCCAATTATGAGTAATAAATAACTTGGTTGTGTTTAAACACAAGTGTGCACACCAAAACCCCAAAAATCAAAATCACAGCAATCAGAAAGGAAAAAATGACAGCAGCAGTGTGCAGCCTGTTCAGGAGGCTGAGGAACTCCCATATGAACTAAGCAAGTGCGAACTGGTCACCACAGCGAGACTTTTACTTGACACTGTAATTATAACAAAGTTTAAAAAAAAAAAAGCTGCGTACTGGATTATGTAATCACAGCGCAGTGCCCAAGTCCCACAAGCCAAGTATTCTCCATACGAACCACGTTAACATGGAATTCCTTTTAAATATGAAGAGTACTTTGGTTAAAAAAAAAATCCCTCACATCAGCAAACACAGATGGAAAAATTAAAGCTGAATAATTGAAGTGAAAGGAAAGAAGGAGCTAAGAAAAGCAGAGGTGGAGCGAGTCGTCACGGTTAAGGACAACCTGAACCAGGAGCACAAAACGCTCGGCTGAACTTTTGACCTTTGTCATCATGACTGAACGACAATCACAGCCACATGAAATGCGCTTTTTTCCCCACTCTGAGTGGTTGTAAGCATGCCAGCCCCTTTGAACTAAAACAGGTTACGATGATCAACAGCGAGATCAGGTTGTGTCACCACGAATTCTAACTGCTTGGCTCCAAACATCCTGCAGACGTTGCTTTTTCTTCTTTCTTTGGTTTTGGTGTCAGCGGGTGAGCAGAGTTCTCACACCGGCCGGCCGAGCGCAAAGGCCAGAGTGACAGTTGAGTGCCTACGTGTGATGAAAACAGGAAGTGCCGCTTTTGACAGTTCAAGCGGGAGGAATCCACTTTGTGCTTGGCTGTGTCACATCTCAAAACAACAAACACAATATTTCTGTCATCTCCATGCGCGATGACACTGACAGTGCCATTAAATACACAGTAAATCCTACTCATGCTTTCACCTCACTTTAAGGTTTACAGCCTGTATATTCAAGAGACGCTAGTCGTTCTTATCACCAGATAAGCTGCATTCTGATCATAATTCAAGCATATGACAGACACTTCATCTGATGAGGCCTGATTGAAGACTGAGCTCATGTGACCCATCACATTCAAGCACTGAGACAGTGACTCAGACTGCGCCTGGCTCCGATATCTGGAGGCGTCACTGATGTGCTGTAACACTGGTAACCCCAAAGTGTTTCCTCCAAACTATTAAGGTCATTCAGATTCATTCACTCTGCATTAGGCTCCAGCGTTCATGGTCTAATGGCTGGACACACACGCACACACACACAGACACACACACAGAGACACACACACACACACACAGAGTGCGTGCAGAGTGAAAGTTTCGTGGGACATCTCCACACTTGTGCAAACTCACCTTGTCTGGATCCATGAGGGAGTGCAAACCAAAGCTCATGCAGCCGAGCAGCACGCTCAGCCTGTTGATACATGGACAGGCAGAGTGAGACGGGGGGACGGGGGGGGGGGGGCAGGACAGGGCAGGACAACAGGAAAAGAAAGATGAAAGCAGACAGGGACACAAGTGGACGGCCGGACAGACGGAGAGAAACAGAGAAGAGGATGGACAAAGAGACACACCGATGGATGGATGGATGGATGGATGGATGGATGGATGGATGGATGGATGGATGGATGGATGGATGGATGGATGGATGGACGGACGGACTGACACACAAAAGTGAAGACATTAAGGGACAGACAGATGGAGATCTGGGACGGAATAAAAACAGGCAGACGTAAACACCAAGACAGACAAATGGGTGGACAGAAACAGAGAGATGAATGAATGGAAAGACGGACGAATGGACAAGGAGGGCAGAGTTGGAAGACATTGACAGGAAGAGAGAAATGCAGAGAAAGGACGTACGGATGGATGAACCAAGAAAAAGACGAACGGACCGATGATCGAACAGACAAAGAGAGGAAGACGGGCAGAGAGAGAGAGACAGACCGTCTAAACACCAAGACCAAGATCTATAAACGCCAGTAGGTTAAACTAATAGATCAGCCCGCTCAGGTCAGACACATGAAATATGTTTTTATCTTCTAGAAAAAAAATTGAGTTAAATAAAATCTACCCGGCGAATCAATACGCTGCTGCTTAAACTTTTATGGCTCTCTTCATCTTGGCGTCAGGTTTTGTCAGACGGACTCTGGTCCCGAAGTGCCGTGCGCACTCATTTATAATAAAACACAGTCCATAAAGTCTGATCCTGGGGGTGAAATTGACGACGCTGGAAGCGTAATAAACCATAATGAAGACAAACAAAACGCTGCGGCGCCTCGGAAAAAATATCCCGTCTGGGAAATATTTGTACGTGACCGACCAACGTGACATTGAACAAACGTCTCCTCGCCTGGTTACGGCCGCCTGTGGAAGGTGAGGAGGTGGCTGGTGATTAATTATGCATATAAGAGAGATATAGCTCTGGACAGCCTCACAGCTGGATGGGGGTGGGGGGGGGGATGGGATGGAGCTGCTGGGGCTGTTTTGAAGCTAAACGGGCCGTCAGCAGAAATGACCACCTGAAAACCTCTCAGGCTGCGGTCAGCAGAAAGAGGAAGTGGCCGGAAAAGCAGCGCCGCTTGGACTCGATTCAGATGATGGCGAGCACTGAGGGCATTCACACCAGGGCTGGTTGGTCCACTTTTTTCCCCCATCACAAAGTCTGTTTTTTGGGGAGAGGGCTGGTGTGAATACGCATGCAAACTCTGGAACATTTTCTCTAAAACGCTCCTATATTCTGTTTGATTTAGCCTGATTTTCTCCACCTGTGCGTGCAGGAACTAAATAATGCAGAGCTGGAGGAGCCACTCCAAAGGGTTCTTTGTTTGAAAAACCGCCCGGTACAGTATAATTAACTGTCTTCTCCTCTCTTTGTTTTCACTTCAAACTTTTTTTTTTATGATCAAACACTGCCAAGCCGTAAGCCGGCGCACGGCCGTGAATAAACACGGCTGAGGAGCTGGCAGCTGTCCAGAGGAGGCGCATGCGGTGCGACGCAGGAAGTGAAACCAGTGAAGAGCAGAGAGAGAAATCAGGAGTGTGAGGCGTCAAATCGGCCCGTTCGCTTGACATTCTGACGAGCAATAATTTGTGTGCGAGTCCTTTTTGTTTCCAGTAGTCAGCTCTGCCAATCAGTCATGGTGGACTCTTCCTGTCTGAGTTCACTGGCAGTAGAGGTCTGACTCCACCTCCATGGGCGTCAATGTGTCGTTTTTTGGAATACAACGCAGTTTAAACTACTTTTAACTATCCAGAACTGCATCTTCTGCATCATCGTGTTTGTTTGTTTGTTTCTTTGTTTGTGTTTCCTGGACGAACAGCATCAACACCTCCTTTTTCTTTCTGTGTCTGACATCAAGCAGCTCTGTGTGTTTCTCCTGATTCCAGTGATCAGGGTGAGTGAGGCAGCCTGAGGGCCCCCCCGCCCGTCAGGCTGCCTCGCCGATCACACAGCTCGATTAGACAAAAATCAAACGGCTAGATTACACCCCTGCACGTGTTGCCATGGTGCCCGTAATTTTGCAGGACTGCCCACGTTCCAGCGAGCGTTAGCCGAGTCTGGCTGCGAGCTGCGCTTTGGCCGACGCTCGGCGGTCTCTAAGAGGATTTGCTGAGGAGGCACCGCAGCCTGCAACTTCACAGCAGCACGGCGAGTGGGAGAAGATGAATAAGCACATTTTATGACATTTAAGGGCTTCATTAAAAAGAAAATTACAAAAAACCCTCTGGTGGCAGAAAACTAAACTTCAAGCTTTCTTAGGGAAAAAAACAAGTCTGATTGCTTGAGAAAGTTAAAACATAAAAGATCTGAGAAGATCTCTCTGAGTCTCCATTCAACAGGTTTCTCCCTGCTGTCGATGAAGTTGGTTGCTGACTGGCACTCATTTAAAGCGACAGGCTGCCGGCGCCAAACGGAAGCTGCCCCGGGTTTGACGTGGAGAACCGCAATATCGTCTCTGCTCCGCAGAGCATCTCCAGACTCCTCGCTCCTGTGTCAAACGCTCTGTGACCGGAGACCCCAGAAAAACTAAGATGTTTTCCTTTCAGTCTCAGCTGTTTCTGCAGAGTCGGGGGGGGGGGGGGGTGGCCATTCTTCCAGTCCCCTGCCTTCATGTTTGGATTCGTTGTGCACGTTTTGGCAGGAGGAGCAGGACGATGGATCCACAGCTTTTGATGAATCATGTTCCTGGAATTCAGGCCCAGCCAGAAAGGACGCCACCAAATGTGTAAATCTACTGGAAATATGTGGAGAGGTTTTTTTAAACTGGCTTATCTCCAGAAACTCGGTGTGATCGAGGCTTAAGAATTGCTCTTAATCTGTGTCCCAGAAACTGTCCCAAGGGCTCCTTATGTCCACAATCCTGCCGTGATCTAAGCCCGGACCGGACCGCAGACACACAGATCAATCCTCGCAGATCCTCCAGAACACAAGCAGGCTTCATGTTTGTTTGTTGTTCCACTGATGACATCGGGGGGAAAAAGGCAGTTTGGGGGGGGTGGGGGGTGCAGCGGTTCCTTGGAGTTGCTGGCGCACCGCAGCATTCTCCTCTGCCCTCGCAACGCTCACGCAGCACAAGGAGACGCGTGAGTCATTCAAGCATATGTCCTGCATCCCCAGCAAATGACCCTGTTTCAGCTTAAGACCGCTGAGGCAGGGAGGCGAGAGTAACGCGTTCGCCGTGCTCGCATTCAGCAACGGGCTACAAAAGGAGCAGACGGACGGACGGACGGAGGGAGGGAGGAAGGGAAGGAGGGAAGGAGGGAGGGAGGGACGGCGCAGTGGTGCTGCAGCATCAATTATAAAAAATGGCCTTTTGCTGCCCTGCGAGGAAAGCTGTGCGCTTGTGCTGATGCGGCGTTTGCGAAACAAACATATCTTTTTTTGCTGCATCTGGGTTTTCATTCGAATATATTCCTTTTTTGCTCTCTCTCTCTCCTACTTTTTCTCCTTGTCAGTCAACGTTGTCATGCACACGGTTGCCAACGTCCTCAGCGCTCCTGCTGAAGTTACCTGGTTGTCGAGTTGGAGTTCCACATGGTGAAGAGGAGTCGCTTTTCAAGGTCCTCCCCAGTGACGACACTGGAAACAACAGGAGAAAAATGAGTCGCAAAGTTCTGCAGTGGTTCCAAGAACTTTTTTTTAGCCTGATGCAAATGCATAAAAAGTTCTTATACAGGCAGATTCTCACTGAAAAATATATTCGATTCAGCAAAAATATTGACACTCATTCAGAAACATTTGCCTGGACTTTCTGCGAAATAGCACAAAGGAGAGAGGGAGAGGGAGAGAGAGAGAGAGAGAGAGGGAGGGAGAGAGAGAGAGAGAGAGAGAGAGAGACTCTGGAGTTTCCTGGTTGCTTGTATTGACTGGGACCAGACGCTGCAGCCTGGTTAGTGCCAGGGTGTCAAACTCATCCCAGCTCAGGGTCAACACAAGGGCCAAATCAATGTCAGACAGGCAGAACCATTGGAAGGTCAGCCTGATGACCTATGAATACAGATGACTCCAAACTGTTCTTTTAGATTTGGTTTAACAAAGGAAACAAGACTTCAAGATGAATAATACACTTTTGCTGCTGTTCAGTAGTGCCAAGCTGTTGATATCACACTTATCATTCCACAGTTATTCAATGAAACAAACATGCTTTAGTACAGAAACGCATGAGGCCCGAGCAGTCAGGCAGTCTGTAGGTACGCGTTAGTTTGCACAAAGGTTTGTTTTTTCTATTCGCGCTGTCGTGTGAACGCCGACACATGCTGTCGGAATGCTTACAAGTTGAAGGTTTGTAGGAACACGGGGTTCCTGCAGCAGGGAACCATCCGCGTCTTCTGTCTCTCTGCGGGATCCGAGTCGGGAAACATGCCCACCTGGAGAGCAGCGATCGGAGAGGCACGTCGGCTTAATCGAGCGGTTTCGGCAACGGCTCCGGCGACGCGGTCTGACGCTGCGGCGCGTACCTTCACATAGGAGTCGCACGGCTCTTGGCACCGGCTCAGCATGTCCCGCGCCTCCAAAACTGAACACGTTGGCATGAACCCAGCGGAACAAATCACAGCATTCCAGACACATTAATTACTCGAACGCACGTCCTGTTTCCAAGCGCTGGGTCATAATGTCGCCATCCAAACATTACGACACGATTTCCCAGCGTGGATTCGGCAGTGAGCGCGGCGTAGATACCATCAGCTTTGTTGTGAGTTTGTGTGAGCCGATCGAGATTTTACACCAACTGAAGGCATTTTCAACGAATGTGCTGTAAATATCAAACAGGCGAACTGGTTTTAATCAAAGAGCCGCCATATTTAGCTCATGTGATTTGAACGAGCTGATCCCCGTTAGCTCGGTTTAAACGCTCGGATTAAGAGTAAGCGGATGTGTGACCGCTGAAACAACAAGCTGTGAAAAAATGATCGGCCAAAAAAAAAAAAAAGCCGTCAAGTGCTTCAGAAGCGGAGAGGAAAGTCTGAGTCACTTAGCAGGAAACGGCCGCGAGTTGGACGAGTCGATCAATATTTGATGTGTTTTATTGGCGCCTCCATCCCTGTGCGAGGCTACCGTCGGAACTGTGTCCCCACTAACAGCAAGTCAGATGTACCTTCATATGCCTGTATTCATATGCATTAATAAATATAATCTCCTTTTTTTGTTGTTTGATGAGTCGTTTTTATCCATCTAACATTTGGATGCGGCCGTGAGTCAAGTTGATGTCGGAACCGAGCAAACTCCATCCAACCTTCACAGTGTTTATGGTCTGGTGCACTCAAACGAGTGAAAAAAAAATCCTGACTAATTACCTCGTGACATTTCCCACGAGCCTCTCTGTTGCCGACAAAACCTGATCATTTCAGGAAAAACAGCAAAATTGAGGCATTCAGTGCACTTTGACTCCAATTATCATGTAAGGGAGGATTATTTACGACGGAGACACGCCGCAGACAAAACATAAATAATGTATCGGTGGTCGTTTTCACATTATATTTCACATGCGCAGTTAATAGCTACTGATTTTTCCTTGTTAAAAACGAGTATTTATCCAAGCTGATGGTTATTCTGAAGGTCTAATTTAGTGGCGCGGCGCCGTTCTGCAAGGTTTAATGGAAAAAAATCGAGTGTGGACTCCGAAAAAAGTAAAAGGCCATTCACATGAAGTAATGACGGGAGCAGAAAGAGCACTGAGAGCAGAGACGGAGGAGAATCTCAGAAATAGGACAGTGCTCGCGTTCGGTTGCCTGGAAACCAAAAATAAACAAGGAGTGCTGCTGGATTTATGGACCTGCTGACCCAGACTTTCTCTCATTAATGGCCATCTGAATGGTGGTCTCCACCGTGCAAATCAGCGGTTGGAGAGCGCAATTAATGCTTCCCGTCCAACCTGAAGCTGTCTTGCTCGATCATTGAACCAATACTTGACCATTAAAGGCAAAATACGGAGCCGACAGAAGCCCCAGTGGAAAGCTTTTAGGAAGGACTCACCGCTGACGACAAGTGCGTCTGGCTCCGGGATGATTGACAGCTTAAGTTGACCTATTGAAAGGGAGAGAGAGGGAGAGTTTGAGAGTTCAGCACAAATGATGGCTGAAAATGATGTTTTGGAAAGTTGTGTGTTCTCTTAACAGACTTTAAAGGTTAAGCGTGCCTTCATTACAATTTTAATGCAACAGGCCAGTGATACAAGGTATATGTTGTGAATGTCAACAAAAAACAGAAAAAGACCCGTTCAACGTTCTTGAGCAGGCCCATCAAACTGCCCAGTGCTTTTATTTTGAAGGATCTTGCCTCTGATTGTTGACAAGATTGCATGTTTCTGCCAGGGGTTGGCTTCACTGTAAGGCTTTGATCAAAGCAGAGTAAATGTATGGTTGCAAGCTCATACCTTTAACTTTTTAATCACCATTTCCACCAACGTTTATCAATGTTTTATTGAGGAGCAAATGAGGCTCAAAGAAGCAGCTCCTTAGTCTGCCTCTTGAGATGTACGGCTGCTTTAATGTGATCCTCTCTGGCTGCAGAGTCATATTTAACTGACGAATTGGTGCTTCCAGTTTATTCGCAGCTCAGCAGGAAAAGCTTAATGAGTGAATTCCCCAAAGGATCAAACTGATGAATGTGTTTGAAATCGATAGATTTACAGGCACTAATGTCAAATCCAGCCCGAGTATTGCGTGTGTGTGTGCGTGTTTTACGGGCATTGTAATGCATGAAACCACTTCCTTGCATGATTGTCCTCACAAACATAGGAAAGACACTGGTGTGCGTGTGCATGTGTGTGTGTGTCTTTCTCTTTGTCCACTGTCTATCAGCTGTCACTTTCCTCCCTCTTACTCACACTTGCTGTCCTCCGCTTTCCCTTCCTTCCTGTAAGTCTCCGAGTGCCACGAACAACTCCAGGAGACTTGTTAGTCATGTTGACATGGCCACGGCTAACACTGGCTTTGTGCGACTCTAAATTAATCCTGTTCATAAGAGCGCAGGCCGGGGCGAAAAAACGAGGGGAGCCTCGTTGGTGTGATAACGCCACTGGCACTTCTGAGCTTGGGTACGAGGGATGTTTGTCGTTCCCACACTGGACTTGGCATGGCTCGGAGCGGCTGGCCGCGGCCGGGGAGAACAAAGTGAAAAACATCTTCCTGGCCTGAACACGCCTCGCGCAGACGCCGTTTCGGAGGGCAATCTCAAAAGTCCCAGACTCGGCGCGTACGTCAGGCCGTGAGCTCGGGGCAAGAGGGAGGAATGAAAAGCACCGAGTGACAACGGCGTGACAGGAGGACGGCAGGGAGGGAGAACAAAAGCAAGGCAACATGTCAAAGGCTGCCAAGAAGAAAAAGAGTCTAATCCTGCAACAGATTCATTTTTTTTACTGAGGGAAACCGAGTCAAAAACACGAGTCAATGAAACACTTGAGTCGGTAACCACAAAAAGAACATTAGCTGTTTATATTACCATTGTTCTCTTTCTTTCAGGCTTTGTTTTTTTGTTTTTACTGCTTGCATTTACACATATCACTTCACTCCAGCATAACAATAAAGCAGGAAGCACCTGCATTGATCCACGGTGACCTGAAGGCCAGTCCGAACAGGCGAGGCTTTGTGCTCTGTGAGCTGCTTCCAAACGTTTAAAGAGAATACCACAAGATCCACTCATGATTAATGGTGATGTCTCTTTTGTGTTGCAAGATTACGAAAAAAAACACAAACAGCTCAATAAAGAGACTAACAAATCTGCAGGTGAGTTCTGATTTGCTGGCATGTGCACACGTCTTGAGGTTTCTCGACCTGCACTCCAAGGGAATTCATTGAGTGTCTTACGCTGTTGTTTTAAAAGGTATTCAGGCACCACCAGTTGTATTGATCATATAATGGGACGTTCTGCATCCATATAACACCGTTTTTGAGACCACTTAACGTTACATGTGCAATCAATAGACAGCACGGATACTGGAGGTCAAAGCAACCAACCTTTTCCTTCCTTGGGGCCCACCTAGAAAGTCTGTGGAGCCCCTCAATGAACTTGGTTTCGCTAAAACATTGAAGTGAAGCCAGAAGCTATTAGACACACACACAACAAAAAAAACAATGGCGGCTTCAAATTAAGAGCATTCCACGGGTCGTTTGGAGATTCTAGAGACTATTTATCTGATTGTCTTTGTGTGGATCAAAATGGGACAAGCTCAGTGCAGCCGAAGCCCTGCTGACCCCACCCGCCGCCCCCTCCTTCTGTGATCCCTGTAAACTCCCCAGTGGAACCTCGGTTGGGAACTACTGCTGTGGACCCCACAAAAAAAAAGAAGAGTAGTTTCTACTCTACAGGAAATACAACCGGGTTTTTCTCCTCGTCGGACGAGAGGGACATGAAGTCACCAAGGAAATGAGCAGCGCCGTTCGTTTAGTGAAGCAGACGCTGCGTAAGAGAGAAGATTCAGGCAATGGCCTATAAGAGGACGAGTGATGTAATAGGGTGTGACAGTCCGACCGCTCTGAGAGCCAATATAGGGATGAAAAAAAACGCACCCAAGACATGTAACCGCACATGAGATACACTCTGGCACATTTATGGACGCTGGACTTTTAATGCAGCCCACTTTCTCCCCTGAGAATACTGTTCAACTAAAGATATTGATCATTTGAGTCAATGCAGCCGTTATGTGCTGGTGTTAAGCATGCAGAGTTGCATCCTTCATTCAGCAGTCTTTTTCTGTGGATTAACCACCGGCTGATATGGTGACTTGCATCACCGGCTCAGGAAGCTTCTGATTAAAACAAAACAAAACAAAACAAAAAAAACTGCGACCGACAAAAAAACAAAACTGCTGATGAGCCGTTAATCCCTAAAGCCAGATCGCTGATCACAACAACAACCCCCCCCCCACCCCCCGCTCCTTCAGAGCCGAAGACAAGTGAAGACATTGAGACGTCGCCGTCGGCACAATTGAATGTTTGATTCCCGGCGACCTTGGGACGGAGCCTGAGGCTCTCTGGCAAGTCCCCGTTAATGACTCCAGGAACTGGATTAAAAACCAGGGGCAACAGGGGCCTCCGCTACCACCCTGTAACCCCCCCCCCTTTGTCCTTTTTTTAAACCTTCCAACACTTCTGAGTCTGAGTCCACAATTAAAACGTACAGTAGGAAAAGCAGCATGAGAAAAATTGATGCAACTTAAAATGTTGCATTTTTTCATAAAAATGCACACAAAAATGAAGCTACGCACACAAAATAAGAAGCAGTCGTCTAAAGAGGCCTTCCTTCTCTCGCCCTCCTTTAACTGCCCGTCAACAGACGTGACAGAAATTTGGTAAAGTCGTTAAAAATAGATCTGGCGATTTAGGGGGATGAAATCTGGTCTCGTCCACACAGAGTTTGATTAGTTTGGAAGGGGGGGTAGACTCCTTCCTGATAGCTACATCCAGAAACTCCGAGCTGCACCAAATTTGAATAAATTACCCGGATTCATGCGTGACCGCCCAATCGGCCACAATCAGAAACCTTTCCATCAAGGAGTGAAGTTCAGCAGGACGGAAACTTCAAAAATAACTGCTGCGATAATCCTGAAGTTCAACTGATGGAAGATAAAAATGTATTTCTCATTCTTTTTTCTCCATTTCTTTGATAAAAGTGAGTCCAAACTCCTGTGGCGCTTTCAGCGGTGCACCACTCAGTGGGTGACTGGGGGTCTGAAATGCCACACTTGTTCAGGTGAAAGAAGGTCGGGTAGAAAACCAGGGAGATGGCGACCCCACGAACTTTCCAGAGAGAAAGAAATAAGAGAGTTGGGAATTAAAAATAAGACAGCATCGTAAAAGGTCAAGAACGAGCCTCTTTTACAGCAGCAGTAAATACAGAAGAATCCTTCTGATAATAAGCGTGTTGAGCAGCGGAGCCGAGCGCATAGTGAGAACGCAGCAAATCAGGAGAGAACACAAAATAAAAACTCAAGAAAAACATTGTGGCCAATCACTGAGACTACAATGAACAAAGAGGTTTGATTATGGAGGGACTGCACGCGGCTCAGAGTGCTCGCTGGTCGTGAATTGGACAAACATCATTGTGTTTTTCATTTTTTTGGCCG
>JASSRZ010000083.1:10369418-10391349 GCA_032164315.1 Malacoctenus gilli | reverse complement strand
AGGAACAGGGAACCAGGGAAACACGAGGAGTGCATTGGAATGCATCAGGAACACTAAAAACCGGGTGTGTGATCTAATTAGGAGTGCCCGACTAACAGATTAACCTATGACACCAGACCAGACAGTGAAAACACGTGATGGATGGAACGGAACGTGACAGGGACTGCACGCGGCTCAGAGTGCTCGCTGGTCGTGAATTGGACAAACATCATTGTGTTTTTCATTTTTTTGGCCGATTGGTTTCTTTGTCGGAGCAGTCTGCTCACCACAGACTTTGGCATTTTGAATCAGTCCTCCCAATTCAAAAAACAACCCCACGTTTCATCCGTCATGACAAATGTATTAAAAATTCCTGCGAAGTAGCAAAACGCCGCCGATGCATCTCGAGAAAAAAAATCATCTTGTAAAGGAAGAGGGAGAACAAAATCTGCTGGAGACTTGTTCTAATATTGACAATGAGTTTTACGCTGGCTGACGTCTTCCCAGCTGGGGACGGCTCCCCGAACCCACAGTCACCGATGACCAAAAAATCACAGTGCTCTTGTCTGCCGGGCCTCCGTCAGACATCGCTGTCCAACAACACAAACCACCGAGACGACTCGACACCAGTCTGGCCACCTCCTTGAGACTCATATCTGGGGGACGGTTGTTGGACCTCGTTGGGCCAAGTTTCCTTGGTCCCGTCTTCCACTTTCACAGTCACGCTTCACTGCGGTTTGTTGATGACATTTCAAACAAGGGAATTTTTTTCCCTCTCGCTAAAAAGGGACTTTGATACCTTTTTATAGCCTTTGCGACGATGGAAGCACTATTTAAATTTCACACCCCCAGGCAGCAAGAAACTTTTTTTTTGGAGACTGCCTCATTTGCCGTTAATGAAAATAACGCTCATTAACATTTGGAGGAAGGTTTCTTTAGCACATGCTGGCTGTGAGGGGTACTTACCCCCCCCCTCCCCTCTGCTTTCATTTCAAAGAGCAGCAAAATGTGTCGTTTGGACGTGGAGCCAAACTTTTCGCAGCACCACCGAGAACACGGCAGCCACGTCCTCCCGTCTCTTCGGGAGTCCTTCCGTCTTCAACTCAATCAGCTCGGTAATGAACCGCGCTGAAAAACAGGGGCGGGCACCCGGAGGTACGTAACCTCCAAGCCGCCAACTCCAATCGAATTACCACGACAACACGCGATGACGAGGTTACGCGGTGTTTGTGCGTGTGTTTGTGTGGTTCTACATTGTGTACCCCCCCCCCTTCCCACCACCACCCACTTCTTCTCTCTTCACTCCCCGCTTCAATGGGCTTTGCTACTTATTTGTCGCATTTACATTTGAAAAACCTGCGCGCCCACTAGAACCAGGCCAAGACCCTGTCAGTCTTTATGTAACAGTTAAAGTAACAATTATCGGCACAAAGGGAGCAAGGGAAGAAGGAGCCCAGTTAATCCCTGTTCCGTAACGTTCTCTGTGAGAACGGGAACCATTCTGGAGAAGTTTGAGGGGGGTGGGGGACAAAAACAGCTGCCTGCAGGATTGGAAGTGTTCATGTGGGCTGAATGCCAAATCGTCCCGTTTACCAAAGCGGGAAAGAAAGAGCAGGAAAGAAAAGGCGGACCGGTGAGGGACAAACTCGGCCTCCTTTCACTTTCTCACTGAACGTCTTTAAACACACTCATCATGTGGCGTCCCACAGCCTGATCTCCTCCTCGCTGGAAACTGTCAAATAGAGCTCTTGCCGGATCGTCTAATTGGACGATCAGACTGAATTCACTGAGCCCACAGCGGGGAGGGGGGACACTCCCATTTGTCAAGTGGTCTTGACGGACAGATAAGCACCTTCGCTCTCAGGTGGCTCGGAGGAGAAAGTTCTGCGAGGATTCAGCACGTGTTCTATTCCTGAAATATTTCAGCATGTTTCTTAATATTCAATCCTTTGAAATGCTTAGTGCACTTTAATCATGACGAAAAAAGGAACCTCCATCGCTTACTCACAATTATTGGCAGACTGTCTGCCGTGATAAAAGGGATGAGGGATGAGGACTTAGGCAGGGACCAATGAAGGGAGTACGAATGTGTGTGCGCGCGATCGGCTGCGCAAATTGGGGAGAAGCCGGGCAGACAAAACCCCCTTTATTTCATTATTATTATTCATGGGCCGGGACAGTCGCCTCTCATCTGCCTTCCACTTCTCATGAATCCACCTGTGGCTCACGTCCTTCTGTGAGTCGAACTCAGCTTGACTATCTCTGTGGGCTCGCGGAAAGTTCCACCACGCTTCATCTCATCATTCGTTCTCAAAGACAGCAGGAAAAAAAAAGGTGGCATTCGCGTTAAGAATCAATAATTTAGTAGAAAGTCATTCCTGTCCTGGGTGTGTGCCTGGTGTGGTTTGGAGGGATCTACTTGCAGTTGCTCAAAGCTTGTAGCAGCTCATTTTGCAGCACCTCTCTGTTGTTTGTGTTTGATTTTTGTCAGACAGTCAATTAAAAGGACAACAATATTGATCACAGAAAGTGCGGGTAGACAAATAGTGATTTTCTTGGAAAAATAACAAACTGTTGCTCGTCTTTAATGAACACCTTCGCTCCGATGTATAAACAGCCGTTCAATGTTATTCTCTACGCAAGCAGCTTCTTTTGGTTTCATTGCACAAAGACGATTTGGTCCATTGTTCTGCTTTCTGTGACAATTACCGCTGTGAACACAGACGGAGATAATTGAAAATTACAGAATGAGGCGGTCTCGTTTTAACATCTCCGTCAAAAAAAAAGGTTCATCTCGAAGTCAAATGAATCCTTTTGACGCTTTCGCATGCCGTCTTTTTCGGCTGTTGTCTTTCTTCCCCCCCCTCATCTGTGACTCCTCTCCGTCTGATCGTGCCTCTGACTCAGGCGCTGCCTCGAGAAAGTGGTGCATTTATCAACTCGCTGTTTCGAGAGCGACTGTCAAGCAAAAAGGTAGCGAGAGGTGAAAAAAAAAGCTGAACAAAGAGGAAAACTTCGCTGGAACTGCTGCAGTCAGTGGTTAGACATCAGAACTTGTCAGATCACTTCAGATTTAACAGCAGGAAAAACTGGGCCATCGTGAGGGCAAAAGAAGGGATCCGTGTCCTAGTTGTTAGCAGTCTGTCAACGTGTCTGTGAAGATGTTTTGACGGTTTGTTTATTGCGTTGTTTGTTTCATTATATGTTGAGGAGTCTTCAGGGATGAGATTAAGAAATATAGAGGAAGAAACGTTGCAGCAGATGCAGGTCGAAGCTGTCAGATCCGCGGCTGCAATGGGTGTCAGGTGATGCAATCAAGAGTGGAAACAGGCGCAATCACATTATATTAGCATTAGACTCATGAATTCAGTGAACGCTTAGGAAAATCTTTTATTTAGAAACTAATGTGAAACGTGAAAGACTAACTGTTGAGGATAAATAACCCATTATGAGGTCTGCATGTTGCGATGATGTCCGTTGATGGAGCATCCGCATGACAGCTGTTTCAGTAGGCAGAATCGCAAAGCTAAACATGTTGCTCCAGGTCCTGATGGGTTAAGCTTAGTCTTCTTAGTCTTCTACTTCCACCCCCCCCTCCCCTCACCCCCCCGGTACACCCCCCACATATGAAACACATGAGAATAAATAAAACAGTCACCATCCGAACTTCCTTCACACCCCTGTAAAACCTCCTCCATATTCATCTGTGCCGACTGCTAAATACTGGATAATGAATGAGGCTTCGGTTTCAGCGAGCCGCGCACAGGCACCTTCCTCCACTCTGGATAATGCCCCCCCCCCTCCATCATAAATGATTCACAGCGTCACCACAGGAGGAAGGGAGGCCTCCGACCAAAGGACATGCTGGTACATCTGAGCCCACTTGTTGCTGGGGGTAATAATGCTCCTCATCTTTGACAAACACAAACACCAACACACACACACACACACACACACACACACACACACACACACACACTCACACTCAGGATTGAGTGTCTGCTGTATCAGACCAGATCGGACACAGACCCTTACATAACACATTCCTCCACAGACGCTGTGGTAAATGAATGGGACACACACTGAGATCAGACACAGATACAGACACAGCGACGCTTTCACATGACTTTTGGTGCAGGCCAGTGAGGAAAACAGGCCAAAAAAACATGTTGTTATTAATCCTCTGGTCTATTGCCTGAACACAAGAGAGAAGAGAGGATTCATCTCACCGTGGGTACTGAGGAGGAAGGAGGATCCCTCGGGAGAGTTGGCAGCAGGTCTATGCAAGTAAGCTCTCAGGCAGGTCATGTTGGAGAGGACATGCTGCTGCTGCTGCAGCAGGCAGGACGGTTTCAGCAGCTGTGGGGAAGACAGGAGAGAAACTTGAGACCTGTTTGCATGTCTGCGTGTGAATAATATGCACGCAGGTAAAGGCGGAGGGGAAGCACACACACACAAACACACATCCAACTGTTATGATCTTGTTTGTTTCTTTTCTGGACTCTGACAGTAGCAATAAAGTACCACTGCAGGAGGCTGTCGTTCGTTTGTTCTTATGCGATCCCTTCAAACTGGCAGATGGACCTCCATCCAAGCGGTCCCAATGAATGCAGCGCCCTTTATTTCATAAAGTAACTGGTTAACTTACAGTTCTTATGCATAGAAGCAGTAGATTAAATTTACGGTGTTTTGTGTCAGAGTGTCTGTGTGCATTTTGAATTATTGGATGGTTCCTTTGCACCTTGAAAGCAACACCGGAGGAAACAACCAAGGACATGCGGAGACAGCCAATCATGGTATCATTTGCAGCTGCACTTGTCAGCTGTCAGACGGCTCGAAGTTACTTGACGGATGCAAAGCGACAGGAGTATTAATAAACAAAAGTGAGGCAGGATTGATTTGGCAACGCCTGTTCGGCTGCGGTGCCCTTTTAAATTTTCCGACAGCAGCGGCTGTATCGAATGCATCAACTTTTTATTGTTTGTTTGTTTGTTTCCCCTTTCAGTTTGAGCGTAATCACCACCCACAAGTGTTTGTACAGATCAGATCAATTCCGGGAGAAAAATGACTGCGATCGCCATTTGTGGCTCCAAAGTGCCCTTAAATTTGATCTATTTTTCTCTTGGTTCAAGTATTTGTTTGGAGCAAAACAAACACGAGAACAAAAACATGTTTTTTAATAACCGGATTGAGTCCCGTGCAAGCGCGCCCGACGCAATCACCGACCGCTAATCCCTTGTTGTGCTTGAGTGACAATAATCCAGATTAGGCTGCAGGGATGATTCACCACACCTCTGGGTGATACAACATCAGTGGCTGCAGGTCATTGTGTTGACATCTTGCTGGGTGACGGTGGACCAGTAACCCACGGATGAACTTCCCGTTTTTAATCCTGATTAGCAGACTGCCAGCCCGCCCACCCAGAGGGTGCCCAAATCAAGCTTTATATAAAGTGGGTGGGAAAAAAATACAAGACTTGAAGGCTTTCCTCCTGCCAACCACACACGACGATCACATACAAATCCGACTCCCGCGCGCGCAAAGCGTCCTCACGGCACGCAGCCGCAGCACGCACTCCCTGGGACTATTTTGGGCTGACCAAAAAATCCTATCTGCCGTTATCTGTCCCTGCCGCCTCCCGTCCCTTCCTTGGGCCTTTGAGAGGTCATCATCATTTTCCTCCTTCCTTTCATTCTGTCCTTCCAGAAAAAGCCCCCCTTCCCCGATTCATCCGCTCGCTTATCGGCAGCAGTGAAGGGCGAAACAAAGGGGCTCTTCTGAAACACACACTTGGCTTCCCTGGAGGGGAAGTCGGGCAGATAATGCTCCCCCCCTGGATTGGCCTGGACTGGGCCGTGACAGGACGGAAGCACCACGTATCAGCTCCTCACTCAAGGATCCCCCCCCTAAAAAAAAACCCAGACATAATAATAAAAAGAGACCAGTTTCTATCAAACAGTACTTTAAAAAAACTGAAGGATTCACAAATGGTGATTCCTGAACTGGGGTCCGAAGCCCCCCCTTGGTAAGAAGCAAGAGAGGACATAGTACAACTGAGGTTTGCCTGCTTTTCCAGGCACCAAAATTCAAATTGCACATTTGAAAGAAAACTAAGAAATTAAGCAGATCAAGGACAATGCTCACTGTCTTTCTCCTGCTCGGAGAGTGCGTTTGACTTCACTTGCAATGCTTTGGTAAATCGAAGCTGAGAAGGGGGGATAAAAGGTTGGGAGACGCAGCTTTTATCAGCAAAATCCAAAGATATCCTGCGAATAGCTGTGTTGTTAATGTTCAGCCAACCTGAACTTTCACTGACTTGCGTGCAGAAGCAAAGTTTTCTTGATGCCCGGTATCACAAGGTTCCAACTCTCGGTGCTAAAAGACAATTAGATAGAACAAACATTCCTATGTGGCTTTCAGCCTGAGGTATGATAAGAAAGTGCAACGTAAAGCGATGCGGTTTGTGGTGAGGTGGGGAAATTTGAGGCGGTGGGGGGGGGGGACACCGGGCGCTGCAAGAAGAAGGTAAACGCGTCTGGAACTTAATTAAGATGGGCGAGATAAGCTGGGCAGGAGTGGGACATGAACCACCCCCCCCAAAGAGTTGAGCGTTCAATTTGTGCTGCAAGACTGGGAGGTGATTTTTCTTGACTCCGGTTGAATACCATCACTGTGGAACAAGAGGAGGGAAAGTCAGTGAGACGGGGTGTCCAGACGTCGGGGGACGGCTGAGCACCCCGGTGAGAACAGGCCAGCAGGGATGAGGGAGAATTCGAGTGGATCTACAATCAAACATGAACCAAAAGTATCCAAATCTATCCATCAACCGTGCAGCTGTGTGAGCAAGCGGCAGCTGGGACGTATACGAGGCCAAGACATGCTTTAAAGATGGTAATATGGTGTCAAACCTTTGTCGTTTCTTCTCAAAAACTGCCAACACTTATATTTTGAAGGCCCCTGCTTTTGTGAGAGACAGAAGGTCTCTCCATTAACATTGGGTGTCACTGGGAAGTTTTGCCTCAAGTTGTCATGTATCACAGTCAGTGTTTAGTAGTATTTTATCGTGTCCTCAAGTAGCAGCGCCCTGCCAGAGTGAGTTGTCGTTGTCATCGTTTATCTTCAACACCCTTACCAAAAAGAAGTATTCCTAAGTACATGTCTTTAAGTATACTCAAGTATAGTTAAGTATATCCCCCAAGTGTATTTTTATTTACCAAGTACACAGATACAAGTGTACCAGCGGTATACCAATATGTATACTTTTTGGGACTAAATTGGCCCATTTTAAGCCCTTAAAAGTACAGTTAAAAGTGTACTTAAAAGTACACTTAAAAGCTGTACGTGACCCTTTGAGAACGTTGGAGGTCAAATGATTGAATAAGCATTTGAAAAGCGTCCAAGTGTCCTCGCTCTGCCGCGAATTCAAAGTTCTGGTTACCGGATGGTCTTTTTGGAGGTCTGATGCTTTACAGAGACACTCTGCCAAACCCAGGCCTAAGAAATCTGCTCCACTCAAAAACTGGAGGTTGTCTAAGCTTTTTACGACATCGGTAACCAATTAAATGCGCTTCAAAGAGAAATTGTTTTTGACACACTGAAAAGAGCAAATAATCTTACGCCCACTTTGACAGTAGCATTGAGTGTTCCATTGAGTGAGAGGCCACCCTGAACAGCCTCACTTGTCCTTCCTGAGAGGTGAAACCAATTTTCAGTTCAACAAGGTTTTTTTTTTCTTTTGTGTGTCTTTTATCAAAACGTAGCATCAAATGTACTTCCAAGTGAAATTTGCAGACGGTAAATTCACTCAATGTAAAAAGTTTCAAAGAAAGAAAGATTGTTAATGAAACGGAGGCTTTTGGGTCCTTCTTTCATGTTCTCATTTAATCATCAAGGGCTTTCTAAAGTGTCTACAAAGGACTACAAATGTCATTTGAATCACTGTGATTTGAGGTTTTACTTTTATATCCAATTCAAAGTGCATCATCATGTCTGATCTGTGAGACACAAGAACTTTCAAACAAAAAAAATTTATTGAAGTGAAATGAAAACGGTGAAATCAGCACAGATATACAATCAAGCAACTATAATCAAATCTAAATGTGAATCAAGGAGCACATTGCTCAATGGATTAGAACCAAAGGTTAGTAGTGTTGTGCAGAGGGCATCGTTTCCAGTTCAGCGTCTCAAACAGGTTTTGATGAATTTCGCAAATACAATGCTGCTATCTACTGGTCAGATTGAGGACTGCGGTATCAGTCAGTTTCCGGAAACATTCCCGCTGCTACGTCTTGACGTCATGAATGAGAAACTTGACGCCCTTTTTTCTGCTATAAAACTTTATTAAACGCAGTTTGGGGCAAAAGGGGACGTGCCGAGAGAGCCTAACTGAGCATGCGCAACGCTAAAAAACCATGGCAACTTCATTCGTAGAAACCAACGGATCCCTGGCGTAGACCACGCAAGTAATACGTACTCTTTTCGACCTGTGGTTTCTGGGGTTATCTGGAGAGAGATTTTTTTTTATTATAACTTTATTTATAAACCTTTTAACTGTTAAAAATGGCAGACATTAGTTGAGTTACACGGCTGGCTTCTACCTACTAGTTTGTCCCGGAAATCAGGTCAGTGCACACTCCTCGCGTATACCTTTTGAGCTGTACGTGCTTCTTATTCATAATTCACAAGATTGTTTTTTTTAAATCAGATTTTAACCCACTTTGTTTTATTGTCTTCCTTTGAGGAAGTGCTTGGAGAATGAAACCCCACTAGCAGCGCATCGCTTCTAGCTACATTTTACGTTAGAGTGTCTGTGGAGTACCAGCTGGAAACACTGTGATTGTAGCGAGATTATTTATAGAAGGCAGGGTCAAAATTTTAGGTAGCATAACTGCGAACCAGTTATGCTACCTGATTGTGAAAGTCTAACTTCACCAGTCCTCTGTGTGTCTTTGACAGCCATGGAGTTTCTGCCAGTCCTGGACCCCCTGGATCAACCCAAAGAGGGAATCTGGTGAGTTATTGGGGACTGATTCAGTTCACATGTGGTGTCAGGACGAATGAAGCTGCATGTCAAACCTGCCCGGCTGTCGACAGGTACTCCTTGATCCCCAGAGGGAGTGCTCCAGGAGAGAGCGTGGGTCACACCTGCATTTATGCTCCCGGTGATGATGGAGACAAAGGAAGGATCCTAATTGTCGGAGGAGCCAATCCCAGCGGAAGTTACTCTGACTCATTTGTCTTAAACCTTGGTAAATCAGAAATAGCAATCATTGTGACAGTTTTATTTGCCTTTTTCCATTTCATTCGTTCTCCAATGTTTGTTTTTGTTGTTTCTGTCCAGATAGCCATGGATGGGACGTTTCTGAGTGGGAAGGCTTGGGGGCTCGGTATGAGCACTGCTGCTTCATGCCAGAGAGCAGCCCACAGAGCCTGTGGGTGTTTGGTGGGGCTCAACAGACGGGCAATCGCAACTGCATCCAGAATTTGCAGCTAACAGGTGAATGAATCCTTGCAGCAGATTAGACACGAACCCGCTTTTGGCCAAAAAGCCATTTGTGACTGTAGGTATGGCGATCTTTGGTAGCTGTGACAGTAGAAATGCGAACTTCACTCAGTCTATACAGATTGTGCAGCTGTGACTTTTGCTTCCATTTGAAGAAGCTTTACTTTATCCGTGTGTGTTCAGACAGCGCGCCTCGGTGGAAGAAGGTGGCTGTGAAAGGAGACGTCCCTAGTCCCAGGACATACCACACCAACTCGGCATGCGTAGGGGACCGGCTGTACGTCTTCTCTGGCGGGGAAGAAGGAACTGCGCCTGTCTCCGACTCCAAACTTCACGTCTTCGATGCAGGTTCGCACAGATGTACCTTTGATGAAGTCTGGCCAACAGATCTAACTGTTCACGCACACTCATTTGTGAAATAGGAATCTGGAATTGATTTCTTCGGCACAAAAGTTCAATCCAAATCTGTTTGGGGTTTTTTTTTCACTTCACAGTGTCTTCAACGTGGTCCCAACTGGACACACATGGCAGGCACCCACCAGCCCGACACGGCCACGTCATTGTGGCAGTGGGTTCAAAGGTCTACATTCATGGAGGCATGGCTGGAGACAAGCTCCACAACGATATGTATTCTTTGGACACAGGTGAACCTCTCTGTCGTCATCCGTGTGCTTGGCGCTCGTTGGGATCAAACGGAACAGGTGCTAATTTTCACTGTCGTCTCAAGAGAGCATGAAGTGGGAAAAAGTGCAGACGAAGGGTGACGTCCCACCAGGAGTAGCTGCCCACTCAGCTGTGGCCCTGAGCAAGAACATCTACATATTTGGAGGGATGACAGGAGAAGGCGCCACCAACTCCATGTACAAGTTCAACACTGGTACAAGCTTTGATTTCTAGTTGTGTCTTCCAACACCTCAGCCAGCTGTACTGCACATATGTCTGGCTAATCCATATGAATACATTTTCCTTTTTTCAGAAAAAAAGCGATGGACTCTGATGCGATTCGAAGGAGATCTGCCCCCAAACCGTCTTGATCACTCTATGTGTATGTTGCCATGGAAGCCATGTTCTCAGGAAGATGGAGGTGAAGAAGCGAGGGGCCCAGCAGCATCTGAGACGATAAATTTGGCCTTTGTATTTGGAGGGATGGACACTCAGGGTGTCATACATAATGACTGTGTTGTGACTGTTGTGACATAAAGGTAGTTCTGTGAAAGAGTATGTTTTCTTCATTTTTAGACTTTTTACTTGGGAGACAACTTTGGAAAGTGGTACGATCGAATGTGAATGACAGCAAAGTTTAGGAGCTTGTGTCACTGACTGAAGCAGAAAGCCAAGTGTTCACACAAAATTTGGAGGGTAACGTACTGAAACAGGCCATCAATAGTGCTCTTGAAGCTGATATGACTTCAGTGACCACGAGATGCCGCTGTTCCAACACTGAAGCCTCCAAACCTTTTCATCTATTTTTGCACAACTGGAAGGAAACCTGAGCTTCCTGAAGTTTCACCTCCAACACAGAGAACATTTGCCAAGACAGTCTTCAGGAGAAAAAAAAAAAAAAAAGTCGAACAACATTACACCACAGAGTGACTGTTTGTATCAAACATTTATTTCAATCTTTCCAGAAGTACAATGACCAGATTCAATAAATAACTTTTAGCACTGCCTGTGAACATAAAGAGCCCTTAACCCCACAGACACCCCAAGTAATGTTCCCATGAATACCAGCCCACCCACCCCAACTATGTCCCCGCCCCTTTACAGAGCCACCCACCTCCCCCCAATCAAGTCTGCCTGAGAACAGCAGCAAAAGCCTCATATCCGGGCTGACGAAAATCTCCGCCTCACAGCGAAGAGAACACCTCTCACACACACTGAAATTCACTTTAAAGTCTTTTAGGGAATCAGTATGTTTGCTTGTTATCGTCACTCCTTCCCCATCGATCCTCTCACTTTGAGTCCCATCAGTCCAACTTGGGGTGACAGACATTGCCGACCTACAACTCATCCTTATCCTGCTCGTATTCGCCCTCTGGTGGAGGCCCGCCTGCACTGCCGTACAGCTTGCTGATGATGGGCTGGACCACCTCCTCGAGCTCCTTCTTCTTGGCCTGGAAGTCTTCCAGCTCCGCCTCCTGATGGGACTCCATCCACTCGATTTTCTCCTCCACGGCCTTCTCGATGGTCTCCTTGTCTTCGTCCGAAAGCTTGCCGCCCAGCTTCTCCTTGTCGCCGATCTGGTTCTTCAGAGAGTAGGCGTAGCTCTCCAGCTCGTTGCGGGCATCGATCCTCTCCTTCAGCTTCTTGTCCTCATCGGCGAAGCGCTCGGCGTCGTTCACCATTCGCTCGATGTCCTCGGGGGTCAGGCGGTTCTGGTCGTTGGTGATGGTGATCTTGTTCTTGTTGCCGGTGCCCTTGTCCTCGGCGGTGACGCGCAGGATGCCGTTCACGTCGATCTCGAAGGTGACTTCGATCTGAGGGACGCCGCGGGGTGCGGGGGGGATGCCAGTCAGGTCGAAGGTGCCCAGCAGGTGGTTGTCTTTAGTCAGGGGACGTTCACCTGGACAGAGAGTTGAAAGATTAGACTCGAGCAAAAACACCTTTAGATAAAAAAGAAAAAAGCATGTTGGACATTTGTGTCTCAACACTTACCTTCATATACTTTGATGGTGACAGTTGGCTGGTTATCAGAGGCGGTGGAGAAGATCTGGGACTTTTTGGTGGGCACCACAGTGTTCCTGGGGATCAGTTTGGTCATCACACCTCCAACGGTCTCAATACCAAGAGTCAGGGGGCACACATCCAGAAGCACCACATCACCTGCAGGGAAACAAAGACTTTAGTCCACAATGTCAAGTTAAATGGCAGAATCTACCGTGGAGAAGCGCGGGTGTGACCACCTACCGGTGTCCTCCTCTCCAGAAAGCACGCCGGCCTGGACGGCAGCGCCATAGGCCACGGCCTCATCGGGGTTGATGCCTCTGGAGGGCTCCTTGCCATTGAAGAACTCCTTCACCAGCTGCTGGATTTTGGGGATACGAGTTGAACCACCGACCAGGACAATCTCGTCGATGTCGGACTTCTTCAGGTCGGCGTCTTCCAGCACTTTCTGGACAGGCTTCATGGTGGAACGGAACAGGTCCTGTTTGGGGAGGGGGGGAGAAAGGTTGAAATCAGTTGTCCGTTAAAAAAAAGGGAAACACAAAATGTGATTGTGGTAGTTTAAAGTCTAAACCGCTAACTCACCATGTTCAGCTCTTCAAACTTGGCACGCGTCAGGGTCTCGGAGAAGTCCTCTCCCTCAAAGAAGGACTCAATCTCGATGCGAGCCTGGTGCTGGGCCGACAGCGCCCTCTTGGCCTTCTCCACCTCGCGACGCAGCTTCTGCACGGCGCGGTTGTCCTTGCGCACATCTTTGCCTGTCTTCTTCTTGTACAGCTTGATGAAGTGCTCCATGACGCGCTGGTCGAAGTCCTCGCCCCCCAGGTGAGTGTCGCCATTGGTGGCCACCACTTCGAACACGCCGTTGTCGATGGTCAGGAGGGAGACATCGAAGGTGCCGCCGCCCAGGTCGAACACAAGGATGTTCTTCTCGCCGTCTCTCTTGTCCAGGCCGTAGGCAATGGCAGCAGCAGTTCTACAAAAAGAATAAAGGAATTAGTGATGAAGGAGGAGGAGAAAACGAACATGACTTCACTATTTGTGTAAGACTTACGGCTCATTGATGATGCGCATGACATTCAGACCGGCGATGGTTCCAGCATCCTTTGTTGCCTGGCGCTGAGCATCATTGAAGTAGGCAGGGACAGTGACGACAGCATGTGTGACCTGGGGAGATAAAAAACATTTTAGCAACCATCACCTTGATTAGACCACCCCCCCCCCTCCCAAGTAAACATCCTTCCCAGTTTACCTTCTTTCCCAGGTAAGCCTCAGCAGTCTCCTTCATTTTAGTCAGCACCATGGCAGAGATCTCCTCAGGAGCAAAGGTCTTCATTTGGCCACCGCCAATGTCGATCTGGATGTAGGGCTTGGTCTTCTTCTCTGTGACCTGGAAGGAACACATTAATATTAAAAAAAAATAAATAAATAGCTCATTCATTGTGCAGCTCCCGTCTCAAGCCCCTCGAGCCACAGCCGTCTGGGTCAAATTCTAAAAATTGCCCCTCACCTTGAAAGGCAGGTACTTGATGTCCTGCTGCACAGAGGAGTCACCCCAAGTGCGGCCGATCAGCCTCTTAGCATCAAAGACTGTGTTCTCGGGGTTGGAGGTCAGCTGATTCTTCGCAGCATCACCGATCAGGCGCTCCCCTTCGCTGGTGAAGGCCACATAGGAGGGGGTGATGCGGTTACCCTGGTCGTTGGCGATGATCTCCACTCGGCCATTCTTGAACACCCCAACACTGGAAGAAAAAAGGAATGTTAATACATCTCATCATATGCAAGTAATGTGTTGTAGCAGGAGGCAGTCATACAGTTCCTCACCATGAGTAGGTGGTTCCGAGATCGATTCCGACTACGGTCCCCACACTCTCCTTCTTGTCGTCGTCATCGGCAAACACTGTGCCGGCGACCAGCATTACAACCCACAACAGCTTCATGCTTGGTTGTTGAGTATTACACTTGATGAAAAAAAAACCTGCGTGGGAAAAAAAAAAGTCGGACTTCAATCAACGTGGCGCGACTGCACACGGCGTGAGCTCTGCCTCCTCAGTGCGGCAAGCTAACTGCTAATGCATGTCATTTCAATGAGCGTCAGACCCACGACAGGGAGGAGGGGAAACGAGGCCTGAGGCAAGTGTCCTCTGAAAAATAGCTCCTATTCCCGTTAGAAAGGGATAACAACAGAGTAAAACCCTTTTGAATGGCATCAAAGTGAGTCTGACTTTTGAATTAATCTGCCAGTTTCGAGCTAAACGTGTTAGCATGCCAGGCAGACAGGAGGGGACGCTTCCTGACACAAGGTACATCTAGAAGTACATCGTTTATTTTACTGTAATAAACAAACAAACAAGAATTTCAACGGTTTAGCATACAAATGCAAATTTAAAGACTACAACTATTTAACTTTTAATTCTCGCCAAAACCTTAACTTAATCATAATTGATATTTTATGATGTTTGCTATTATAGAATACGCCTAATAACATTGTAACATCGTCATTTGTAAAACAGCCGCTTTTTACGTACCTTGAATATGGTTTTGTCTGTGAATTAAAGGCCTTGCCGGCGTCTAACAGGTCCTTGCTCCGTGTCGCGACTTGTGCCTCTTTTGTCTGCTGTGAATTCTTGCCTGTGAGAAGTGATGTTGAATGAAACGAGCGCTCTTCCATATATAAGCCGTCACTTCTTTCCCGTCGTGGAGCCAGACGATTGGCTGAGCGGCTGCTCGTTGGAAAGCGCCGATTGGTGGCATCGAGCACGCTGGCTGCCGCTGATTTGCACACGACAGACTGACGTGACGTCACCGCTCCTGTCCACCGCGCCGCCGCTGATTGGCTGCCTGTCAGAGGGACGCATGACTGCAGTTGGTGCAACGACACGCCAGTCTTAAGAGACGGGATGGGTTCATATCTACATTCTTGGGAGTTCGTGGTGCAATTTTTCATGCATTGTGTATGTTTGAGCTGTCAGGGCTTGAACTGACTTTGTTATGTTTTTATTTTGGTGAGTGAAATGATTGAAGGGGCACAGTGTCGTGCAGAGTAACGATGACTCATTGCTGTGACTAATATGTAGCCAGACTGCATGGTTCTGAATGAATGAAAATCTTGAAAAGTTACATCAGATGAACTGGATCATGAGAAGATTTCATCAGCTTTGAAACAGCAAAGAAATACAACCTGTATGCTTGCTTAACTAAATAATCACAAGATTTGACTCCAGCATTGCTTGCTAATCAGTTTTATTTAATCAATTATAGATATTCTTTTTTGTATATTTTTTTTTGCACAGCATTGGCCAAACCTGACCAGGTTGTGTTCACATAGCTACCAGATTTTGTGATGTAATAAACGGCACTCTTTAAGGACAGCCTGAAAATGCTAAATAGGTCAAGATTAGGTAACTGGTCACCAGTGCCATAATTTATCTTTAAGGTCTGTTTGAAAAATCATGCCAGCCGAAAAAAAAAGAGTGCAAAATAGTTCAGATGATTGAAATGGAGTCATTAAAAAACAACCAACATACATCCGTCATAAGGTATTCCTGTCTTGTGTTCTTTTGACAAACACACAAGTTTCTTTTCAGTTGTAGCTCCAGGCCCTTTCATCAAATAAGAGGCTTAAGTGTTAAATCTAAAGACACAAACACTGGAATTGACATTGAGGTTTTTTGGGGGGCAAAATATACCAAACATAGGTTTTCATTCAAGGACTTAAACTTTCCAAGTAGTAGCATTTTTATTGGTGTAGTCTTGCTTTTCTCGCTTGGCCAGTCTGCAGTTTGTGCTGTGTGTTCATGCTCACCTTTTGTTCGTGCGATCTTTTCCTTTGTTTGAGAAAAAAATTCTTCATAGAGGAAATTTATGACTGGACAAGACTGGACTCAGGTCAAAAGGAGATCAGGAGAATTCACAGTCTCTGAGCAATCACAACACAACTATTCCAACCATCATCATTAATTGTGACAGACTGAATCATTTGGGAACAATATAAACAGAGGATGGTGCTTGACGAAGAGACATTGTCGTACTCCATTAAAACTGTCCAGCAGTGTCTCCTTTGAATTTTGCTTGATTCTGATTTTCTCAATACATTTCCACAGTTTTAAAAGGGGTCGAATATTTCACAATCTTTATTTTGTGATTTACTATGTGTTTGTGTTCTGAGTGTTGTAAAGAAATGCAGACAAAGTAAAGACAAGTAAAGACTTAAGAAGAACACAAACTCAACACAATAGCAGGTGGCAAGGTGGCGCTGTGAGCTTACAGTGCAAACCAGTCAGTGTCAACCCGACAAGAAAAGAGGACTGTAATGACAAACATCAAGGGGGGGGGGGGGGGGGTTAATAGACGGATATGAAAGTAAAGGGATCAAAACAAAAAAAACAGGGAAAACACTTATTAAAACATATGTCTGCAGTTAGGTTAAAACATACTATTTTTGCCATGGCAAAATGACGCTCATATAAATGAAAAAAATATAGATTAGAAATATAAATACGATGTCGTGCTTAGCGCCCCCTACTGGCGGGGCACCTTTGCGCACCAAACTGGTGACGTGGTTCGGTCGGTTGACCAGAGCAGCAGCAGCAGGATGGCCGACCAGAGTAGGCAAATAAAACTCGCTGCAGCTAAGAAAAAGGTAAAGTATTTCACAACCGAGCCGACTAAATAGCCAGAAAAGAAGTCTTCCTGTTACCAAAGTGGAAGTTTGTGTGGACGGTGATTCTCGGTGGTTTTGGGATGAATGTGTCCACGGTGCAGGGGTGTTGTCATTACACGTCGTCCGACCTCTGCGCTGTCGCCTATCGCGCCTGTTTCGCCCCTGTTGCCGGCTTCTTCGGGCAGGAAATACCGGCGTTTCTCCCGGGCCTTGACTGTTAGCGTTAACTTTCCCAGATTATGTCGACTATTTTTAGTTTACAAAGGTATCGATTGCGTCCCACGACTTTTAGTCGCCCAGTGTTGAACTTCACGCACCAACGTTACCCATCAGTTTCACTTGTCTTCTTCGCTAAACGTTAAATGTATTTATCAGCTAAGCTGAACGTGCTAAGTGATGCAAGTTAGCCTTAGCTCGGTGGCTCGTTAGCTGATGAATTTTTGGCTAAGTGTGGGTATGAGGAATGTGTACAGCAGCCGGGTAGTTTTCCGTCCTCTCTTCAGTAGTTAAGGCGAGAAATGACCGAAAAGGCAATGGGTTTGGGAGATAAAACGAATGCTAAGCTAGCACAGTTAGCCGGCTGCAGTGACGGGGGGGCTGTTTTGACAGCTGACACCCCTGTACCCCGTCCTGCTGTGTGAGCTTGGCTTAGGTGTGTTGTTAGGCTAGTCAGACGGATGGCCTTATCAGCTGTGAAACGTTAGCTTCAGGATGTGACTCGTCAGCGTTTCGGGCTGCCCCACACCGAGCTCGGACGAGGGAGGCTGAATTGAGATTCAGGCTGATTTGTGGCTCCATCGCTTCTTTTTCATGCCTCCACGCTCCTCGTCGACAGCTGCCACAGGCCCCGGTGCCTAAACGTGTTCACACATTATTAAGTTACAGTACATGTTACTCATGTATGGTCTTTTTTATGGTGACTTATCAGCTGAATAAGCATGTTAGCGATGAAGTCCTGAACCTGTTCTTAATGTTACTTAGTCGTGTGTCATTTTAAGCTGACGTGTTGGTAGACCATCACCAAAATTCTGGACATCTTGTTATACTTTGAAATAAATGCTCTCCATTGAGTCCAGATCAATTCCAGTTTCCTTTTGTACGATTTGCAGATTTGCATCGTGTTTTGATTTAGACAGCAGGTCAGACTTTCCATTCTCTGTCTTCCTTTATGACAGCTGTGGCTCAGGAAGTAAATCAGGTCATACTTTCAATGAAAAGATTGGCGATTCAACCCCCCCCCCCTTGCCTTCTGAATTTGTCAGTGTCCTCAGGCAAACCACTGAACTCCAAGTAGCTCCCAATGTTGTGTTAGCACCTTGCATGGCAACTGTCCCCATTCGTGTGTGAGACTGTGAGCGAATATTTGAATGTGACAGATCATGTCAAATGGTTTAACCGGAGACTGCCTAAGTAGTGTGCAAGTATCGTAACAGCAATGTCCTTGGAGAACCTACATCAGTCTTTTGATCACATTTTATTTATCTTTCCATGCGATGCTCAGCTGAAGGAATTCCAACAAAAGAGCTCTCCTGTCAGTGGAGGAGGAGAAAGAGGAGGAGGAGGAGGAGGCGGCGGCATTGGAGCAGGGGCCAAGAAGAAGAGAAAGGTGAAAGGACCGAACCAACTCGATGCACCTTCGTCAGACAGAAACTCTCCAGAGAATGTAAGTCCGATCAGACCGATTATGTGCTTTACTGCTTGCTCTTATTAGTGCTGTATATTATTATTATTCTTAAGCGCAATCTCCGAGTAAGCTCTCGGTTTAAATGTTGTTTATTCAGTGAGGAGACGTAAACTTTGCTCATTGTGCAGGTCTGCTGCACTTGTCTTGGGTGTGGACATGTGACGATTGTCCCCTGCTTCTCACTGTTAGCAGGAACTCCAGTGTGCCTCCTCCTGTTAACCGTTTCTTTGGCTGACTTACATGCATGACTACCCAGACACTGGCTACTTTTCTGCACTGGATGTATGTTCTCTGCTTTTTGAGCAGCTTAAGTTTGTGACTTCTTCTCTCTTAGCTTCCTCACTCGTCTGTTTTTACAGCATTCATCATAGTTGGAAGTGTTACCACTCAGTTGCAGCAATATTTTTAATAATGCTGTGCTTCCGTTGGGCTAATTTGGAGGTTATTGACATGATGCAGATTGTACTGTGTTTCAGTTTGGGTTGTTTTCCAATTAGTGTTCACAGACCTCTGGGACTGGCCAAACTCTCCACCTCCTCTTCTTAATCACTTGCTTTCTGGTGCTTCTGTCTTACTCACCTCTCGTCACTCTCTAAATTGTTCTCTTCCCACCTCCGTCTTCTTTCTTTCCATCTTTGTTTCTGTTTCCTGTAGTTTGACAGTATTCTGAAAGCACTTAGTCAAAGCAATGGAATAGTCCTCCCTCCTTTTGGCAACTGTCAGGTGAGCCTCTGTCTCCCCCGCTTTGTCTCCCACCTCTCTCTGTTTCTTCCCCGTCTGCTTTTTCTAACCCAACGTTGCTCGGCCGTAAATAGCTAATCCTCGCCTGAAATTTGATATTGTCCCCTTTCTTCCTTCTTCTTACCTCCCTTGTAGACGAGCTGCACTTTTCCTTTCTGTTCTTTTAAACCAGGAAGCATGGCAGGAAAATATTGCTGTACTTTTTAAACCGAGAAATGTAAAGTTTTCTTTTTTAAAATAAGAATTTATCGAAGATTTATTGATAAACCATGAACATAATTTACTTGTATGCAGTTTTTAATAGATTTTGGATGTTGGGAGATTCAGTAGTGGCATGGTTTTAGTGCATTGTGCATGCCGGCATCTCAACAGAAACCTTCTGTGTGTTTACATCTCTGCCTTTTGATTCTAGGCAGCAGTCATATTTATGCAGCATTCATGTTGTTTTTGAAGATTGTCAGAATGCAAATTTCCAGCGCTGTCACTCTGCTCATGTTTTACTGAATCCTCGGTGGTTCCAAGCATCGCAAAAGCATTGGTCAGCTCTCGTCACAGCACAAGTAGAACTGTGCTTTTGCTGTGTTGCCTTCATTTCATCAGAAATCTTCAAATTATTGTCATGTGCACGCTTGTTTTTGTTGCCGAGTTGTTCATTTGAGTCACTTGACCGCTTAACTTTTGGATAGTAAATGATTGTGTGCATTTGTTGTGTGTGTGTGTCACATCAGACCTTCCCTGAAGTGGAGGCTGTGGGGTCTTCAGTTCCACAGCTGCAGGAGGACTTGAACAGCGAGCCTGGGCGCGACTCGCCCGTGTCTAACCCCGCTAGCCCTAACACTGCTACTAACCTCGAGTCTGTCGGTCGTAACGCTGACCTGCAGGTGTGTGTCTCTCCCTTCTCTCTCTCTCTCTGTCCAGCACAATCTCTCACTAGCACATCGCTTGTGTGTTATTGTCTCCTCTGCCAGGTCACTGCACCGCAATGTCTTAATGGGCTCGAGATTAATCAGGAGCTCTTATGTTGGCATTTGCCGCATTTTTATCATGACTAAGCACTGTTTCTTGTTCCATGTTAATGTGCCCCATTATTATGCAAAGTTTTTGTTTTTTTCTTCTTCTTATCCGTCTTGTTCTGTCCATCTCTCTTGCTCCAACTTCTTCCTCTGTTAGCAGGATTATCCTGACACCAACGGCAATGATGCTTCACAGGGTGAGAACAGGTGAGTTGCCGGATGCTTCGCTGATGCTTTGTTGTTTTTGTTTTGGTTGACAGTGACAAGAGTGTTGCAGCTATATGTCAGAGATGGTCATTGCTAAATTTAAACACCGAGTTGTAACAACACCACAGCTTTTCTCCCCACAACTTCTGCTTATTCTCAATATAATTCAGTTTGGCTTAAGGCCACTGAAACCTGCACCTCTGGATCGATTGAGGTTGCTTTTGTATATCCAAAGCATACCTCAACAATATGATCTTTAGAGTCGAGTTGAAAAGCAGCATTGATGTACTGGATCACATCCAGTTGGAAAAGTCCACCAAATGAAGTGGCTGATGGATGTAACCATGCTTGTATTTATTTATCCAGCCTGCGTTGTGAGTGATAATTCCTCCGCTTGTTGTTGAGCGTCCGTGTCTGTCTGTTCTCGCAGACCTCTGTCTTCCACCGAGAGCCTGCGACAGCTCTCACAACAACTAAACGGCCTGGTCTCTGAGGTACGGAGCCGCAGCCACCGCTGTCATCCTTTCTCCCTGTCACACGCAGAAACACACTCCCTCCTTTCTCAGGCGCTGTTAGGCTTTTAACAATGACAAACTAACACCGATGTGCACTTCCAGTGGCTGCGTATTGGAGCTATATTTGGAAAGAATGCATTGGAAGCAGTTTATATTTTGCCAGTCATTTCCAGTGTCCTCAGGCTCCCTAACAACAGAGGCTGGTGCATGAAACCTTGGTCAGGTTTTTTTTGCACAGTCAGCAGCCCAATGACGAAGTTTGCACCACAAGTGTTTATCACCTTTTAGATGATTGTTCCCACAAAGTTATTGTGGTTCTTTTGGGGTGTTTTTTGCCCAGATTGTCTGACAGGTGATGACTGTTTGTCACAATCACAGCCATGTTTGTTTCCTCGTTTCGTTTCAGTCGTCTGCTGCATATGTGAACGGAGATAGCCCGCCTGCTGTCAGTGAGCGTGAACTGGAGGTAAGAAACAAACAAGCTCATGTCTTAAACATGTTATTGACTATTCATTAACATGTCATTGGAACTGTGTGATGATTGGGGTTTATGGAAGCCTTACAGAGACTGACTGCTCAGAAGTGTCTCCAGTCCTAATCTCTACACTGCAGGATGTCTTTTAATCAGGTCTTCTTAATACGTGCTTAGATTATTTTGCACTGAGGGTAGAAATTAAATATGATGAAGGAGTTCAGGCCAATCCTTCAGTGATCCTTTTAATGACGGCTACGATATCCCTCAGCGGGCTCCATCAGTCGATTTTAGCCGCCATCGCGCCTTTTATTGATTTGCTTCACTTCTCATTCTGGAAACCACGTTTGGCATTTCGTTATCATTTCGTAATGGAGCTCTTGTGTTCCTCCATGGGAATAACTCATGTTTTAAATTTTTATCGTCTTTCCATCTGTTTTTTGTGTTCCACCTTTGCCACTGCACTTTATCCCTTTCTTCTTTATCCCCCC
>JASSRZ010000083.1:10354746-10369408 GCA_032164315.1 Malacoctenus gilli | reverse complement strand
GTTGGAAAACAGCAAATGTAAATGCTTAAATACTCCATCTAAAAGCAGTCCCACCTAAAATACCCCCCCCGCCCCCCCGTCTCCCCCTCCCCCGGATGCATGTGTGCACGTGATAGAGTCGGAACCAGGAGCTGGCAGCTGCCCTGGAATCCAGCAACCTAACAAATTCTCAGCTCAATACCAAGCTTGACCAGCTGGTAAGAGGCTGTGAGTGTGTGCATATGTGTGTGTGCGTGTGCATCTCAGTGTGATTGGAGTGACCTTTTATCCTCACCCCCTCACAAGTAATCAATGCATGCAGTATTATACATCGTGCATGTCATCTTGACCGATCACAACCTGGAGGAAAGTTTTCATGATGTTTGCTTTACTCGTTACTGAGGCTGAAGTACGTTTCTATGCAGTTTCACCACAGAATCCAGTGGTGGAACTTGTGCTAGATGCAGAATAACTGGTGTTTGGCCCCTTCGCCTCACTAATCTCTTCAAACGGCCACGAAAGCCGAATGTAACAGAACCGGTTTTACTACAGTTTGTGCTGTCAGTGTCTGGAATGGAGATGAGATATTTTGTTCCACCTTTGTTGCCTCCACTCAACCAGGGGGGGACTAATGTAACTCCAAGCTTAAATCTTAAAGAAATGTCACTTCTTCCTGAACATTAACTCCTATCTTTGATGGTCCGACAGGCACAACAGTCTCAGGAGCTCACGGACCAGCTTCAGAAGGTGGGCGGCTTATTTTCACTTTCACCTTAACTGCACAAAGTACCTCCCTCAGTTTTCGTTTTTGTCAGTCGCTTGGTGTTTCGGTGGTTCATTGTCATTCACGAACCTTTCGTTTTTTTGACTTCATGAAGGAGAGAAAAGAGTTCGAACAGAGATTCACGAAAGAGCAGGGAGCCATGAGGGAGCAGCTGCAGGTGAGTTTCCCATCTCGCGCACATCAATTGAATCCGTCTGATTTTGGAATGATCTTTTTTTCCCACTTTTTCTGCAACGTCACAACAATGAAAAGTAGCAGTCTTTGTTCTGTACTGTAAAGTTTGAGTTTTAAATAAAATAAGAAATGATTGAAAAAGGAGGCTGCATCCAAGGCCGCAGTGACTTTCAGAGTTCCGTGCTTTTTCTAATGAGTTCTTTGTTGCACTCGATCGCATCCGAAATAACTTTGCTCCCTCCCCTCCAACAAGGTTCACATTCAAACCATTGGCATACTGGTATCAGAGAAATCAGAGCTACAAACGGCGCTACAATACACGCAACAGGCGGCACGGCAGAAAACAGGTGTGTGTGTGTGTCTGTTATCGTCTTTGTGTGTTTTTATGTGTCTAGTAACCTCCCAAGCTTACAGATGGTCGTTAACACTGTGTGTCTCCCCGTCTACGTGTGTTGTGCGCAGCTGATGCCGAGGAGCTCAACAACCGTCTACAGGCGACAAAGCAGCGAGTGTCGGAGCTGGAGAGAACGCTGTCCTCCGTCTCCACCCAGCAGAAACACTTTGAAAAGGTAGCAGCGGTGCTGTCGTCCCCTCCCTTTCACAGAACACGTCAAGCAGATCTATACAAAATATTGATAATGAGTTGTCTTGTCATGCTTTGTACAAGTGTCCATCTGACGAGTGTTTTATGTTTTTTTTTCATATTGTTTTGTCTCAGCACAACAAAGAGCTTGAAAAGGAGCGGGACAGCCTGAGGCTGGAGGTGCTCAGAGTAAAGTAGGTTGTTTTTACTGCAATTTACATAAGTAGTCTCAAGCAGCACTTCATTTTCATGCCTCATCCTGAAAGGTTGCATTAAAATTACACCTGCTGGTCAATAATCAATAATTTTGTCAATGATTCCGACACTCACTACATATAAATTTGGTTTCAAACTCACCAGTTCAAGTAACATGGTGAGGAAATTAATTGTTCAACTGGAACGTCTTGAAATGTACGTGAATGCTCAGGGGGGTTTTTTTGTTATATGTTCCTGGTTGGATCGAGTCAGTTATGAGTGCTGTGTTTGGGCGTTCACAGTAACTTGAACGAAGAGTCGAAGCAGCAGAACTCTGAGCTGTCGGAGCAGCTCAAACTGAGCACACAGGATAATGGTGGGATGCGGCTGGAGCTGGACGACCTTCGCAAGAGGCTGGAGATGGCCGATCTCATGTTACAGCAGGTGTGTCCTCGCTGTGGCGGCCCCCATTGGATTTAAACTTCTGCAATAATCGGGTGTGGTGAAACTGCCTGTCGGCATGGGAGCAGCCACAGCTCGTTTTCCCAACAGAGAAGCCAGATCTGGTTCCGAGAGTCACTGCAACTGCGTGTCCTTGTGGTTTTTCTCTCCAGTATTCCAGTCAGTCAGATCCCAGCAGTGCTAGCCAGCAGGTGCAACTACTGCTGGAAGAGAAGCAGCAGCTGGAGGTACACAGTCACCAGGTAAACACAGTTGTCTTTCAATACTGAATGATCTGCATGACTGTAAACAACAAAACAATTTCGATTTTCATGGTAAAGATCCAGACTTTGTCTGGAGTCAGTTCATGGGGTAGCTCTGGAGGCATCGTCTTCCTACTTGTAGTGTTGGCAAATCATGCAGAGACTATTTAATCTTTTGAGGTTATGCAATAAGGCTAATGTTGAACTCCTGATTTGAACACTCTCTTTTTGAAGCTGATGGAGTCTATCGCCCAGCTGAAGACAGAGAGGGACTGTTACGCAGAGCAAATCCAGGAGGAGAGCCGTCTTTGGAAAGACAAAACTGAACAGCTGCTCACACAGGTATGAGATGAGCCTCAGCGCTCATCAGTCCCTCCCTGCTGGGTCCGAGTTTTGGTTCCAAGAAGCTGCAGGTTTTGCTGTTAAACAGGCTCCCGTTTGAACGCAAACACTTCTCGAACCTGCAGTCAAATGAACAATTGCTAAATGTAGCATTGAGACATACCATGAAGGAAAAAGTCATGGAGGAAAAGAGGAGGAGCTAGAAACCAGACACCCAGCAGTGCTTCCTTCAGAATCACCATAGAAGCCAGAAAACATTTCTCGAGAACAAGATAAACACAGAAATACAAAAGACCGAAATATAAAGCCTCTTTAAACACCCAGCAGTCCCTTCAGGACGCACTCCCACAGTGCAAACAGAAACCGTGCTGCTCAGCTGTTCTTCCAGTAAACGTGGCATTCAACCCACTTTTTGAGGATCATTGTAGATGAAGAAAGTCCCAAAGAAGAGGCGAAGAAATGGCACAAATCAGACTAACATCTTCCAAAACGATGTCACTTTTTGTTTTGCAAATTCTCACTTAAAGAGCGTAATCAGTGTTTATGATTGTGTGTGTGAAGGTGTCTTTGGTTGCCGAGGAGAGGGACAGAAACATCAACAGAGTTGAAGAACTGGAAGCGAGCATCGCAGAGCTGAAAAACGCTGCAGGTGAGAGAGAACTCTTATTTTCCTTAAGCGAGCTCTCCTGTGAGCACGGAAGTAAAATACAGACAGTGCGCAGATCACACAACTGTGTGTGGTCTGGTGTGTTTAACTGTGTAAACACAGTTTTCAGTGGGTTCTTCTTTTTCCTCTCTTTCGTGCAGCCTTATTGACCCAGGAGAGAGAAGCTCAGGAGGGGGCAGAACCGCCGTCCTCAGGACCCTCGGAGAGTGAGGAGGCTCTACAAGAAGCCCTCAACAACCTCCAGCAAGAGAAAGAGGCTCTCAGCTCACAGTACCAGGCACAGGTATGCATCAAGTCGTTGATCCCAATACATCCCAATTAATTAAGAAATAATGAGTCCTTCTGAATCGACTCTCTCTCCTGATGTTCCGAACATCATTACTTCTGTCTTTGTATCACTCTGGTTTTGAGGTTCTCTCTTCATTCTCACTCTGAAATATCCCTCCCATCAGCTGCGTGACAACGAGCAGCTGAGCCGCCTGTGTGCGGAGCAGGAGACGCGTCTCGGGGATCTGGAGCAGCAGTTGGAGAGCCAGGCGCAGGAGGTGGAGGACCGCCGGCGCGTGCTGGAGGACGTGCAGTCGGACAAGGCCACCATCAGCCGCGCTCTCACCCAGAACCGCACGCTGAAGGACCAGCTGGCCGAGCTGCAGAACGGTTTCGTCAAACTGGTGAGAGGACAAAAAATAAACGCTGACTGTCCATCTGCCCGCGATGAGTGACACATCGCATGTTATATCTGCTTGGCGTGTTGTTTTTGATCTTGCTGTTGGAGATATTTGCACTGAGTTTGTACATATCATACTATTGGCTTTGATCTCGGGTTCTTGGCCCCTGTTAAAGGGCACGTTTATAAATAGGTGGATCTGTGACGTGAGCGTTACCTCTGAGAGCTTTTGAGTAAAGCCAAAATTCCTGTTGTTCTCTCATCCTTGCAGACTAATGAGAACATGGAGCTGACCACTGCCATCCAGTCGGAGCAGCATGTGAAAAAGGAGCTGGCTCGCAGGATGGGGGAGCTGCAGGAGGCGCTGCATAACAGCAAAGAGGAGGTGAGGTCACACGCGTCTCCCGGACGTCTCTGCTGTCTGAGTCAACGCCGGTGCACTGTCGGCATTGACAAGAACGCGGAGACAGACGTATACTTAAGACTTCCATGATTCGCGTGGTTTTTGCCTGAACTCTCCTCTCCTCTCCGCTCCTTCGCCTCCAGCTGGAGCTGAAATCGAAGGAGGCTCAGGGTCTGATAGAGCAGAGGGACCAGGTGGTGGCCCACTTGCAGCAGTACTGCGCCGGTTACCAGGCCGTGGCCTCGGAGAGGGAACAGCTCCACAAACAGTATCTGCAGCAGAGCCAAATCATGGACCGGCTGCAGCACGACGAAAGTCACGGCCGGGCGCAGCTGGAGATCAGTAACAATCAGCTCAAACAAGCCCAGGTGTGCATTACGTACTCAGTTATGACCTCAGTTATTTGAGAACAAACGCGATTGTTCTGCAAATACAGTTTGCAGATGAACCATGTTGCCACATTCACTCCTTCTTTAACTTCTTTGACACCCTCGATCACAAGTTAAGTGCTTTCTTTGAATTGTTGTGACCGCTCCGCCCCACAGGAGCATTTGGACCAGCTGGTCCGAGACAACGAGCAGCTGAAAGCCGAGGTGAAGGAGCTGCTCAACAGCTCGGCGGTCCTGACATCATCCAGAGTTCAGGGTAAGTCTCCTCCCTGACTGCTGCACTCGTTCAGTTCGACCCACTTTGTTGTTTTGACATCAAAACGGCAAAGACAAGCACTAAAAGCTCAAAGTAAACCAAGGTCTCACCCAGTAAAAAATGGCAGTGTCATCGCTGGAGTATATGACTCCTCCTCAAAGCAGCGCCTCTGCACCAGCACCATCAGTCAATCCTCTGTCACCTAAAGAGGGGTGCAAAGGAAGTGCAGCAACTGATGATGTGCACAAGACATAGTTTGTATATTTAGAGATTTCCTCACTTGTGTTGTTGCTTCTTAAAGATGCTGTCTAAAGCTAATTAATTCATGTTAATCAGGTGATGGAGTGGAGAGTCAGTCGCTGCAAGAGAGTCCACAGAAGTCCACGTCCATCGTTATCCCAGATGACTTTGAGAGCCAGAAAGAGATGGTAAGAAGTGCCATGTTGGTTGATGGTGTCTTCCTTTTTTTGCAAATGACAAATGAACTTCCTTTGCTCATTGTTGTCACATTCCTTCCCCCCACAGGAGGACTTTATTCGTGGAGCCTTGTCCCAGCTGGAGGCGGAGCGGGACGAGGCCCGGAGGCAGCTGGAGGAGGAGCACAGGCTTCACATGGCTGCCAGGCACCAGGCGGCTGTGGCCCTCAGTCTGGAGCAGCAACGCCACGACTACAAGCATGACCATGGACATGGACACGGACACGACCATGGACACGGACACGACCATGGACACGGACACGACCATGGACATGACCATGGACACGGACATGCCCACGACCATGGGAATGAGCATGAACATGAGCACGATCACAGTCATGACCAACATAATCACTGTGAACACAGTCACGATCACTCAGGTCCGAACAAAAACAGACTGAAAACTTTATGACATTTTTTCTTATTGTTGTTGTTGTTTGAAGTCTTTTGGGTGACGAAGCTTCATCACGGACGTTGTCCTGTCTTCTATTGACCAGACGGGGGAGTGCCGGTGGAGGTTCATCAGGCGCTGCAAGCCGCGATGGAGAAGCTTCAGCTGCGCTTCACCACCCTCATGCAGGAAAAGGTCGACCTCAAGGAGCGGGTGGAGGAGCTGGAGCACCGCTGCATCCAGCTGTCTGGAGAGACCGACACTATAGGTGAACAGCGTCAGAGGGGTCTTCTTGTCGCACTTTACAGGTGAATGCGTCCATATTGCATCGAAGTCATTGTGTTCTTTTGGTGACTCTGTGTGAGCAGGAGAGTACATCGCTCTGTACCAGAGTCAGCGGGCCATCATGAAACAGAAGCACCAAGAAAAAGAGCAGTACATCAGCATGCTGGCCCAGGATAAGGAGGAGATGAAGGTAACGCTGGACATTTGGCTGCCGAGAGAAGAACCGTGTGTCCCCCGTTTCTCGGTGGCTCTTTCCACTCAGTAGTAATGAGGACGGCGCTGATCGTGGTTGACATCGTTTCCCCGTCAGGCAAAGCTGGCCGAGCTGCAGGATCTGGTGATGAGGCTGGTGGCCGAGAGGAACGACTGGTACAACCGTTACACCGGAGCTGTGGCCGGCGGCGGGGCCACGGCGAACCCAGACCTGCTCCCTGTCCAGGAGGAGCACGCTCAGGGGGACCACCGTGCACACACACACCCAGAACTGGAGGGCGTCAGCGCAGCAGGTACACACGGTCATGGGTGCTACACGAGCGGTCATAGCAAAAAACAGTCGTCTGCCTATGTGACGTCACGTCGACGAGGCATAAATCGCTCCTTTAAGAAAGGATTCTCTCTTCTGGCTTCAGAGCCCATGGAGGTCGTCCCACTGTCAGAGCCCGCCCCCACAGAGCTGGGAGCAGCCCCGTTCCAGACGCAGCCGACGGGGTCCACTCAGACTGACTCCAAGCCCAAGGCGCCCAAAGAGGACGCCACGGCGCAGCAGATCATGCAGCTGCTGCAGGAGATCCAGAACCCCCAGGGAGCCCCTCGCCTGCCCCCCTTCCTCGGGGACAACCCCTGCATCCCCTTCTTCTACCGGCCCGATGAACAGGATGAAGTCAAGATCCTGGTGGTCTGAGGAGCGAGAATAAAACTGGACGAGTCATGAAGCCTGGGAAACATTTGACCCCTCTCACAGTTCGGTCTGTCTCTAATTTGATCAAACGCTCCTTGATCATCATCACTCGTCCTCCACCTGCGTTAAATGTCCCATTTGTTCTTTTTGTTAGCAGTTTACAGTCGGTGTGCGTGGTTGCAGTGGGAGAGGATTTGTTTGTTAGTCCGTCAGTGATGCTCGTCCCAGAGAGAATATCCATCAGTATTCCTAAACGCAACTCAACTCGTCTCCGTGGCGCGAAATTTAAACTCCTGTCCCCCCACGTATGTGCAATAAAGGGGCTTCTTATTCTTCCCCTCACTGATACAAAACCGAGCTGTGAATTTTCAGCTTCGATCAAGTGAAAATCTTCGTTTTCTTTCACTGTGCACATGCCAAAAAAAAGAAGCGTCACGTTTGAATGTACTAACTCGGGGTTTTTTTTGTCATGTTTCTCGTGTGAAGAGAAGGTTGCAGCCAGAGGAAGTGAGGTTTGGATGTAGAAGGTCAACGCTAAGTCAGTGAAGGGTCTCGGTGCCCAGAACAGCCGCTTGCTGCTCTGAATCGAAGTCACGAGTCGGTCGAAGGGCCGAAAGGCGGAGGCGGGTTTTGTTCCTGTAACAACCTTCACCTCACTCTCTTTCTTTTGTTTTCCTCCAAACACTGAAAATAAGCTGCGTGTTGAACATGCAAAGTTAGCTGTAAAGTGCTTTTGTGTTACGATGTTGTCGGACATCCCGCGACAAAGACCGTCGCTGTTCTGAGCAAGGGGGTGGTCCGATCCATGTGGGACTGAATGCAATTTGAGGAGTCGAAGTGAGAGGTGTAAACGGGTGCGCATCTGCCAGCGTTCAGGTCATTAACGGGTTGAGCTGCTGCTGTAGGTGGAGTTATTGGAGAGGTTGCGGGTTAGTTTCGTCCTCCTTCCTCGGATAACTTGTTATCTGGTGCTTCGGGGCATTTGGCTGGTTTGTTTCTCACACGTTTGTTTTCTAAAACTCTGTTTTTGTGGCGTCTTTTCTGGCTGCGTTCACGCTTGGGATGCAGTTTCCCTTGTTCAGAGCAGGGAGGCGGGCGAAGTCTCGTCCAGTTTGTTTGGCGTTCACACTGGTGGCCTCACACTAAAGGGTGTAAAGTGACAGAACACACAGGCGTGGGTCTGATGGCACATTTGCAGGGTGTCGTCGGACTTGACTCGACTTCTCTTTACAAGTATTGGTCCGGCTGGCCTAAACCGACAGCGTCCACTACAATCGCATCAGAATCCCTCCTAATGTGACCGAATCTGCCGAGTGTGAACACGTCCTCAGTTTCCAAGCAAACAGGCCCTGCTGACAAAAATCAGCCTCCTCTGTGTTACATTGAATGGTGTCATTCTGCATATCAGAGATTAGATACTGCACATCTTTATCAACTGGATGGTGTGAGTGTGTTTGTGTGTGTGTGTGTGGAGTCGATTCATTCTTCCGTAGCCAAAATTGCATCCGTTGTATGATTTTTGTCTGGAGAGTTTTGTCAGATCATCCGAATATGTTTGCACTAAAACTGTACAAAGCTTCTAGTTTAGTTCTGTCCTTGCAGGCCGGGTGGAAGGTTCCACCGCAGAGCCTCTTCGCTCCTTCTGGGGAGGGCAAAATAACTGTGAGGGAGGGGGGCGGGGGAGGAGGGAGGGGGTCCTATGAAGCTTTAATTTCACGCTGAGGATTCCCAGTGAATTCAGCTTGCAAACGGGTTCGATTGGCTGCAGAGTGTAAATACAAGCGGGACGCGAGGCCGCTCGCTCCTGACGTCGTGAACTCCTTCCAAAGCCGAAGGGACCAATCAGGTTACTTTTTTTTTTTTTTTTTTAAAAGAGGTCGGAAAGTTTTAGCAAAGACAGAAACATCAGACGATACTGTGAGTGTTGCGTTGGAGTGTGAAAACTGGAGCCGGTCACATTTGGGGGCATTACAAATGAAACGAATCCCTTTTTTTGTTTATTTGTTTGGTTCTGAAGCAGAAAAACCTTTTTTCAGGATGCGGCGTTAATATTTCCCCACTTAACTCCCTCCCCCGCTCTGAATTTTAAACTGATGCTCAAATTGAACATGCAGGAGCGTGCGTCCTATGTCATTGATGGGAAAGTAGCTTCCTTGCACTTTTTCTGCAATTCCTGGACTTTAGGATCGTCTTTCAGCTCCGACTCCAGCTCCATCTGGATTCGAAACCCTTGACAGCTGACTGCTCTCAGCGCTGCTTCCCAGCACCTTTTTGTCTTTAAACCGCAGCACTTTGAGGTAATTATCCCCTCATCTTTCTCACTTTCGGTTCACCTTCTGTCTCCGTTTGGTCTCTTTAGAACAAGACGGATTTCATTTCTTTTTTTCTTTGATCTGTGGGTGGACAGATGAGATAAACGCATTAAAAGCCTTCTAGTTGTGATTTCTGGGCTTGTAAGATAACAAATAGTACCAATGTTAATAGAATGTTTTTTTCCCCAATTCACTGTTAAATATGTTATCGGCGATACAAATGGGTCTGAGAAAAGCATTTATTTGACTCTGCTGTAAAAGAGGTGGCGTGTATATACTGTAACTGTGTAACATATTGTATATTCGTTATGCCTGGTGTGTGTGGGGGGAGGAGGGGGGGCTGCTCTGCCAGCTTCACTGGCAGCGGCGAGCGTGCCGACTGCGTATTGGTACAGTGGCGGCGTCGGCCGTCACTGACCGGCTGCGATTTATAACAGAGATCGACTAAAACGAGAAGCGGAAGGGGGAAAAAAACTATTTATTTGGAAATAAGTTAGTATCTCAACGAATCAGTTTTAATGTTAACGAGCAGTGCGAGTGGCTGGAAAATGAAGGATCATTGAGAGAGATGATTTGTTGGCGTGCTGCTTCTGAGAGAAGCTTTCTGATTATTTCTTTTGGTTTTTTCTTGAGTAATATTTTCTCTTCTCCTGATTAAAACTGAGCAACTTGAAAATTATCTCTGGATCTTTTTTTTCCCCCAATATGCACAAAATGTGAAACACTTATTGTCGACAGTCTGGACGAGTGGTCCAAAGTGTGCGATAAACCCCTCCCTGAAGGTTTCAAACAGGAGTTACGTTGCTATGCCGACCCCTCACATGCTGAGGAGGGATGCAACCAACAGTAACACGTCTGGACTGAGTAATTACAAATGGTAACGCAGCGTTAGATACATGCGTTGAGCCCAGTCTGAGTGTATAACAAACAGCAGCGAGACAGGAAGTAAAGCCTGGTTCGTCCTCTGATTCTACTTTATTAAACAACTCTGCTTCTTCCAATGAATAGAACAAAAGTCTTTGAATGTAAATAACAAAATATGCGAGTCTCCAGGGAGGGACTGCGAGTAGGATGGGCGGCGTCCCTGTCCATAGAAGGGAGGGGGAGGTGGGGGTCCGTTAGAGATACTTGTACACCACTTTGTTCTGCAGCGTCTGGATCTCCAGCTTGACGGGACACTTGTACAGGTGCGACAGCAGCGTCTCCGAGTAGCCGATCAGGAAGTAGAACTTGTGCGGCAGTATCTTCTGCAGCATCAGGGCGCACACCACCAGCACGTTGCCGCGCCGCTTGATCACCACCTCGTTGGCCAGACAGCTGTGGAAGGTGCCGGACATGAAGCGGCGGATGAAGACGTCCTCCACCGTGCGGCTGGCGGCGCCGTCCTCGCCTTTCAGGTTACCTGTCGGAAAGGGTTTCCCACAGAGGCATCCTGAAAACCCTCTGCCAGTCATTTTGTCTCTCGTGCGAGAGTTTGTGACAATAACAGTAAGAGGTGACGATAACTTATATTGATGTTTCAACTGGAGAGCGTATGCTCGGAGCTCAGACTGGGAGAGGCTTACTGGTGTGCTGTGACAGCCAGCCTTTGCGATGACCGATCTGGTGCGGGTGCATCGCCTGCTCGTACGTCAGCGGCTTGTCTCCTTTCCCCACACGCACGCGAGCGGCTCGGTTCTGGGAGAAGAAGACACAGACATCAGATAAGGTCCCTCAACCGCCCCAATAATGAGGTGATCAGGGGCAGGGGAGCACCTTGCAGCACGCTGCCGTGACGTGAAGCCCTCTGATTCCTGTGCAGCCCCATGATGAGCTGGGCCAAGCCAAGACGCCCTGCAGAGACAATGTAGAGTGGGGAAAAAACCCACGCCAAAAAACGTCAGCCACATTCACATCACATTCACATCATTTGCTAGAATTAAACGAATATTTTCTCACCAGCAGCCTCAAGCTCGCCGAGCTGCTCAAGGACGCCGCCATGTTTTTCTCTCAGCTGAGCGAACCCACGATGTTGTTTTATTTCCCAATTAACTATTTCAACGTCGGTTGGCTGGATTTTTTTCATCTGTACAAATATTTTCAAACGCTGGTTTTAATGACGGGCTTGGTGGGAATGAAAAAAGGACATATTTAGTCTTTTGAAACGCGGCTTCAGATGTGGAACTGTTGTTTTTGACAGTGCGGGGTGAGTTTCCAGCGGCCAGGTTCAAAGCTGTACCAAATCGCAGATTAAACAAATAAAACACAAGACACAACTTAAACATTTATCTGGAAAACAATGTTTATTTCACCTCATTGAGCTGAATACTTTCAGTTTTCTAAACGTCAAACTTTAATTAACGATATTTAATTCAATAACCGAGAGGATTGTGACCTGAAATTATGTGGGCCACTTTGTGCCCTTATTCTGAAAGCCGCGACTCCGGAAGTTTTTAGTTATTGTCCTGGAAAGATTAGCAAGCAAACGTTACTCAGCGTCCCTCCTCTCCCGCTGCTTCACTTGTCACTTGTGGACCGACTCCCGGTGTTTGGGGTACCGGTACCGCTCGCTTCGGGGCTCTGTGACGGTTCGTTCGGACGGCTTCGGCGTTGCCATGGCGTCGCCCCCGGAGATGACGGAGATGTACGATAACGCTCTGCTGGGGATCCTGCAGCACGTCGGCAACATCCAGGACTTTTTGCGGATCTACTTCGGCTTCTTGTACCGGAAGACGGACTTCTACCGGCTGCTGTCCGGCCCCGGCGACAAGATGGGCTTCCCTCCCGGTGTGGCCGAGAAGATGGTGCAGAAGGTGGGTGAGGGTCGCCGGGTGGCCTGTCGGTGTTGTCATGACGAGAGGCGCCACGTGAAGAGTAGCCTCGAACTCACCAGAGCTGTAAAGACCCCGGGACTTCTTTTAGTTTGACCTTCATGGCGCGAATACGGTTAATTAATCCGTTAAATCAAAGTAAAATGACACGTCACGTGTTTGTCTTGTCAATATGGGGCCCGCGTGCTGCTTACAAGGGCCCCCCAAAACTGTCCACAGAAAGAAAAACACTTAGGCCAACAGAGGTCCCAAGTGAGCTTTATTTATCTTGTTGAAATGCTTTGTTATTGTTTATTTTGTGATTTTGTGTGAGAGGCTTATTTAGTTTTTATGTGATGTTTTGTCTTCTTGTTTGTAGTGTTGCAGCATTTTGAGTTTGCTTCGGTTCTCCTAAACGTTTGATTCCCCCCCCCCCCCCCTCCCTCAGACATTTCAGTTGTTTGAGAAGCTGGCGGAGGAGGATCGTGAGCGAGCGATGAGCGAGTTGCAGAGGAGGCAGGAGGGCGCCCATGCTCCGCCGGCGGTCCAGGAGCTGGAGGTCGCCTCTGAGGAAGCGCGGGAGCGGAGCGCAGAGGCGCCGCCGCCACCGTCAGCGGAGACCTCCACCACGGGCGCCAGCGAGGCCCCGGCTCCTGCAGTGGCGGAGCTGACCAGCAGCAACACGGAGGGAGCTGGGGCACCCCGGGGAGACCAGCCGTCGGCCAGCAGCGCGGCGGGGTGAGAGGAGGGGAAGGGGGCTGTGGATCTGCAGTCAGCTCTGGTCTGGGGGTTGAAATTTCGATGGCACAGACATGTTTTTTTAAGCTCTGCTGAGAGAAGAACAACAAACAGGATGTTCCAATCAGTCCCAACACTGACCTTAATCTGTTTTTACAGTGTAGAGGTCAAGTCAGGCTTCACTGAGTGCTACCGACAGAGCTTGTCACAGTTAATTGAATCAAATATAATTGAACCCGATAAACACAAATGATATTATCTTTGTTATTACAAAATAAAAGACGTATTTTGTGTTCCAGTGGGCAGGACAGCTTCCAGTCAGACCCCGACAGCTACAACGGTGCAGTGAGGGAGAACTACAGCTGGTCTCAGGACTACACCGACGTGGAGGTTCGCGTGTTTGTGCCCAAGACGGTCGTCAAAGGCAGACAGGTGAGGGCGTGCGGGTCGAGGGGGGGGGGGGGGTGCTCTCGTCTCCGTCACCTCGGCTTGCTGACCGCAGCGCTGTCGTCCCTCAGGTGAGCGTCAGCCTGCAGAGCGGCAGTGTGCGGGTCGGCGTGAGAGACGGAGCGGGCGAGAAGACGCTGATGGACGGAGAGTTCATGCACAAGATCAACACGGAGAACTCGCTGTGGAGTCTGGAGCCTGGCAGCTGTGTGGTGGTGAGTCGACGTCCCCCGAATTCCACTTTCAGAAGGCTTTCAGAACAATCTCTTCTTTTTGGGTAGGATCTTTTCCATGTATTTTCTGTAGTTTTTAAACTTTCCTGACCTCTAGTGGCCAGAGTGATTGTGACAGCTGAGGAGAAATAAGAAAAAGTAAAGTTGTGTTTTTTCTTCAACCTCAGCGACTCGTATTTATGGTCAAAGTATAAATGACGCATCTAAACTCTGTCCGTGGCACCTAGCTGTCGCTCAACAAGACCTCGGAGGTGTGGTGGAATGCCGTGCTCAAGGGCGAGGAGGAGATCGACGTCAACAAAATCAACCGCGAGCGCTCCATGGCGTCGGTGGACGAGGACGAGCACGCCGTGCTGGACAGACTCACGTTCGACTACCACCAGAAGCTGCAGGGGAAGCCGCAGAGCCACGAAATGGTGAGGACGCCCAGGGGTCAGCGCGCCAGGCCACAACCACTGGCCCACCACCACAACCCCGAAATATCTCCAAATTTCTGATCGTGACCCGTGTCTCGGCACCGTCTCTCCACAGAAAGTTCACGAGATGCTGAAGAAGGGCTGGGACGCCGAGGGCTCGCCTTTCAAAGGGCAGCAGTTCGATCCGTCCATGTTCGACATCCCGCCCAGCGCCGTGCAGTTCTGAGAACGCAGCCGCCGCACGGACTGGGATCCAGTTTACTCGCAGAGTCTCCGCGGACGCCGGGGGTTTTGTAGGAGATGCATGTTTGTGTCTGTAGGCCCGCGGAAGCGAGCGGCGAGCGGAGCCTCCGCGTTCGGGCGAGGAGCGCCGTCATGACGACGAGCTTTGGTTTGTTTGGATCGAGCCAAAACTGCTAGGTGTGTTTTTTCGTTCTATTTAAAGACTCTGCAGTGCCTCTATATGTGTGTGTGTGTGTGTGTGTGTGTGTGTGTGTGTGTGTGTGTGTGTGTGTGTGTGTGTGTGTGTGTGTG
>JASSRZ010000083.1:10337398-10348513 GCA_032164315.1 Malacoctenus gilli | reverse complement strand
CGCCCGCCCCCCCCCCCCCCCCCCCCCCGCCCTCAAAACAACTGTCTTCATTTGTATGCATGTCAGAATGTGTTTGTGTTTCGGTGCGTGCTCGGATGTATTTTGTGAGCTGGAAGTTATTTGTGCGGGGAGAACCGGCTGCACTCTGCGGCTCGAGGAGAAAAAAAAAACACCACATCAACCAAAAACGTGAGCAAAAACGCAAGAAAAGAGAGTACGCCTCAAGTGTTTCACTGATTTTGCAAATTGTGTATCTGAGTGCCGAATTTTTCCCGCAGATAAACAGAGTTACGTCGGCAGCGTTTCTCGGCAGTCAACCTTCTGTGGGAACCTGGTGAATTATTATCCGGGTAGACACTGTATCACTCAGCCATTGTCTGTGTGGATGAGTGGAGACATGCCCGTCCCTCCGTCCCTACTGTTTCCCTTCTTCGCCCCCCTTTCTTTGTCTCTTGTAATAATGATGCTTTTCTGCCCCAAACAATGATTTTTCCCCCTTTTTTTGTGCACTGTGAAGGGGTCAGTCTTTGTCCCTCCAAATCCCCCCAAGCCACCTAAAGTCCCCCATTTCTGTTCTTCCTCTAATATTTTGCATCAAATCACCACATTTTCTTCACTGTTACCTAATCGTGTTTTTCTTTATGTTCTCTCCTTCCTTGTATCTTGTCAGCAGACACGAAAACATTGTGAATTTGTCCGTATCTCCCTGCGCAACAACCACCGGAAACTTCCACCCTGCACCAGCGGGAATCTCGATCTCTGGCAGGCTTCGCCTCTCAAAATAATTAGCCCCAGAGACGTTCCTGTGACGTGGTGTGAAGACTTCGGGACGAGGTGCGAAGCGTGTGAATCACGCGAGGACACGGTGGCCGCTGTCACACAGTAACGTATGCATTGTTCATCTTTTCCCATACATTCAAGCGGTGTGTGCCAGTTTGGGGCAGCTGCACAAAAGCCTTTTGTGTGCTTCCAGTAAAAAAAAAACAAAAACCCAAGCTCTGCTGGCCACCTCACTTAATTGGCCATGCTCTGTTTGTGGTACTGCAGGAAGGTGTGTGTGTGTGTGTGTGTGTGTGTGAGAGAGAGAGAGAGAGAGGGGAGGGGGGGATGACCGTAGCATTACTCATTACAGCGTCGACACTGCTGAATGTTTGCAGGACGCTTGGATTCACTTGAATCCTTCCAAACTGGAGCTGCGCTTCATTAAGCTTTATTAGCAGCATCCACTTTCACGGACCCTCCGTGCCCGACCGCTGACGTGCTGTGGCCTGACCCGTGACAGCGAGGCCGTTGTGGGGAAGGATTCAGTTTCCACCTCATCCTGAGACCAACTTCCTCCTCCGTTTGGCTCCGTGTTGACCTTTGAACTCCCGTCCCGTCAGGAAGCGTCACCATCTGCAGGACATCCTGAGCCTGCGTTGAGCTTTTCGGGACTTTCTGAATGTTAGGACACTCTGAGCTGCAAGTAATTACACCTCTCTCTCTCTCTCTCTCTCTCTCTCTCTCTCTATCTCTCTCTCTCTCTATTCATTCCCTCACAAAAATATCAAATTAGGTCACAGAATTTTCAGTGCATCGGCCATCCCGGTGCTTCCTGAGCTTCTCATTAATCCTGGAATAATCTGGTTGTGTGTGCCAGCGAGCGTTATTATTTCCAAAGTGCGGCGTCGCCGCTCAGAGCTGATTCGTTTCAATGGCCACGTGCAGAAAGTGGCCCCTTTGTTTCTCCTCAGGCCCCTTTCTGATGAGGAAACACTTTCTGGGAAATGTGATAAATTTCAGTCGTGGCAGGGAATCTGCCGACTGTCTCGTTTTTTTTCCTCTCTCTGCAGATAGCGAAAACAATAAGCTCATTTAGCGGCGCGGCACACAAAGGAAAACAAGGCAAGCACTTTCTTTGGTTATGAATCATGTTTTCATTATCACAATACACAGTCGCAGGTCTGTCAGGCGGTGTGAGGTGAGTAAGCCTGCGCACACGCCTGAGTGTTTGGGTCGCTGCTGCTCTTTCGCCGGTTTGTTTTTCGGTTGGGCCCTTGGCTGCGGTCGCTCTTGCTTATCAGTGCAACTTCCTACTTTTGAGCCGGCAGGGGGAAGTGAAATCAGGCGGCCTCGTGCTTCCTGCGTATGCGATGACAGCGGGTGACGAAGGTTTCTCTCCAAGCTCCACTCACATTGCAGTTCGAGGTCTACACTCATTGTTTTCGTCACTCGTGGGCCACGTTGTTCCGGTTTACCGTTGTGAGCAACACTTTACCAAAATCTGATGATAACGGTGCAAATAAGTGTGAAGAACGGAGTCACAAGACGGGCAAATCAGCAGAAAAAACTTCCGGGTTTACATTTAGGACGGACCAATTTGCAAATGAGTCGTATCAGTTAGCATGGTTCATTTTAACATCCTTTTTTAGGTCTCTACTGAGTGGAGCATCATATCGCCATGACGACTGTGTGCGAGGACAAGTAAAACGTAAAGCTCAGAGGAATCAGTCAAAACCTTCCCAATAACTTGGAAATGCAGTCAAATAAAGTTTGGAAAATGTTAAAGTTCTAATTTGTGTCATTTGAGGAGAGCTGCAGAGCTGCTGTCTCACCCTGTGGTCTGTTGCTATTTCACTAAACTCCTGTTGGATGCAGGAATGCTTTGCTCATGTAATTTGTGATTTCTGACAGACAGTAACGCAATCATCAGCCTGAATCCACAGAGCCTGGTCGCATCGGTAACCTTGTCAGCTTCTCTGTCTGCAGTTTTATCTCGACGGCTCTGTTGGCGAGTCGCCTCGTAATCAGTGGCTCGTAGGTCTGTCTGAAAAAACAAAAACTGCCGTTTGTTTATCTTTTTAATTTGCGCTTATCTCACAACCTTTTCAGTCCAGAGGGGGGAAGTTCCTGAACAAATATACAGTGAGTAAAAGATATCTTTCCTTTGTTTAATCAAGGCGTCGACTTGGTTCTGGTATGAGAAGAATGCACACGTGAGAGCTGCTTCAGCCTAAAGAAAATCCCCTTTGTCTCTTTGTCTCTCCGTGCCAGCTGCTTCGAGGCCCAGCAGGAGATTTACCTCCGACACTGGCTTTGACGGAGGCATGACATGACATGAACACGCGCGCAACACGGAGGACACGCACGCGGGCTCGGCAAAGCAGCCGCCGTGCCCCCTCAGACAGACTCACACAGAAACACACTTCCACAAAGTAAAAAAAAAAAAAAAAGGAGAGAAAAAGAAAAGCAGCACCCACTGCGGCTCCCTCAGAGGCAACACCTGGGAAGATATACGTCAAACACTTTTCGACAGTTACAGCTGTCTGACACACAGACCCAGACACACAAACACACACGTTTACCATCTGTCTCCTCGTATCAGTCAGCTGATTAATAACTACTGTGGTTTTCTTAGCTGTCTCCTTGTGTCCTGTGGCACCAAGTGTTGTTGATGCAGTGTGTGCGTGTCAGACGAGGAAAAAGTCACATGGTCGATGGGTGAACCAATAAATTGTTGTTTTAATCTCGAGCCTCGACTCGTCTCTTCGTCGTGGTGTCTCTGTAAACTCTCCTTCCTGTGCTGCTTATTATCTTCCTTTCTCCTCCTTTTGTTCCTCTACTTTCACCTGAAACAGAAAGCCACCCCACATTCAACATGAATATAAAACGAAACACATCTGACCCTGCGATAAATTATTGACGGCCTGGATGGGGGCACCGGGGCCCCCCTCCCTCCTCCCTCCTCCCTGGCTCTCCTCTTACAGGGCCGGAGGACCCTGAGAGAAAGAAAAGTCTTCACTTGTTTCGAGGCGAGTACAAAGATCGAGCCCGAAGATGAAAGGTGAGACACCTGCATGCAAGAGGGGGAGAGAAGGAGAAATCAGATGAGCAGGATATTGTAGAGAGAACATGGAGATGAAGCCGGGGGGAGCGAGCGAGCGAGTGAAGTGAGGTGTGCTGATTATAACAAATGTCTTGTGGAGCCTCAGACACTCTTAATAAATGTGTTTTTGAAAAATGGATAATCGGAACACGTGATACAAGCAGACTGGCTTCTCATATTCTCCCTTTGTGTGAGCGTGCAGTCACACAAATCAATGAGCACAGAGACACTTGAAGGTATAATTGCCCAGTTCCCTCAATGTTTAGGAGTGTTTGAAGTTAATTTGTGATTTCAAGGCTAAGATTACAATTAAGAAAGTCTCTCTCTCTCTCTCCCTCCCCCCCCCCCCTCTCAGCATTGATAAAGTGGAATGGTTAATTGATCCAGTCGGGCTGTGATCACATCAGACTATCATGGCGCCACGCAGGTCTGGGCCCACCTCTCCAAAGAGCAGGGTTTGCACTTTGCAGTCACGTGAAGATCATCTCAGTGATTGAACCTAATCATTGTTGCTAAGCAACAGCAGCCAGCCATGGGCAGACTCCGGGATTCTCCCCCCCCTTCATGCCACTGGCGAGACCGCCGCCGCCACCGCTACTGCCGCTGCAGCAGTCGGGTGTTTTCAGTGGACCTGACTTCCTTGCATTCATCCGCTTCCTTCCTTTCGGCCAATTAGAAACGGGGACTCCGAGGCCGCGGCTGCTTCGCTCAGCTCAGCTGGCTTTTTGAGGGAGACCTGCGACGGCCTTGACCTACTCCGGGCTTCTCTCCATTGTTTGAGCGTCCATGTGGGCCAAGCAAGAGGGGGGTGGGCACGGCGAGGAAGACGGAGCCGGGGACAAACAGGAATGTTTGGACAGATGTGTGAAGACGTTATATCTGAGAGCATTTGAACTCGTGTGTTTCCTCTGGGACGGATGGAAATATGGCTCCATGGCGACACAGCTGAAAACACACAGCTTCTTATATATAAAATCACATGAGCTCGGACTGTTTTTATGCTTTGACTCATTGTTGGATATATGAGCAGTTATGCGGCGCCTGGTAACGTGATCCCTGTCGCTAAGTGCTGTCTGTCCTGTGAGCTCTGAGGTTATATAGAGAGTGCAGCCATGAGAACATAACTGCTCCCCGGGGAGACTCGGGAATAGACCGTGTGATGGGTGTTGGGATGGGCTGAGTCAGCACTTTGCTCTGACCTGAGACCCTCCGACGCCCCGCTGTTGCCCACCGCAACATCTTTATTCCTTTTCATCCTCCCCCCTTTTTTTTTCTCGCCATCTTTTCTGATGGTGCCGCATGTATCACGTCTTTGTCCTGGAACATGTAACGAGAGAAGCGCACGGTGGGGCCGGTAAAAAGAGGGAGGGGCTGCTTTTAAGTGCAAACCACAAAGAGAGCCGGGAGGGGGGATAACACAGACAGAGACAGGGGCTTCTGTGGGAAAACAACAGGGAAAATGCAATCGATGAAATCTGAGGAGTAGATCGTCTGTTATGTAATTACATGATAATCTTGTCAACACCTCTCAAGGAGGAGAGGTTGTTTGCATTTCTGCTTTCATTTATCTACACCAAGGAACCCACAGCATCATGCGATCTGTACATCCTGTGACCTCCATAATCATGCAGGTGCACCCTCAGTGTCGAAGAGTTATCAGCGGGCAGAAAAGTAAACGTGTAAGCAGAGACTCCAGATGTTGTTAGGTGAGCTCGTTTGGTGATTTATACACATCCTCTTGGGTCTGTGACTAACTTGCAAGCAAAGGAAGAAAAGAGGAAAACAACTTTGCTAAAGTTCATTAAAATGAAGCAGCGTGGGACGGCGTGCGACACATGTTTACTGCGGTTTCTGGAGCACGATCGCGTGCCCTCGCAATTAGGATCAGCCTCTGGCTACATGAGTGACCCTCATTATCAGCATCAGCACCATTGTTTGTGCGCAACGAGTTGATAACACAAAACACTGAAACTGTTGGCAGGCTTATCATCTGAACACCTGATGTCGGGGTCCACTCTTGCATGGTAAAACACCCTGTGATAGTCTGATCATGTACAAGGACATCATCTGAATGCAGAGGAGCGCGTTTGTTCCCCTCCGAGCCCTCTTGTCCTGTGTTGGGATTTAACAATAAGTGGGTACAAGGACCATCTAGAGTGGATTGCAGTGTCAATGATTACACAAACTCTTTATGTTTATTTCCCTTTTATAAGAAACTATCACATTGTACCTGATCCAGACTCCCATCCACTGCTGTGTGGCCTCTAAAAGAAATTCATCACAGGCTTTATAGAGAGGCGATGAACACCTCCTAAATTCGATTGTCATTACACAACCGAAAACGGCTCTTGGAGGCGTTTCGCTGTGCAGAGCTAATGAGGCGGACACAGAGTGGGAAGCGTCCGTCTCTGCGCTTCACGTCGCGAGCCCCGCGGAAGAGTGAAACACGCTGAAGGGGCTGATTTGTTCCGACATCACACGTGTGTGAGCTTACGCATGCATGAACATGGCAAAGACACCTGCAGGGTGTAAATCCGTCGCCCAGGGCACAGAGCTGTCCCTCTCTGGCAGCTGGTGGTGGCGAGAAAGAGAGGGAGGGGTGGCCTTCACATTGACGGGCCTCTGGGTGGGGGGGGGGGGGGGGGGGGGGGGGGGGGGGGCCCCCCCCCCCCCCCCCAAAAAAAAAACGTCCATTGGTACATGTTAATACTGTGAGGGAAAGTTAATGGTGAAAGCTGCCCATGTCTGTGTGGATGCGTAAATAGACAGAGCGAGCCGTTGTGCCTCGTCACACCCCCGTCTGACAACAGGAGCCACATTGATAAGATCTATTCTGGAGCTGCACAGCTCAGGATGAACTCCTCACTGGGTTGTTCCCTCCTGTTTTAACTGTGTCTCTAATGATAAACCTTTTTTCTCGAACAAAGCGTCACTGTTGCTTCCCTCTTTTTAATCTTACAAGGCTTTATGCAATATTTTTATATAGCCTCACTTCGTCAACCCTTCAGTCGGTGACTCCAAGTGACTGCGTTTCTTGACATCTCCATTCACTGACCCTTATCTGCATGTGATCTTTTGAAAAATCTTTCATCCAATGTGCTTTGAAAAGTCTCCTGGACAAAACAGATCAATGATTTGCAGCATTAGAACGACCTCATTCGAATACCTCCACGTACACTCTAACGACGTAAACCCTGCATCCCCTTCTCTGAACAACCAGATGAGGGAGAAAGTACCAGTGTCCTGGCTTGGTCTTTTCTGACATGTCTGGACATGTCTCGGAGGAATGCGTTATTATGAATGGAGGGCAGACAGAGGAGGCATTTTTGCCAGTTCATGCACCACCTATCAACACACAGTCCCCAAAGGTCTGCAGCCTCCAGCCCCGCGCACCTCCGCCCGCCTCCACCCGGGCCCCCCCTTCGGCGTGGGAAAAACCACAGCGGAATGTCTTTAAGAGACATAACACCTCGAACAAACACGCTCCGTCCTCTGCAGGTATGTGCTCCTGCACATTCTGGGGAAACCGTCTGCATCTGCTTTTGTCTCTGCACCTAATTTCAAACACACAAAAGCCTGCTTGTGAGCATCTTTGTGTTTCGAGCCGTTCCTCATCAGTGAGCCTTGAGTACACACAGTAAGAGGTGGTAATCAGTACCAATTATCCTCAAAGACGAAGGAAGACGGGAGGAGAATTCCTCCTCAGCACGACTGCCGCTCGAGTCAGGCTTGATTAATCTAACTGTCTGTCTGAGGCAGCGTGAGGAATTAGCCGCAATGCAAAAAAAAAAAAAGAAAGAGAAGAGGCAATTAAGTTTCTTTTATAAGACGTAACTTGAAATGATGCTAATTACATCACACCGATGTTTTCATTACCCTCAAGATATAAAGGAGCATGTTTATTGGTGTCGTCTGGCAATCACGGCTCCGTCATAAACATGTTTGTGTCACTTAAGATTGAGGAGACGCAATTAGTTCGAAAGTGATGTTGACAGCAGGCTTTCGAGAGCTTCGGTTGAGGTTTTAACGCCGAGGGCCCCGGCTTTTTTTTCACAGAGTGAAAGGCATCGCCCGTCTTTCCCACCATCCGTCCCGGCACGCAAACTCGACCCGGCTTTTCTCTGAAGCTGTTGAAAGCAAACAGAGAGCGGGCAGAGACTGTGGCTGAGTCTGAGTGGACTTAGCAGTTCGAATTGATCTGTGTTTCGACGCCCTTTCGACGGGGAATGCAGGGGGAGAGAGAGCAAAGAATAGACCAGATAATTAGAGAGGATGAGAGTGAGCAGCCAGGTGGCATTAAGTTCACAGAGTGTCCAAATCGACTGCAAACGGGCAGCGATTGTTTTGGTCACCATCAGTCCTGTTTGATGCTAAATTCACCAAACTTGGAAGACAGCCAGCAGGGAGCACGGCTTGGTTGTTTATATCGATGTATAAATTGCAACAAAACATGTTGGATCTCTTCTGACCTACAAAAAGTTTGTATGTGCAAAAAATGTTTGCAAACTTGTTGATGCGTGCGTGCACACACATAAGAAACCGATCTATTGGGAAACAGCTCGAGTTCTCCATTTAGCTAAATGTCTTAATGATTAGCTACTGTACCGTATTTCTTACAGAGTGTGCAAACTACTGGAATGCATGCTGAAAAAGGAGTAATTCAAACTCTGGGAATGACATTCACCACTTGAAGGGCTGCTAACCAGCTCAGCCTTTACTGGAGTCACTGCATTTATTGAGCTGAGAGGCATTTCTAAAGCTGAACCAACTACTTGACTCTATTGAAAAACAGTTTCTCTTTTGAAAATCTGCTTAAGTTCCTTTTTGTGTTTTTCTTTTTTTCATTGTGAAGGAATATTGACACAGTGTTGAATGACAACTTCCTGATAACTGACATTATCACATTTCCTCCCATGCTTACTTACACTCTAAAACAGACAGAACCTTCCTTTAACGACTTCTTGTATGTGTTGCAATCATACTGTTATTCTGACTGATGACCCAAAAAGCTTTTTTGTACATGTGATGCTGCATGATATTAAATTAGGCCCTCCTGTTTCAATGAGTTGCTGCAGTAATGTGAGTGGAAAAGACTTGGAGTGTGAAGGTTCAGCAAAAGTTCATCCCAAAGATTAGCAAACCCCAGGGTGCACATGAGGTGATGGAAACCTACATTTAGACCCCGATTCCATGCCAGAACAACACGAGTCCACGCCCGCGTCACTCGCTTTTGTGTCCACTCCAGTTGGCACCCGACAACACCGTGCAGCATCTGGCGACTGGTTGGTTCGACACAACCCAGATACTCTGTTAATCACAGCCTGCTAATCTTTCCCCTCCTGCTCTCCGTCACCACCAATACTGTCTGTCATTAAGCTGATGTCGCAAGTTTGGTGCTTCATACTTCTGTGCGCTACTGCTTACACTTAAAAATAGTTAAAAAAATAAAGTCAAAATATAGTTTTATGTAGTATTTGATTCACCATCATCATCACCATTTGTGGAAGTGAATTACTGGCAATGCAGTGGTCACGGTGCACAATGCAGTGACCAGGGGATGTTCCATTCCAAAGGTGGGCGAATCAGTTGCTTGGGCGCTTGTGCGTGTGGCCTTTCTATGTGGTTTTGCAAAACTCGCTGCAGGAAGACGGATGGATGAAGAAGTTAATTTAATCTGAAGTGGGACGCAAACTTCTTGTCAAACAACAGTGTGATTTACTGATATGAGCTGGCATGAAAATTGAGTGGTGAGATAATTTAAGGGGGCTCGTGGGCCCCTGTCATGGGAACGCGGCCCTCCATTCCCAGGCTGCCGTGTTGTCGGTCTTCTTCTCCCACTGCCGGTCAACAAGCTAAAGGTCAGTGTGAGAGGTCAATGTCAAAGGTCTGACCTCCTTCATGCCTGAGTGTTTTATGCGCTCACTTTCATACGTGTCTGCTCGTTAAACTTCCAGGATTCACTCCAGCCCGTCATTGTCAAAAAGGACGCACGCGCGCACACACTGGAGGGTAAAAATCACATACTAGGTCTGCGTCAAGCCATTTTTTTTATGTAGTCACCACTTAGATTTGTACTCAACTCGCCCGCTGACGGACGTAAACATCCAGAGTGTCTGTTAGGACATTTCCACCAAAGTCTCAGCTATGTGTGGTTTCACCAGCGGACAACACCCAGATCTGGTTGTCCCGAAATGATACGGTTTGATGTGATTGCAAAGCTCGTGCGCAAGAGGAGGCTGGTTGGGATTTGTGAGGTGGGTGTAGTTACACCTCCACCCTTTCCCCCCTTGCGTCTGAGTGCATGATGACTGCGGTGTTAATGGGTTTTTATTTGTTTTATATGGTGGGTGTGTTCCAACAAAGAATACTGGGCACGGAGGGTGTGTTCAGTCTTTACAGCGTGGCACACGGAGGAGGGTTCAAGTCCTCTTGCTTCCTGGTCATATGCACAAACTCCGTCAGCATCCAGAGCAGAAGGGAACACTTAAGATTGTTATCAGTGATTCGTTCAAAAGACAAAAGCAGAATTGGGATAATGAATTATGTGAAATCAGATGTCAAGGAAGCAGGAAGAATATCGTGCTGCAGTAAAATGTAAAAATGTGACTTTATTTTGCAAAGCAGTCCAACACCGAACTGGAATTCAAAATACTTGTGTACCATGAGGTAGTTTTAGTGAGTGCTTCCTGGTTCTGTTGTGAGGAATTTGAGATGTCAGGATCTCAGTCAAACTGTTAAAGGATTCAGTAGTGTGAGTTTTATAAAAGGAATTCTCTTTATCCTTTCAGGTTGATGTTCCTTTAAAATGCACTTTAGAATGATAATTATTGTCAAAACCACGTCTGTGCAGTCAAAGAGGGAGCGCTCGGGCAGAGTCTGTGGTGTTTGGGCTAAGCCGTCATTTGGTGCGCGCGTAATCAGAGACTAAAATAATCTGTTTATAACTTGACTACTAATTTACCACAGGGTGACGCCAGCCTCGCGACTCCCTGCATCGCTGTGTGGTCAGACTGACATGCGTGCATGTATGTGTGTGTGTAGCCTTGTTTTTTATGACGCCCGTGGTTTGTAGGTGAAAAGATGCTTCAACAGTCAGACTGTGTTCAGACAGTTTGAGCTGAGTTGAAACTCAGTCTGCAGGAAACAGATAGAAGTCAAGATAGTGTCCCCACAAGGCAGTGTGTGTGTGTGTGTGTGTGTGTGTGTGTGTGTGTGTGTGTGTGTGTGTGTGTGTGTGTGTGTGTGTGTGT
>JASSRZ010000083.1:10318981-10332557 GCA_032164315.1 Malacoctenus gilli | reverse complement strand
CACACACACACACACACACACACACACACACACACACACACACACACACACACACACACACACACACACACTGAATCTTCTTGCTGTGGTTGAGTTTGATTAATAGATGTTTACACTGTGTCTGCTCACCAAACCAAAGAATTTCATCTCCACACTGACCAGTTCGGTTGTTTACAACAAACCATTTTGGTTGTGTGACCATTTGTTTTGTGAGATTAAATGTCTGGGTTTTGTGTGTGTATGTGTGTGTGTGTGTCTTTTAGCTTTGCAGACATTCTTTGGTTGACTTTGCACACCTGAAGAACAACTTCCTGACCTACCCTGGATTACTCACGCTATCTTGATGTCATCTTTCGAAGGTGTGGCAAACAAAAGCTGCAAACAGAAATCTTCTGTTTCCTTTTGCTGAATTTGAATTTGCTTTGTTTTTAACCTCAAGCATGAAAGATATATTCTAACTTTACTGCTTTTGTTGTGTGTATACTCGCAACAGAATAGCTGTTTAGCTGCTGAATCTTCATTTTCTTTCATTAGCAAGCGCCTGGATGTGAAAGGGGCCACTTGTAGTGACAAGTCCACATAATTATCACCCTGCTCTGAAGTTCCCCTTCAGCTCCACGAGTCGTTTTATCTCCTTTCAGTTCATTGTTTTGGTTTTACGGCCTGTAGCTTTTACGGTTCTCAGTTCGCTTTCAGCGCTTTCGTTTGTGTCATCAGTTCCAGATGCAGTGGGCATCTGTTTACAATACAAGAGCTGTGATAAAGGAGACGATTGGAGACGTTTTTGAAGCTACCTTTTACACGGCCACAAATGGAGACACACAGGGAGACAAAAATGTTGAATGTTTTGAGAAACTTTCGGTAATGAGGCATCGTGGGAGGAACAATTATCGTCCACGCAAAACCACTGAAAGCGCTGCAGCATTTTTAACTTGAAGCCGGTGCTAAAAAACCCCACACAACTTTTGGGGATACTCCCAAACACGTTCCTATTTTGTTATTGCCATCACACTTCTAGTTTGAGTAATCTTGAGCTTTTCCGATATGTAACCAAACAAAAGTCAAAAATACTCCCAGACTTAGTTCACCTTTCAAAGGTTGCATCAATATATGACTTAAAGGAATAATGACGCTGAGATTATTCCCACTTTGGGAGCCTGATCAGTTTCTCACATGTGTAGACTCAACAATAACAGCATATTTTTAGCTTCCATGAAGCCTTTAGTCAGCAGCTCTTGACCTTCAATTGTTTGACATGAATAGAAAGAAAGTGCCCATGTGGACGTGTCTGAGAAGTGCCTCCATGTTTCCATGCCTGTTCACCCCTGCCTGACTCCCTCTGAGGGGGAACCCGCCAGTGACAGACTTCACGGCCACAGACTTAATTGAATAAAGCTTCCAGTTGTGCTGTAAACCCCCTCGCTTTAGCTCGTGGGTCTTTGAGGTGGGACCCAGAAATCTGTGGAATGAGAAGCGGGCCCTCCGATGTAAGAGCCGAGGACATAGTTTCATCACCGCACCGTTTTGTTGGGGGGATACTGATGAGAGGTGCTCGGAGGCGGGACGCGAACTTGAACCCGAAGTCCTTTAATACAATCACTGGGAGGCGGCACTGAGAGTAACCCGCGGCTTCCCGTGACGGCATACTGATAAGTCAGAGGTTTGAACAAGACGATACACATCTCGGCGCTGCACTGGCCACCAACACAAACACAGGAGTGGTCCCGGGTGGAGTTTCACAGTGAATAATAGCCCTAAGTGAGGGGATTACATCACCTGCCCACTCTCTTCTTTTTTTCTTTTACACTCACTTCCTGAAGATATTCATCCTAGTTTTGGTCTCACCTCGCCAACCTTTCCAAGAAATTCAGAGCTGTAACAAGGAACTCAGTGGGTTATTTGTCATCTATAGAGACGCAACAATGAACAGAACAGAACATTGACTTTCAGATTTTTCTTGTTTTTCAAAGCAGCCATTTATAAACCTAATTATATGAAGTTAAACTAATTTTCTGTCTGTATTGTACAGATAAAACTGCTTGGTGATGCCGCTGTGAGTGTTCTATCCTCATGGTCAGATGGATCTGGGCTTGCAGGGGACTCCATATTTGCATGTTTCCTTTTGGTTTGCATGGGTTTTGGTTGGGTCTTTTCTTCCACACTCCAAAAGAATGTTTATGTGTATCTTGTGTTTGAATGGTGACGACCCCCCCCCCCCCCTTAGAAAAGAATCATCTAAGAATGAAAGAATGAATGAATGACAGCAGACTTTTTGCCGAGAGATGCACGGGATGGTTAAAGGCTGCCATCTGTCGGTTCACAGCTCCTATTACAACTCTACTCACAATCTGAGAGGACTCAGAAAACACATTTATACAATCGAATGTGTTCATGCTTGTTGTATTAAGGTAAAATAGGAATAAAGACACGAGAGAGACACACATGTGATATTTGAATTCCATGTCAATTTAACTGCGGACTAAAAAAACCTAAGAATTGATCACGTACTTCTGACAACAGACCTCTATACAGATCTGTGCTTCTGACCATAGACAATAATGCGTGGAAACCTCATGGACTGGTTCCGCCTATTAGAGCTGACGTCTCAAGGTGGCTGCCATCTTGGATAGGTCACTGACAGGTCTGCTAAAGTGTAGCTCCAACTTGCCTCAGAATGATTAATGATGTAGCATAATGGTGTGACCCCTTTAGTCATACTGGGGAAGCTGCAGAGCCTCAATCGCACAAAATAGCAACATTATTGTATCTAAAACACACCAAAACAGCCCGCCCTTGAACAAATTTTACGAACAATGTTGCCCTGACTTTTTGGAGGACAGTTGTTTTGATCTATGTTTACACAAGTTGATGCCCTGGGGTTTATTTATTCTAGTTTGAATCAGCATGTTGAGCCCACATTAGGCCCCTGACTGAAATTATCGATAAGCCCCCTTAATGTCTTCTTATGAACTGTTGGTGGCACCATTTTGCATTTCCTCTCTCTTGCATGATAGTTTTTTTCCCATGAGAGAAAAATCATTTTACCATTTTATTTTCACCACAGCCGCATGTTAATGAGCTATATTCCAAATAAATTACCTTTAAAAACACTCTCTTTTAGCCCTTCTATACCTGAGTATTTGTTGCAGTGGAGAGAAGAGAAGCACTTTCACATGTGGCTGGTGTTCAAGCTGCAATATTAGACTCAGCTGTGCTTGTTCCAGAGATCAAACAGGGATCTCAGTCTATAAATAATAGCTTGTGAGGCTATTGTGTCAACAAGTACCACTAAAACCAGGATAAAACATTATTGTGCTGTCACCACCAGGTGTCATGTTGGTGCCCACAAAGACTTCGCTCCCCTGCATGTGTGGACCTAATCAGGGGAACTGTATTGTCAATATGACAGTTACATATCTGTGTTGTACACATAAACAAAACGAACTCGTCTTCTTTCCACAACAGCTGATGACAACCCCTGAGTGTCTGTTGTATTTGCATGTTGAGCAGTATGATCACGCTTGAGGCGACTTTTCAACGCATTATTTTTAAATGCGTGCCTCGACTTTGCTTCTGTGCATTGACCGATGAAGTAGGGAGGAAACCTTGCCGCTCCCCCCCTTCTAAATTTGTTTAATTAATGTTTTGAGGTGTCGCTGCTGAGGCACGATTAGTGCTTATCTCTGAGCTGTTGGCCTGAGGCTCGTTTACAGTGATAACAGGGTCGGGCTGGTTCAGAAACGTCGCAGTGCTAACTTTTCCTGCAGGTCTGTGTGCTGTAAAAACATTTTCAACAACGGCCAACAATAAGCAGCGATATTGCTGCGTTTAGTTGTTGTGTGGCTCTTTCCTGCAGTTTCTCAAAGTACCTACATACTTTCTCTGATGGCATTTGTGATTATCAAGGGGCCACGCAGTCTAAACAAATGCTGAATAAATACATAGATTTTTGAAGGCTGGGCAGCAATTTGAGGCCGGCATGTAAACAGACATGAAGATAATGTTTTTGAAGGCACCAGTTCAACTTCTGGTCTCAGTGTTGTGTTCTGTCTGCTCATAAATCAGTTTCAGAAAAACATCACGAGAGCTAAAAATAAAATAAAATAAAAAAATCCTTTATTTAAATGGAAAAAAGTAGAGAAAAACAGAAAAAATCTGAATTTGACCTTCTGTTGGACCAGGTTTCACGCATGTTGGACACCCCTGCTCAAGGGTGACACAAAGTCTAAAGGTAACAAATACCAAAGTATCAGATTGTACTCAGAAGTCATAAATCAACAATATGAACGAAATACACAAACCACTATCAATATCAGTTTTTCTCTTTTCTGCAAGAGAAACTACTTTGTAGGTTTGTTTGAGTGTTTCGCAGTCTGTTGTGTGTTTTGTTCGCCTTTACAAATCCCTCGCTGAGCCTCCCTCTGACACCTGATTGGCCCGCCCTGCTGCCGCTCCTCCAATCACGAAGACGCCGTGGCTCCGCCCGCCACATCATCACCAGCATGGCGGAACGCCGAGCAGGAATTCCGCCTATGCGCTGCCGACATCGCCGTTGACGGGGTAACACCTGCGATGAGCCACCTCTAGAGGGGCAGAACTGTTGCCCGGCGACGTGGGGGGGACCACTAACCAGCTGCGGGGCGGGCCCGGCGGCAGAGGCACAGCTGTCCGAGCTGGCAGTCGGTGCAAGCAGCCGAGTGTTTACTCTGATGCTGTGAACTTGGACGAGAGCCCCCCCCTTCCTCCTCCTCCTCCTCCTCCGTCTCTCTCCTGTGAGGGGGCTGCTGTCGCCTGGCTGCAATTGTGACTTTATTAAGCAACGGGACAATGGACCTGCTGGACTTGCTGCATTTGGACGAGCTGTCCCACGGACTGGCCAACCTGTCCATGTTCCCGTACTTCGAGATGGCGCACTACGTCGTGTCAATCATGGCTCTGCGCGAGCAGCCAGGTAAGCGGCTCGCGGGACGGACTCAGAGGGGCCGCGTGCAAGTTGAGCTCGGTGACACTTCACCCGTGATAACGGGACACCGACTGTCCGCTGAGGTTCACCTCTGTGGCAGCAGAGAGTGAAGTGTGTGCAGACACACTTCATCCCTGGAAGGAGCCACTCAGTCCTTCCTGATTTATCATGTGGCTTCAATGCTCCCCAAACTCTGGGGTCCTGAGGGACTTTTTTTTTTTAGGTCTTCAAGCAGCCTAATAAATAGGAAGTTAACTTGATGGGGGAGGCTGTCAACTCTGCCTCAACTCCACTATTTGGTCTCATCAGAAAGTTAAAGGTGTTGTGAATAAAACAAAGTGCGCTTCAGATGGGCCTTTGGCTTGTTAAACTTGCTTAAAATAGGCATTTAATTTACTTTTTTGAAACGAACTGAGGTCAAAATGTCAGTAAAAATGATCAGAAATCTCAGATAAAGCCTAACATGTGGTGGATTGTAATTGTTTTATTTTTTTGGAAAATAAGTTTTGCCAACAGTGATCTAATTTGTTTACTCACGTAATTATTATAATTGGATAAGCCCAATTTAAGGCTTAAGAAACAAGCTTAGCAATCCAGGAGACGACTGCCCCCTCCTGCAGAGGTGCAGCAGAGGGCATCATACAAACAACACGCCATGAACCAGAGGAATTAAACGCAGGTGTTGATCCATCAGATTTAGGCCCGTTTCATTCACAGTGACTAGAAAAGTGAGAGTTGAGCGTGCATGTTCATGTCTGATGGGAGTTTGATGTGAATGATGTCCTGATGACACCATCACGTGCACGTATGTGGGCAGGCAGACGGTGTTGGGTTACACATGGTGGGATTTCTGTTTACCATGGGAGGAGCGAGTAGTAAGGGGACCCCCGAGTTTAAAAAGTTGAAAGAGTGTTACGGCACCAGAGTCCTTAACATAATTCACATCATCACCTGTCTCAATCTCTTTTAGGGTCTTTATGGCAACTTTTTGGACACCCCTTCTGTTTGTGTTTACTTCATTCGAGTGACAAAAACACGCACACTCGACTGGAAAGCACTTGTAAACGGAAGTTTGTTGGAGCGCGTGGTTGCCGGCACGGGGCCCCATTACATCATGGCGATCACGGCGCTGGTGACAGGTGGGCTTTTAACTGCCACGGCGCGCCCCCCGCCCCGCGGCACATACACACACATGTGCCGAGCGTTGGGGAGCATGCGGCCCATTGTAGTCCCCGCCGTAAAGCTCCGTGTCTATTTTTGAACTTGCCTCGCGAAGCATCTGAGCTGCCGTGACCCTCTCACCCTTTGTCCTCCGCCACATCTATCAGCCTCTGAGCGAAGGGGGGGAACCGACAGGCAGCGAGATGAAAACACGGACCTACAACATGCAGGAAACCACGACATGTACGGCAGGCGGGAGTTTAAACCGGCGCTTCCGCCTGCATGCTTGTTTGTTGATAGTGAAGCAGGAACTCGGACGAAGGATGGGCCCTGAATCGTTTGTAATTGAAACAAAAGCGCAATAAAAGCTGAATGTAAAGACTTAAATCAACGAGTCAGTGACGTGTCTTTTCCCCAAAAAGGAAAGGAATGCCTCAAAGCATAGACCCCCCCCCCCCTTTGTCCCCTGCTAAACTCTGACTTCCTGCTCCTCAGCGCTCCTCTGTTGAGACTCTTGGAGACTGGAGTGAACCTCAGCAGGACTAAACACTTGCAAACACCAATCAGGAGAGACACAACATCTTCGCCGCTAAACATTTGGGAGGAGCTCGCCTCGGTCCGCGAGCACATGTCACAATGTGCGGCTATTTTCGGTGTGCTGGTGCACGCTGCTGTGAGGGGATTGTATAGGAGGGCTGGGGACCAGAAGACGAGCAGCGGCTGTGTGTCAGTCAGGGGTCCTCTTTTGAAAGCTGAAAATAACACGAGACTTTATTGCGTTTCTCGGGCCGCCAGAACCACTGTGTGCAAAGCGAGGCAGAGAAACCAGCGACTGTGAATGATCTGAGTGGGGAAACAAGTGATGAGGGATAAAAGACACAATTTCTTAAGAGTAACAATAAAATAAACGTTCAATCGACGGATTACAGGACTTTTTTTCTTTTTACAAGCAGTTGATTTTCTTTCTTGTTCGCATTTGTTGGTTTCTCCAACAACTGTGGTTGTGTGCACAGTTTTTGTTTGATCTCTTCCGCAGTTTTTGAAATCGTCAGACTCTAAGAGGAGGTAATGGCCTGCAAGTAAGTGGAGGCCTCTGAGAAGGAAACAGGGGAAACATTGTTGCTGGAAACAAAGCAGATCAGTGTTCAGCGAATTCAGGCATGTAATCATTACAGACCGACTTCTTTTAATTACCTGGAGCCGATCCCAGCCGACTTTGGGGTAAGGTGCTGATCCACCTTGAACAGGCATCCAGTGCATCAGAGCAAACACAGACAGATACTCAAACTCATTTCAGGAAGAGTTTACATGCCACTTGACCTACATGCACATCTTTGCGTCGCAGAAGGAATCCTGATTATCAGGAAAGCAGCACAAGCACAGGGACGACATGCGAACACACACAGACATAGATATGTCTGAAATCTGATGTTTTCAGCTCTTACATAGTGTCAACATGTCTATCCCTAACTGGTACCTAAATACTGCACTGACTCACGACAGATTGTTATAATTCAGAGGTCACGCCCCCTCTTTCATGCCCCGGCTCTTTCAGGAACTGAAGATATGATCTTAACCTTTTGCACGTTGCACATCAAGCATGGTCAGGTGAAAGTCAGGTGACCTGTCGTGTCATGAATGAACTGTGTGTTCGGGATGAAGCTGTTTTTGTGAGCATGGGAGTGAGACGTCACACCTGGATCAGCTCTAATCAGAGCGGAAACATCCATTTTCACCCTCCTGACATCCATTTGTGATGTGAACCTGTGATTTGAAAAGTCTTATCTGATATAGTTTGACATCCTCATTCGCAAACTTGGCCTTCAACTTATTGTATTGAAGAACAACAACTAAACAAGATAATTGCGCTTTAAATTTTCCCATTGTGTAGAAAGAAAGTGGAGCAGAAGGAGCTGCAGTGCTGCTCATACAGCTGCACTGTGTTGGCGTTTGCCTGTGTTGCTCTGATTTGACTTGTAAACGTGTCTTTTGAATGCAGAACCAGCTTATCTGGTCAGGGAGGGCCTGTAGCGTAGCGGGAGTTTGTCGTATTTCTTTCACCACCATGTGTTTGAATGTGTCTCTAATTTAGATAAACGACTGTCTAACAACTTGTATCTCTGTGGGAAAAGTGGACTCCTTAAAATGAAGGGGAAAAAAAGGAAGTTTGGCTTCAACTTTGCTGCTGCGATGAAGAAGTTCATCACTCTCACTGCAGCTTCCCCACCAGCGTTCGCTTCTTGGTGCCGCCGTTACTCATTTTATTCCTGACAACTCCGTCGGAGGAGTCGGACTCTCCGCTGTGAGAAACGTCTCCTCATCTTTTCACATTTCCGCGCCCGGCGAAACGCGTCCGTATATCATCTCGGAGGTGGTCCGACGGGCCCGCTGCTGCGTGAGAGGAAAGTTTGAAGGGAGCGAGTGGCTTGGACGGAGGCCACGGGAGTCTGCAGAGGAGGTAGATGGAGCTATAAATCCTCCCGGTTTACCCATCGCTCTCCAGGAGTCCATAATCTTTCTGTAATCCTCAGATTACCAGTTTCGGTCCGGCGTGTGCGGCCGCAGCGCCTCCGGGTTGGCGCTTCTCAGGGTTTGACTCGGAGTTCTAAGCCTCAGGTCAAACTTGTCCACTGAATTCTCATGTGCAGAAGCAGATGAGCAGTCGGGGGCGCCTAATGAATTAGGAGTGCCTTCATGTACCATGTGTTTAACTTGTGACTGTTCAGAATCAGATATTTAGTGTGGAAATTGTTTCCCAGGGGTAAATAAAGAGTGACGGTGTTGAAGAGGGTGGACCCAGAGGAAACAGTGAGCCTCTTATCTCCAGTGAAAAGATCTCGTCCATCTGTGGGACCGTAAATGTCACTTCTCTGCTCTGCACTTTGAACTTTGAGTGCTGCTCCTCTGACTGACCAACCGTTCCCCGTTCTTGGTTCCCGTTCTGAACTCTGAACGAGTTAATGTTTAGACAGACCTGGAACACTGAGAGGCACATCTATCAGAGGACCAGGCTTCATAGACTTGCAGTACAATGTTTGTTTTCATGTCAGCTGTACTTTAAACGAGCAGGTCCCACCCAAGTTTTTCTTCTTTGGCCCCCCAAACAAAGACTAAATTTTCTCCCTGATCTCTGATTTAGCAAAAAAAAATACAGCGAAGCCAAACGTGGGTGGACACGCTCACTCTAAGCACCACGCAAAAAGAAAAACTTTCAAAATGTTAGCAAGGGAATCAGCTTTTTTTGTGCAAAGACAGAGCTTGTCACTTTAGCAGCAAATGTTGCTATCCAAACAATCGAGTATATTACACTAATGGGGCAACATGATGTGATTTGTGAGTAGAACATCATGACAGTTTTGCAGTAAATATTCAGAAAAAAAATGCACTTTTTTGCTTGGGAGGGAAAAAAAGAGTTTCATTGCATTCTGTAAATTGTTGGTTGTCTCGTGCATTTGGTGGTTGCTCAAAGATTCAAACATTCATTTCTGTGGTTGGAGTTGTTCTCAGAACTCTGTTATCAGAGTAAAAAGTTGTGCAATGATTCAAAAGATGATACATTCTACTTTGGGCAGAAATGTAGACATTTTTCCGTTCAACTTCTGTGTAAAGTGACCTGGGTGCAAGAGGCTCACAAACTCCTTTTTCCCCCTCGTCATGTTCTTTCAGGTTTTAACAGCAACAGATTGTATCAAGTGGATTTTACAGTTTGACAGTAACTCTGCCAGCGTTTGCACCCTGAAGGAACGCTCTTATCCTGATATATGAACTATATAGGACAAATATAGGAACTAAGGGGACATCCCTGGGCTTTATGTTGACAGATGTGCTTGTGTTCCCTTGCAGGTGCTCTGCAGGTGTCCAGGGTCAGCCCCCTAGCCTGCTGGTTCAGCTCCATGCTCTTCTGCTTCGGTGGAGCGGTGCTGTCAGGGATCATGCTGGCCGAGCCACCGGTCGCACCGCTGTCCAACAGCACCAGCGTTCTGCTGGCGTCCATCGTCTGGTAAAATGCTCGATACCGATCACAAACTTAGGCAGAAGATCTACTGCAGTGATGACAAACAGCTCATTGTTGTTGCCTCATGTGTCTGTAAAGGCAGCACGAACTGTTGGGAGACACATGATGAAATAGAAGACTTATTGTGCTGTCTGCGTTTGGCGCCCTCTGGTGGTGCCATAAATATATAGTTTCAATGCGCTCATTAAAAGCCAACAACGCCCTCTGGTGGGCACAGCTGGGATACTCCTAAAACATATTTGACTGGTTTGAGACGTGTCTGTGTGCTTGCGCGCTCGCTTGCGCTCGCGCTTGCGCTTGCGTTGATCTCCAGCTTTGTGCCTGTGCAGGTATTTGGTGTTTTACTGCCCCATGGACCTGGTGTACTGCTGTGCAGCCCTGCTGCCCCTCAGGCTGGTGCTGTCAGGAATGAAGGAGGTCACCAGGACGTGGAAGGTCCTCGGAGGGGTCACTCAGGCCCACAACAAGTACAAGGACGGCCTGCTGGTTATGATTGCTGTCGGGTGGGCAAGAGGTCAGCAAGCAGTTATAATAGTGTCTCATGGATTTTGTTGATAAGCACGTCATTCTGTGTTATTCCATTACATCTCGCTCCTTTCCTGATCAGGTGCTGGAGGTGGTCTGATAAGTAACTTTGAGCAGCTCGTTCGAGGTGTGTGGAAACCAGAGACCAATGAGCTCCTAAAGATGTCTTAGTAAGTCTCTGATACTCCCGTTCTATCATTTTCTATTTTGCCTTCAGCCAGTTTAGGTTCATAAGAGGTGTTGGAGCTAATCTGAGCTGGCACTGAGTGAAGGGAGGGTCCACAGCAGCTCAGCAGTCCTTCCCAGGACAAACGGAGGCACACAGTCACACACACATATTCTCGGCTGAGACACGAAACAGAAGTGTTGCTTTAACCACTGGCTCCTCACGTGTACAAATATTTGATTTAACCTGCTCCGTGTCACTTTAAAGGCCGAGCAAACGATATTTGTGCCTTCGAATACAGATCAAACGTGTACGCTGTTTTATATGTGCATGTATAATATGTTGCATTTTCAGTGTGTGTGTGTGTTTGTGTAATGTCACCATTGTTTGTATGCAGACACTGTAGCCTGTTTCCAGCACTAGTTGCCGTTTCGTAACTGATCTCTGCCGTTGCCTGTGCGTCTGTCCAGCCCCACAAAGATCACCCTGATCGGGGCGGTGCTGTTTGCCTTGCAGCACACCCTCTACCTGCCCCTCCAGAAGCACCACCTGATGCTCATTTACACCACCTTCACCGTTGTCAACAAGGTCAGTCGGCTGCATCTGGTGCGGTTCTACTCTGGAGTTGCGAGAAAGAAAGATACCAGTGGTTGTCACGGGCGTGTGTGATGTGGCTCGGTTTGATCAGCGCGTTGCCTTGTTTTGTGTTGGTCGGACTCATAAGTGATGTAAAACAAATGTTTGGTGCCACAGTCTTCTGTTGGGTTACGTCTTGTCTTCCAAATGACCTTTCTCCGTCTTGCTTTTTTGAAGTTTTTTCGCCGCGGTGACTCACATTAGCTGGGTATTACCCGCAGGGCTGGGGCTTTTGCATCATTTTCATCAGCTTGCATCATCCCCTTTTTTTTCTTCTCTGGGAAACTTGTGCTCTTGACTGAGACACAGATAAATCTACCACGTCTTCTTTCAACTCCTGTTCTGTTCGCTCGCTCCGACTCTGATCTGTCAAATTAACGGCGGAGCGTTTCATCAGATTCAGAAGTTGTGTCCAAAACCTGCTATTTATTTGGATTCGCGACGCCGCGGAGGAGACGCCGTCAGCCCTCAATTAGAAGTCAATAGGGATGTGCGGGATCTTTACACAGCAGTTTATTAGGTAAACTGGACCGTTCTTGCAGAGGCGGCTCAGTGTCGTGCAGTTTAGGTGACGACTTATTACAGATCGTTAGACATACTTTGTTCTCATTGCTTTAAATTGTTTTCCTCTTGTGCTTCTTATCTCGTCTCTGCTGTAACACGCTCTCCTTTTTCATGTTTCTAGTCGAGAATGATGCTGACGGGCTCGTCCACCTCGCCCTTCACAGCCATCGAGTCGGTCGTCTACAAGACACTGTTCAGCGGCCGCTCCCCTTACGCCGCCCTCACCGGCGAGACGGCGAAGCCGTGCATCGACAACGGCACGAGCGGGAAGCCTGCCGCCGCCGCCACCGCCACCCCAACCAAAGAGTCCTCCCCGAACGGGTCAGGCGAGCAGCATGGGCCGGCTCCCCGAGGGAGCGAGGCGGCAGTAGCGGACGGCAAGAAGAGCGACTAGTCAGCCGTGGAGTCACTCATGAGTCAGACTTGTCATGTCAGGACTTCACTTCAAGTTTTGTCTTCTCTTTTTCCTTCATTATTGAATGCATCTTGTTTTTTGTTTGTTCCACTTTGTTCTCTGGCGTTTCCTGGGATGCATCTTCGAGCCAACAGAAATTCCTCTCGCTGGGTGCGGGACCGTCCAGGCCTGCACCGTCATTCTGTGTTAATCACCCCGCCCTCCAAGTACTGTACTATCCATGCTGTCGGATGAGATCCTCCTACCATCCTCTGGCTTCTTGCACACTTGCAGTACAGCGTGTAGCATCACTTTATTCTATATATTTGTACTAAAACCAACCAGTTGATCCTTAAATGAGTGGGTTCAGGGACCAGTGCAGAGCACCTGCTGATCTATGATTGTACGTCCTCCTCTCTCTGTATATATATATATACATGGCGCTTCCTGTGAATGCTGAATTTTCTTACTCTGAAATGATCACATTTATAAAGAAAAGAAATATATTCTATGAAATGCAGATATTTTCTCCTATTTATACTAATTGCACTCTTGAATGTATGACACTTTGAAAAGGAACACAGTTGTATTCTGGTTTCTTTGGTGAATGCTTTGAATAACGCTGGAAAGCACCAGAATAAACAAGCGTAAATGATCCCCAAAAATTGGCTCTTGTGATTTCTCCCATGCACTTATGAAGGTCATCATTGGTTACAAGAGAAAGCTTATCAATCAAACTTAATTAGTAGAGATTCTCACAGTGGCTCCAAGGATTTCAGGATGAACAACTTCAGTTAGTATCAAAGGATGTGGCGTCGTTTACCCCCATACACATCAGGCAAGGATCTCCTCAATAGTGTTTACCCAATTGAAATCTACGTGTCCCTGGAAGTCACCTCTCCATGAATTGCACCTCATCACTGGCTAAACTACATGAGCTGACAGCGTCACGTTTCAGAAAATAACTGGTAACTACTTCAGATGCTTGTAAGTTGATCTGAGGCAGCGCGGCGTCCAGAAGTGAGCCCCTCCGTAGGCCAGAACGTTGCATCAGTGTAACATCAGCACCTGATTGATACCTCGCCCTCTTTAAAAAGCTGCTCGAGAGAGATCCCCTTAAACCCCCACCCCCCCCCCCCAATTCTCGTCTGT
>JASSRZ010000083.1:10299372-10316827 GCA_032164315.1 Malacoctenus gilli | reverse complement strand
CCCCCCCCCCCCCCCCCCCCCCCCCCCCCCCCCCCCCCCCCCCCCCCCCCCCCCCCACGCAAGTCTGACATTGACGGCCCCAGCCAGTGACCTGATTTATTGCTGCATACATATTTCATCAAAATTCCCGCCATACTAATGCCATGGCAATTTAGAAAAACACCGTTCTTTAAAAAACTCCAAATTCAGCCGGTTCATCGGCGTAACTTTCTCCCATGAGCCGCTGAAACACAATGTGACACCCTGTTGCACAAGCGAAACCTGCCTCTTTATTACCATGAAAATGAGCTCTGTAGTTAATTTTAAAGCAATCCCATTTACACCACTCTGCTGCCATAAAGAGTCATAAGTGTCCCAGATCTGCTGCTGGTAATGACTCTGAACAAATGACTGTCTTGTGTTGAGGTTTTTTTTTGTTTGGTAATTTATTTTTTGCTCAAAAATACATTTTTGTAGAGAACAACATATTTAACTTTGCCCACAAGAGTTTTTAAAGTCTTCAAAGCTGCAGTCTGTTTCTAGAGGAAACCAACCATAGAAGCCCTAAAATACTTAATAGGCCTACGAGGACGGATCAACCAATATAGTTTTATTACAGTTTTAATTACATCATATCTCCCCCTCATACATGTCTCTCACTCCCAGTGTTCACCCATAAAAACTGTCCAAACTTCCATTGATGCCTTGAGGACAGTTTTTTTCTTTTTTTTTTCTAAAGGTGCAGGGCAGGTGATGACCACTTGGTGGCGTGAGGAGGCGTCATCTCTGATGGCCTGATGCCTGGGAACTGACAGGCTGGCGGGCAGCTGCAGGCAAGAGAGGATGGGGACAGGAGGGGGACCCTCCTTGCAGAGCCAATGGTGGCTGCCGGTGTGTGTGTGTGACGGTCTCACAGTGCTTGTGAGGTCTGCGCACAGAGAGATGTGCCATGTTGTGGGGACATTCTGATTACAAGGTACTGACTGCAGGGGAAAAAAGCAGATTGTTGGGCGTGTTGATGAGAAATCAAACACTCGGATGGATTCAAACAATGCTGTAGATGTTCTGAAGACAAAATATAATTACTGCTTGTTTGAATTCTTTGAATTTCTCATAAATGACCTGGAGTTTTGTAAACGTCTTGCACGATGCTACAAAAATGGGACAGACTACTTTCCAAGTTTGCATTTAGGAAAGAGTTTAAGCATTTAAACTAAACTACTTGTGTTTATAACAAGCTGGTTCTGTGTGTATACAAGTGTGTTTGTCTCCTCTGGTGCATGTGACATGTAGGGAGGTAACAAAGGCTGAGTCAATCAAAAAGGCACAAAGGGCTTCAAGACATGCAAACACAAACACACAAACAAACAAAAAAAACCTAATCAAAGGCGTACAATCTCCAAAACCCGAAAAAAACAAGCAGAAAGCCCAGAGTGCATCATGTTTCATCTTTCTCCACAGAAAACAAACACAAGCCGCTCACACATTCACACCTCTGCTGTCGCTGCATATGCTTCGTCCGAATTTTAAGTGGAGCAGTGTTGGAACAGTTCAACGCGCCCATCGGGGATGCTTGTCGGACCGCCACAACAATACTGGCCCAGGCTTCCTTTTGCTTCGAACGAAGGCTCAACTGTTTGGGTGAAGGCTGGACTTAGCGTTCGTGCATCCACACTCAGACAAGCAACGGCACCGAAACAATGACCGGGTGTTAATGACAGACCACGGAAGAGCGCAGGGACAGTATCCTCCACGCCATTACGCCACCATCATCACCAGGCTGGACCGCTAACACGAGGCAGGTTTGGTCCATGAACTGAATTGATGCTGCTGGAGCCAGGAGCCGGCCGCACCATCTGCAGCTCCACCACATTTAGAGATTCATGAGGCCAGGATGTGTTTTTCCAACATGTTCCGTCTGCAGCCAAAAGTTTCTGTTGTCTGGCTGAACGGAGGCAGACTTGTTGTGATAATCTGTAGTTCTGGATTGTCTGCGACAGGGTTTAGTAAGTGGTCCATACTTTGATACTGGTCTCGTCACCACAGCTGTGGAGGGGTTGTCTGCTACCATCCGTCACAATTTGTTTGTTTTATGTGTCACTCTGGATGCTGAGATGACTTGCTATTGTTTTAATTTTCCTAATTTTCACTTTGCACATGAACATTACTTGCCATAATATTGCAACAATAGACAATCTCTACGAATATTTGGAAACCAAACCTTTCCTACGACAGCTGTTTGTCAAAGTGACTCATTGTCATCCTCGTACTGCTGAGTTTGTGCCACTCTCCTTTTGTTGCGCATTCAGGCTCTTCAAAGTCTCCAAGTCTTCTCTGCAGTGGCAAATTTACATTCTTCAAATGGTTTTTTCAAGGCTCATAATTGGCAAGCCCAAGTTTTCTTTCCCAGCCAACCCTTGGTGCTGCTGAATATGTACTTCTGGCTGTTTTCTCTCTCAAAGGGTGCAGACCTTGACCTCAAACTACTGTTTTGACACCGAGTAGCTCATTTGACTCTTAAATGCTTGGTAATTCTCACATCTCACTGCTCTTTCTCATGCATCTCGTCTTAGATATACATAAGAAGAGTGGGTGATTTATTTATCTGAAGCGGGGATGAGGTACATTAAACATTAACTCTATAAATGAAGAAGGAACCAATGGACAAGGTTATAGCTAATTTACGCCTGCAATGAATGAAGGAGGACAATGACACCATCAAGGCTTCATGAGACTGTTCTTTTTTTTTCTTGCCCTTATGTTTCATTAATACAGTCAGAAAGGTCAAAGATGTTGACCTCGAAGAAGTTTTATGTTATGACTGTACATGTATGTGGTGTCTCCGCTAAAGGAAGCTGTACAGAAACTACCTGAAAGTTTTCTGCAAACATATTTCCTCTCTCTTTTTAGTGTGTCTCAGTGTTAGCAGTGCTGTCCACTTTTTTATTAGTGTTTCCTTGGAGCTCCACTTGGTTTTAGTGAGCTGTGAATGGTACAGTCTGAGAGCGCCACTCCAGACTGCTCCAAGTCTGACCGAAGCTCCGCAGCACAATCCGCATCGGCCTTCGCGGACTTTTTCCCTCGCTGAGGTTCTTTATTTGCCGCATATCTTGAGAGCATCTTCACAGCTTTGTGACTGCAGAACTTGTTAATAACATTAGCGGCTGTTTAAAAAAATGGATTGTATGACCTTGTAGCCGCTGGAATAAGGCTGTTTGGAGAAAAAGGCGTTTCCTTTGTGTTCACCTGGATGAATGGATAAATGGATGGATGGAGAGACGGAGGGGTCTTATCTCGCCCACAAGGTCACCGTGTTGACAGTGAAATTTACCATCGATAATTTCAATTAAATTGACTTTGGTCCCTAATCTGTTCATTGGAGAATAAAAACTGGAGGTGAGGATGTAACTCAGTAGTGAGCGCCAGAACTGACCAGCATATCGCTGCAATGCTGTCAGACATGAGTGCAAGCGAAACAGGGCAACCCACTTGCCAAGCAAAGGATGGAACTGAAATGAATGTTGATGGTTTCAGAGTGGCGTTGACCTGTTTTACTCTACAGGCTGTGGAGGGGCTGTCTGTGATTGTCCATCATAGCATCCTGTTAGTGCCTCCTCACTGGCTCGTCCTCTCTCCGAGCACCAAGGTGTCCTTTTTTCCCCCTCAGACAGGTTATCTTCTCCAACACACTGCAGCATTAAAGGGCACGGACCACCGCAGACCAATGAACGCTGTAGCGCTGCGCTGCAGACATCAAAAGGACGTCAGCCTGCGCAGGGAGACCAGGTGGCTCTGCACGCTGTTGTAACAGGGCGTCGGTGTTTGGCGACCAGCAGAGGAAACCATTCATCAGGACACCTCAGTATGTCCACCACATCTTTACGCTTTAACGAAGAATGATTGTCATGAATGAACCAAAAGAAACAGCAACTGACGGGAGACGAGAGACGATTTTAACCATCCGATCGATAACGCTCAGAAGCAGCCGCCCTTCGACGCAGTGACAGTGTCTGTGAGAGTGTTCAACTCGCTGCAATCTTCTGGCTCGTGGCTGTGCACCTGCTCCAGCTCAGCGGCATGGCGGAGCAATGTCACGCCGCGCCGCGTCGTTTGGTCTCTTATCACACACTGACATCACGTGTTCACCCAGCATGTCCTCGACGGATGTTTGCCATAGATGACATATCAATTAAAGAAACCAAAAACCTAACGCAATAAAAAGTTTTGTAGGTGAATCGTGGCACCAAAGACATTCATTATTTCTCCCTGACAACTTCTTCCTTTTGGGATTCTTCTTTTCTTTTTTTTTCAAACGATCAAAGTCTGTTTTTTTTTTTTTTTTTAATCCAAAGTTTTGACAAATGACTCTGCGGGTGATGCAATCAAACTCATTAGCTCTTCAAGTGAGATGAAAGTGAGGAGGAGAAGTGCTCGGGACCACACAGGAAAAAGCCTCCGTGAGGGAAGTTTTGGGAGAAGGAAAGAACAAGAAGAAGAAGAAAAAAAGGCGCATAGAGGGCAAAAACGAGACAGGGAGGGAGTTACCGGGTGGAAGTCGAGACAGAGGACAGAAGAAGAGAGAGAAATGTGGCGGGGCGATGAAGACCCACATCATCTCTCTCTCTCTCTTTTTCTTTGCTCTGCTTCTCTCTTTCACACAGACACACACTCACACACGAGCAAAACAGAAGAGTTCCTTCATGGTGCTCCAGCCAAACGCGGCGCAAAGCGGCCCATGTGTCCACCACTATTCAAGATCTGACTTGTAAAGAACAGCTGCGGGGAGAATGCCCCCGAAAATGAAGCTACTGTAATGTGACGAGCAGGCCGGCTCCGTGTGCGTGTGTGTGTGTGTGTGTTTGAGGGAATGAAAAAGAGAAACACTAAAAGGGATTCCTCTTTAAAAAAAAAAAAAAATTCTGACTGAGTGATACAGCTCCAAATCTCATCAGTCATCTCGGTTGCTGAAGGGGCAAATTCAGGTCAACGTCCAGGACTATTTCACGTACATATATATGTAAAAAATTTTAAAACACGATTTACTAACATTACATAAAATAAGATTGACTTCATTGATCTCACAATGGAGATATCCACTTGTTACAACAGCTTGTAATTTTTTGTGAAAACTCCAAACAAATTCATCTTACCATTTTTAAAAGAAGACATCAGGCATTGAAAATGATGAGTTCTTCAGTTTATCCCATCAGGAGAGTTTTCAGTTGGTCCTTTTGGCAAATTTCACCATGTGGACGGGGCCGTTGTTGTTTTCCCCCGCTGAAAAATTACAAGCAGGGCCCAAAAGTCGACGGGAGAGACGGCACGTGTGCCTAATAGAAGAGCTTATCTCGGAGGTCCACATCTGATAAATCAGGCGGCATTTCTCAAGGATTCCAGTCGTGAGCTTCTTAGAGGAGCTCATAAATCTCGGTGGATGAAGACATGCGAGGTCTCCCAACGGCGGCTCCGCCAAATACCCATTCACTCGTCACAATAGGCAGGTTTTTACTGAGACTCCAAAGGGGCTGTGAAATTTAAATTCATGGGCCGGTTTTGTGACCATCCTTATGGTTCAAACGCAACTTTCCTCAGCTCCTGAGGAAATAATCTGAATACCTGCTGGTTTATTTCATGCATCCGTTTGTCTGTTTGTTTGTTTCCTGAACTTGTGGTGGCTCCGGCTCATCTCTGGAGGACAGTTTGATGTCTGGAGCTGGAGGACCGTCTTTCAACTGGAGCGTACTTTTTGGCGCCTGGGTCCTCTTATTGGTTTGTTCTCCTGAGTGAGAACGAGGTACGATCGGGGCGTGCACGCGGCTTTTGTTCTCCCCTGTATTCCTGTTCCCATAAGCATGGCCAGGAGTTGGTACATGGTGTGCTTGAGTCGCTCCCCCTCCTCTTTCTTTCCTCCTCCTCCTCCTCTTCTTTTCTTCTTTCACCGAGGAAGCAGATGGCGTTTACTGTTGGTTATTTTCCCTTTTTCTAAAGGACCTACTGGATATTCTTAGTCCAGGGTCTGTGTGGGGTGAACGTGACCTTGCTGAGGGGATGGACTTGGAGTTAAGTACACCCTACAGCAGGGTATTTACCACAGAATAGATGTCTATATGAGTGTGTTACATCAAATGAAAGGGTCCACTCGCTGTGATCCCTCTCTCTGATTTTCATCCGTCTCTCTGTCGTTTCCTGGTTTGTCCTGTGAAAACCTTCCCTCTGCGTCTTTCTCTCTGCCACCAATCTCCTGTTTGTCGCCCACCATCTTCCCCTTCCTCCTCGATCTGTCTCTCTCTCTTTCTCTCTCCCTTGTGTATCCCTTTTTCACGTCCTGGGGGACCCTCATTTCACCACCGGTGCCCCTCCCCTGCCCACCACTTGGCCCCTCCTGTATGCAAAGCAGGTGTCAGCCAGGACAAGAAGGACAGCGGCTACCTCACAAAGAAGGCGACAGGGTCTTGAGGGTGAAAATGCATGCAACACACACACACACACACACACACACACACACACACACACACACACACACACACACACACTCTGCTGCAGTCTCCTTCTGTGTCTTGCTGTGTGCTCTTTATCTACATATGCACTTCACACATACGTCCTGCTTCTCTCCTGCACACACACACACACACACTCATGCACATGCACACACACACACACACACACGCTCGCACGTCTCCTGTGGGCTCGGTTGGGGCTGGGGACAGGGAAAGCTGGAGCTGTCTGTCTGTCTGTCATTAGTATTCCAGCAGGAGGCTCCTGGCCCGGCCAGACATCTGAGCGGAGCAGCCGCAGCAGATAAAGAAGAAGCCATTAATCCACGGAAGATTACCAGGACTGATACTTTATCCCACCGTAATACAGCAATGCAACCAGACTCATTCCATTTACAATGCCGTCAGAGGAAGAGAGAGGGGAAAGGAGGAGGTGAAGAGAGCTCGGCGAGCTCACCTTGTGGATGGAAAGATGGCAGGGCGCGCGCAGGAGCCAGCTTCCCTCCTTAACTCCCGTGATTTGAATTTCTGCTTTGATGGAGCTCGGGTCGGGCCAGCGCATGTGTGTGGTCCTGCATTTGATTTGGAGATGTTTCGAATTCAGAATGGGTCACCCCCCCCCCCCAACCCCCACCTCGATCGGCGTGCCACAGATGGTCACTGTTTCAGAAATCTAAGTTGGTCCAAAGAACAGCTGGCTGTCTATCCTCCACCATGCTGTTCCTGTTTCAATCTAATATCCTTAATAAGTGTGTTTGTATGAGGTTGTGCATGTGTGTCCCTGATTAACTTCCTCGGCCCCTCCCCAGCCAAAAACACCGCCGGCGCTCCATCGTCAAGCGTCTCAGCGGAGACCGACGTGGCTGTTGTCAGGGTGAAAGTTCAGCTCCTGTGCCGTTGAAACCATCAGTCACGAGATAACGCTATCAACCACAGGCTGGAGAACATGATACAATGAAAGGCAAGCCATGGAAGATACAGTGAAACAAAGGGGGTGAGGAACAATAGCGCAGCAGATGCCGGAGATTAGATCCGAGGCTGGATTTATACGCGCGCACGCTGATAAAGCCCAGTCATGGTTGGGATTTCTGGATGATGAAACAAAACCAGGAGGAGGAAGAACAGGAGACTGTTGACTCGACATGCAGCAGTGACAGACGAGGAGCCGAGGAAAGGAGGAGCCCGATAAAAGGGAGACAAAGGGACCCCGAGCCAGCGAGGAGGAAGAAATGAAACATTCAATGGAGACGGGGAGAAAGATGAAGGTGCAGCGGGGAAGGAGAGAGATAGCAGGAGCAGAGTGTCCACTGCTGCTCCAGTGCTGAGCTCATGTGTCCTGTAAAAATCCAATCCTTCAGACTTGGCAGATAGTGTTACCATGAGAACAGCAGTGGGGTTATTGTGAGCACAGAGCGAGGGGGGACGGCAGAAGAAGAAGAAGTGAAAGAGAGAAAGGGAGAAGACAGGGAGAGGCCGGACTTGCTCCAGCAACCATCTGTTCCTCCAGCTTGGCCTGGAACCGAGAGCAGCCTGCCTCTGGAAAGGCCGGCATGAGTCAAAGCATGAGAAATGGCTCTCAACACAAAGGCCCAACACCAGGTCAGCATTCATTCATGTCACAATAAAAGACACACAGCAACCACTTCTTGGTCCCTCTGACTTTGTTTTGTCCTTCAAGAGAAGCTTCTCCTTTACAGCAACCATCAAAAGGGAAATATTTAGGGGGAAATGTTTACACTTGAACAGGCTGGATTAAAAGAAGTCCAAACAATGAGTGTTAAGTTGTGTAGTCAATGTTTCGTGGCTGATAAACAAAAAGTCACAGTGTGAGTGAGAAAACTATTTGATTGAGGGTTTGGGCATTTCTTATGGTACCTGTTTGCGATGCAGAGGACATACTACATGGAGTACTGTCACCCCAATAGTACAAAATGATCTTGCAGAGATTTTGTTAATGAATGAGTCAGACAGGTGCTGGGAAAAAAAACATCAGGGATGGCAAACATCACCAAAGACAGTAGGTGCCTTTCAGCCAATGAAAGCAGCGTCTCCAGTGAAGGCTGAGATGGTTATGCACATCTTTACAAACGCAAAATAGGAACAATCCTCAGTGTGCGCTGTGAATGGATAACATTTTACAGGTCCAAAACCTGCAAAAGAACACACCCTGTGTGTGTAGCATATCAGTAGAAATACTTTTGATGTTTCTGAGATGTTTTTCCCTGTTCCCTCTGCTCTAGTTTTCTTCTGTGCATATTCTGAGTTGAGTAGTGGATAGATTTTTCCCCCCAGGTGGCTTAAGTTTGGAATTGTCAATAAGAGTTTTCACTGCATAAAATCCAATAAACATCCCTCCTTTTCACAGGAAACACAGCAAAATTAAAGTTGTGTTTTGACTTCATGTAGAAATCACACACATGTACAGACAACAAAGTGATAATGAGCTACATGGGTTGGTTTGTTGCCAGAGCATGAAGAGGCCGTGACCTGTGGTGGCTGTGGCACAACAGTAATTGGTCCTTCTGGGCCAGTTGTGTTGACTGGTGCAGATTGTCGTTGGATAAAATGATGTTACTTGTCAAAAAACACACATCTGCCAAAGACTTTGTCATCGATTCGAACCTTAAAAAAGATTGATGAGATCTGGATGTTAATGGGAGCCAGATGTCCAAGTTTCCACCTCGGCCCACGAGCTCTAAGACAAGAGATGAGTGAAGGCAAAGGCCATGACTGAAGGTAGGTTGTCTGAAACAGAGGCATTCCCTCTCTTTTTTGAAATGAAACGAGATAAATTCCCACAGATTTCCTGAAAATTTCACCTTGGCGGTGACTTACTCTGACAGTCTTAAGTCTAAAACAAAAAATGTTGCCTTTTCCATTTGCTGCAAACACAATGAGTGTAATGAATGGCTGTGCGATGGAGCTCTTATTGATGTGCGGGGCTCCAGCCTGATCCCAGCCCTGCGAAGCCTCAGTATTTATAGTCGTATATCCCTCAGTGGTATATTTCTCCGTCTCAGCCTGCTTGTTTTCAATCATTAATCTTGACTACCCCTGGAACACATTTCTTGCTCGCGTCTTTTCTTTTCATGTTGCTTTATCTGGAATCCACACAGAAGCAGATATTCACCCCATTTAGACCAGTGGCTCAGTGTGAGACGGGACAGTGTCCCAAGTTTCCCAGGTTTACTGTAGGTATTTGCAGAAGTCCCGTTGACATTTAAAACCAACAATTGAGAATAATGTCACCCTCACACACACTTGTCATTAGCACCTGCTTTGTTTACCCACTTTTAGACTTTGGTCTCTGAATTCTCTTCAGACTGCAAAACATACGGATATTCCCCAATACTCACTTGCACATTGGTACCAGTCAGAGGACGATGTTAATCGATTTCATAAGAGTTCTGGTCAATTCATTCCAGGTCGCATCGTCCGGGGATTCATTTCTGCTCTGCTGCTGCGTGGTCGAGCGCTTTTTCTCCTTTTTCCCCTTAATGCATTATTTTTCAGTGTTCAATTAATTAAACAACAAAGTAAGACCAATCACTAATTTAAATGTTGGCAAAATTCTATAATTCAAAGGCTTTTTCTGTTTTACTTTAGTAAATCAGCTGGAGTGTTCCTTCAGTTCTCTATATTCATGCGCGCTCATCACACATTCACATTAAGGGGACTCAATAATTCCTTGTTAAGTCTCGAATCACCCCCTGATCGTCCACAAAGGACAAAGAAATGGCCAAGATCAGTCTTTATTATCGTAGCGATAGTTTACTTTTAATGACGCCGTCTCCCTTCCAGTGATCTAGTTTTTGCAGTCTCCAAGGAAGAGGTTCAATTCCCCATCCGTCCGTGACCTCCACAATTAACTCAGCGACCAATCATATTAGAGGGAGATGGAGGTGGATGTGAGCCACTCAGAGCTCTGGAGACAGAGGGTCCTCAATACTTCATCATCGCCGTCATTAGCAGACACAGACCACAGGACGTGGTGTTACCGGGTAGAACGAATCCGTCAAAAGTGCGAGAGGGGAAAAGGCAAAACATGTGGCGGGAAGATCTTAATCTGCCTGGAAGTGAGCTGTGAAACCTCGACGTTCTTGGTTTCTTAAATGTGCTTCATATTGAAGAATTCCTGACGATAACATAAGTCTAGTTGTCCAAGAAGAGCAGATAGAAAGTCGAGGATTCTGCTCAGGCTCCAGCTGAAGCTCGGCTTTGAGTTGTCGGGTGATTTAAAATGGAAAGTACGTGTACGTCAACCCTCAGTCATCCTTCCAACTGAATCCACCCCACAAATAGAAGTGGCGAGCTGGTGTCAGAAGCTGTCACATCACGCCGCCGCGCAAAAACACAGACTGGAAGCTGTTTCTGCAAAAGGTGCAAATTGGAGCTCCCTGGGCCAACAGTGTGTTTTCTCTTCCTCCCTCAGAGGAGTGTTGCCCCCCTTTTTTAACCCCGTTGTGTTGTCGAAGTGCACCGCCGTTGTCAATATAACCAGGGGAGGTGATCAAATGTTAGCCTGTCCAGATCTGTCAGCGGGGCAACAACCTCCTTTCCTTCCAGTCTCCTCCTCATTTAGAACCTGCATCAATTTAGGCTAACCAGCACGGCTGTGGCACAAAGAGATGCAGCGACCCACTTTTTTTTTTTATACCTTCTGAAAGGTCCGACGACGTGAGGGAGAGTGCAGCCGACACTTCACCACACGTCAGTGAGTCATTGGCTGAAACCAGACCTCTCCTCTCTCTCCCCACCTCTGACATCACCCGCCACCGGCTGCTTATTTATTGGACTGTATAGTGGATTGTGGCATATCTCTGCCTCCTCCCTGAAGGTCATTGATTTTTTCTTTTTTCTTGGGAAACGCGTGTTTCTGTGTGTGTGTGTGTGTGTGTGTGTTTGTGGGTTCATTAGGAAATTGCTGAAGCTAAGCAGGAAACACTGAAGTGTTCTTATAAAACGGCTGACCGATACCATTACTTTTCCCCCTGTAATTTCTACTAATGCTTTTGTTTACGTCGTAGCTTGAGTCTGAAAGCAAAACAATGGAGCATCTGCAGCACGTGATTCACACTTTGTGTTGAATTCCTCAATTAATCCTGAATCCTTACCACAGAAAATCAGACACACTAGCTCAATTGAATTGTATTGGCTGGGAGAGACACTGAGAGACAAAACTATAACGTAAAACATTCATAGAAATTCACTAGAGCTCGTTGAACCATCTATCCCAAACTCAGTTGGGCCTTGTCGTGCAGATTTTCACATATTGTTTGATACATTCGTACCTCCTAAAAAGATAACATAACAATTTCCATTCATCACCATCACTACATTTACTGTATTCCTTTAAATTGCAGAAGACAAGAGGTTGAAAGACATGTACATTTTTAATAATAACATTCAATAATATTATTTCAGGTGATCACACGTCAAATTTAGAAAATGTTGTTTGCTAAAGTTCCAATGAAGGTCAATTCTTTGTTGATTAAAAACTTGGAACTTTTCCCGAATGCAGTTTGCATGTTTGGACTCATCCATCCATCCATCCGACAGGAGACGAGTGCAGAGTTGTAGGAATTGCATCGTCATTTCATCTGTGATCCTTTAACATGAGCTCAAAAGATGGTTCTGACAGACACTAGGTGCACACACGAGCACGTACACGTACGCACACACTCACACATTAATAGCACCACCTGCGGTCAGCACATCTTTTGAATCTCAAGCTGATCTTCTCTTCTCACCCCATAATCTCGTCTTTGTCCTACAATGCACTTCCTGCCTCTTCACCTCATCCTGTTTCCTCTAAGCCGAGAACATCTCAGCCTTACTTTGAAATCAGGAAATGAAAGAGCGTCTCGGTATTTGGCCGAGTGAGGAACCATTCTTCCATAAACACTGTATGATAAAGGTTACAGAGTCACAGCGAGAGATAGAACATCGCTGTTTTTCAAGAAAGGGCTTATTCCCATTGGTGGACGGCTTTTTCCCACTGAGTAAAGCTCCCAGTGAATGATATGGCCTGTCTGTGTTGACAGGCTGGAGATAAGGAAGTGCCCTCAGGTATTAGTTGTCATTCCTTTTCACCGGGAAAAGGCGCTGAGAGTAGCTACCTTATTTTTTCCTCCCCCTTTCTCCTCGGCGGAGCACCTTTTTCCTCCTCTTTTGGATGAAAAGAGAAATTCACAACAACAAAGCCTTCCACTCTCATTAAGTCAGCCGCAAAGCCAAGCACCACCAAGGAGCACAATATCTGAGGCAGATGAGTAATCCCCCCTGCTCAATCTAGAAGCTGGCACAGAATTTCAAATGTCCATAATAACTGCCGGAGAAGGAAGTGAGCGACACACAAACACGCTGGCGTGCCGAAGCCACGCAGGCAGGCGCGCGCGCGCAAACACGTACTGTGATGAAAATAAATGTGTTATTGACCATTAGCCCACTGCGGCAGAGCAGAACTAAAACGTCCTTCATCTTCAGAATGTCACACTGCGAGCGTGAGGATGTGCATATTGGCGCGCGGCAGGTCCTTCAGCGGCGGTATCTTTAAAGACGCAGACGTCGGCGCCGGCCGGATCCTTGATAATTTGGTGACCACTGCCGCTCGGTCAGGCTTTATCTGGATGATTAAACAGGTCGGGTCATTTGATCGGAGCAGCGGTCCCACAGCTGCGACAAAGCGGGAGAAATACACACAGGGACACAATTGTGGGAGGGGGGCTGAATGAATGACCTAAAGAGAAGATGAAGGAATTGAAAGTGATGTTTAATGTTGAGAAGAACGAGTCTGGCAAAACGCACAAATAAGCAAGACTAACTGAAAACTAACAGGAAGGATGCAAGAATTTACTTCAAAAACATCTTTTTGCATCTTTCTTGCAGAGTTTTCTCCAAAATATGCAAACCAATGAATGGTTACCAAACACAAACAAATAAAAATTTACATTAAAAATTAAGACAATAATTCAACAGTTAATGACATAATCACTGGGGGTCAACAGATTCGGTTGATTTTAGGGTCAATTTATTGATTGTGCTTTTATTTAGGAGGTGAACTAGTTAAACCTCTTCAAAACAATCTCATTCTCAACCAGCCTGATCAAGCACTCCATTGAACATACACATACATGCACACACACACACACACACACACATATATATATATATTTGTGTGTGTGTGTGTGTGTGTACAACCAGATAGTTACTGTTAATAGTTTAGAAAACAAAATAAAAGAAGCACTATAACATACACAAGAGTCTGACTGAAGACTGATATTGAATAAAAGTGTCCGTGACCACAGAAGTTCTGGAGGAGCAACGGATGGAAACAATCAAGGAAACCAGGCAGGCGAGACACAGAGAGACGGCAGGAGGACGTGCAGCCCGAGCAGACATGACACCAGGAGTGGAAACCTAAAACATTAAACACCCAAAACAAAGCTGACAGGAAGCAGGAGGAAGACACAGGGGGAATAAGCCACAGAAGTGGACGAGGAACAAGTAATAAAATCCGAGAGGAGAAGAAACATGAAGGAGACATAAAACACACGGGGCAACAGAAGGAGACATGATCAAACGAGAGCAGAGCAAAACATGGAGAATCAAGCAAAAAAAAAAAAAAGCATGTGGATCCAACCAACTGTATTGATAAACCATGCTGGAATAATGAACTGCAGCCTTTTATAGGCTTCTTTATCGAGTATGTACATTTTCTTGCACTCGGTTGCCCTCTCCTGCATATTCAGCAGGATGAAGAAGCCGCCCGGTGTGGCTGGTGAGGAGACGACACTATTGGTGAAGCCATTTAGCTTCTGCCCACTTTGGAAATATGGAGCCGAGATGCAGTGATGAGTCAGCTGTTTTTGCTGCGGGAATGAATCATTCATCATGGCCGGCAGCGTGGTCCAGGACTGAGATGGAGAGCTGGAGGGGGGGAGGAAGAAGAGAGGGGAAGAGAGGAGAGGAGACGGGGGTTGAGGGGGGTTGGTGGTGGTGGTGGGGGGAGGTCGATCAGGACCTGATGGCAAGTTCCTCTGCTGACTCCACACTCAGCTTATGAGGCTGCAGCAGCTGCTGGCTTCAGGAGCCAGCAGCTGTGGATGGAGGACGAAGACGCGTGGAGGGCAAGTTTGGTCAGTTCAGCGGCTGAACTCGGCCTATTATTTATGGGTTTAGCTTTATCCAAAATTCACCTTTCAAGACACACATGACCTGTGAACCCTGTCAATCAACAACACGTTTATTATCATGAAAATTAAAAAAAAAAAGCACTCAATGCATTTTTCTTGGCCTTTGTGGTGTATTTCTTCTCCATGCAGACCTCAGATTCATCATCGCTACTAAAAAAAAAGGTAGATCTTGTCATGTGTGTCCTGTTCCAAACTTCTCTGATTTGAAGGTTCATCCATTTGATCTATTCCAGCTTCCATTGCAAACAACTGAAAGAGACACCATCACCTGGGTGACTGAACCACGTGCTTCTCAGCTCATGAGGTCAACCACAAATTGAATCTCGTCCTCGCCTGTCCACACACATCAGGGCCAGCGGTGGATTCACTGGCCGTGTCCCTTCTGGACGGCGCTCGTTTGCAACAGCTGCCTGACGTCAGTGATGCGCGGCGCATTACCGAGGCTTTTTCGGTATGTTGAAGAATCGCGGACGCCCCCCGAAGAACCTGCCCGTCGTAATGCGCCTTGTGTCAGCTCTTTCTTTTCTCTCTCCCGAGACGGCAAGAGAGAGAGCACTGGGCTTACTTACATCCTGGTAGGACAACCTCACCCAGAGGGCTGGGGAGCAGAGGAGAAGAGAGGGGAGTGGGGGGAGGTGGGGAAGGGGAGAGACAGAGGAGAGGAGAAGAAAAACAGAAGAAAAGAGACGTTGGAGCCCGGCATATTAGGGAATATGAGCAGAGCAAAAGGGAGCAGAGGCGAGCTTAGGAGAGGCATCAAGTGACCTCCTCCCTCTCCATTGTTAGAGAACATAAGAGTGAGGCTGGCTAGAGGCCACCAAAGGGGTAGAATACATTAGAAACCAGCTCGAAAGAGAAAGAAAAAGAAGAGGGAGAGAGAGCGAGATGGAGAGGGAGCTCGCACTTTTCATGGAGTAACAACCAGCATCAATGCAGCCTGAGTTAATAACGTTTTCCTTCTCAGACATTCAGGTTGGGCTCTATAACCATGGCACAGGTCAAGTATAACCTGTGCGTAGCGCTGAAAATGCCACACGTGGTTTCTTCAAAGGGAAAATCTTTGCCAAGACAGGAAACGAACGGCAGTGACGAAGGAGAATCAGAATCCAACAGAGTCTGAGAACAGGAAGAGGAAGCCGCTCGTGATCTGACGGAAATGTCTGGAGGGGACGAGGAAACAGGTGGTGACACCATGTGATCGAAACAGATCGAGCAGATTACACTTCGGAGAAGAAGTTAAGGATTTTTTTCTTCCAGCCAAAAGGAAATCGCAGGCTGCCGAATCAGTTAGACAAACCCTGAATAGTTTGTGGCTCTTTATCTTGAAGGAAATTCCAAGTCCGTACCTGTTAGATACATTTAGACACAAGTGAGAGACTGGGAGTTGCGAGGTAGAATGTAACAAGTGAAAAGAGGTGTTGCTATTAAACTTCAAGGCAAAATCTATTCAGACACACGGTCACCTACGTGCAAAGTCATGTTTGATGTCACCAGATGCCCATTGTAGCCCCCTTCTCCCAAATACATTGGAGAGAGGCCCTGAGTTCGAACTAAATTGAACTGAATAAACTCTCGATGATAAATCCCTTTTCCACCTAGTGGATTGATTAGGTTTTCTTCACACAGATTAATGGATTAATAACAAAAGCAATACCCTATAAGAAGATAGGACAAAGTCAACCTGACACAATAGTTTCGAAAATAATAAATCAATTAGTTACTTAACAGAAATTAAATACAAATGACACACTTATTGAAAAGGCAAATCACAAACCCTTTCACTGTTTAAACCACAGTCAAGGCAATATTCTCGTTACTACAGTAAACTGAGTTAACCTGACTGACTTCCAGTTTACCAAAATGATCAACAGTACATTTAGCCACACACACATGTCTGTAAAAACTCGCACAAATAATAAACACAACATACCTCAGTGGGCCCACACTCCGCCTGATGTTGTTGCTGGAGTGTCCTCCCGATCCCGAGAAGGCTGGAAAACAAACGACGTTCCCTCCAAGGTCCCCGAAGCGGCTGTTCACCCTGTCCATGCAGCATGGAGGACAAAAACTGGCAAAGGATGACGGCTCCTCCTGAACACTGTCTCGCTGACGACGGTGACGCGACGATCCACTCGTACCAACAGTCCAACAACGGCTGCTCTCGCTCCCGAGGTCAGACGCGAGGGTTTTTTCCACACAAGAGGTTGAATTAGCTTCTTGTTGCTAACATCCACTGGGCGGATATAGCGCACATGGACGTGACCGAGCGCCACTGCTAGGCTAACACTGCCAAGTCGTAACTCCGGTCGACTTTCAAAAGAGAAATGCCACGAAACGGCACTTCATGTAGCAGTACTCGGGCGTCCCAAACAAAATGTCGGGTTGACAGTCTTTAGGCCCCAAAGCACTCCGTCCGAACTGCGGCCTCAAAAGTCCGACACGTTCTGCTCCGTCCTTCTCAACGCATTGTCTCTCCTCGACTCCGTCTCCCGTCAGCACACCTTGCACACGTCCACTTCCTCATGCATACTGCCAATCACACACTTTAACCAATTGGAAACCACAAAATACAATCTTACATATTTATTACCGCCCACTTGCCCATGAACTCTTCAAATCAAAAGCTGAAGAATTCCACAATGAACTCTGGACTTTTTTAAACATTTGAACTTATCTATTACTATTTTTTTCAATCTCGTGAACGACTTAGTGAACTTGCTTTCAGCAGGGTTACAACATTCATGTGTGTTTCTGGACTGTGGGAGGAAACTCTTGCATGCCTGAACT